>CM053790.1:551101319-551518819 GCA_028749045.1 Cupressus sempervirens | reverse complement strand
TGGGTACTCGATTCTAACAAATCGGGTACCCATTTCTGAAGAGGTGCAATTCTATAGAATTGTGACCCAACTTTGTGCATTCACCCAGCGACAAAGTACTTGAGTATAGTGTTCTCTCAGTCATGCAGCTAAATACATAAAGTCAAGAGGAAGCCAGAAAGAAGCGAGAGGGTTATTCTAGAGGGTTTTTCTCTTTTGCAAGGATAAAGGGTTCATCATAAAGATAAGATATGATGTTGCGACCAAGGGTTTTGCATAGTCACCAGTAGGAACATGAGTTAAAGAATAAAGTTTGTGAAACTACAAACAACTAGCAGTATGTAGTGTTCACATCGTCCCAACATAATATTTTAACATTAAAATGACTATTGTAACCTCATGATTACAAAAAATATAGGTATTCTATAAAAAAAGTGAAAAATAGATTTTGAGAGCTAGCAGTATAGGTGTCATAAAGCCTGATTGTGATGCTTTCTGAGTTTTCAAAATTTCTTATGCATGTTGACTTAAAGACATCATTAATACTATTTCTTTGCTCAACTGCTATTAAAAGATGATGCAATGAATTTCTAATTACAACATTCATAAAATTTCAGAGCCAAAAGAGATTTGAACATGACGTTTCTTTCAAAAAATTGACTTAAGAAAGAAGAAGTGTTTGGAGAAATTGAGTTCCTACAAAAATGACACAAGAAGAGGGAAATTTGATAGCACAGGTCAACATAGAAAATGTTTCTCAAGCTAATAAGTAATATAAAACTAAGCTAGCCAACTTATATGTCGAGGAGTGGGTTTACTTTCTACCAGGATCTTCCCATGCCCAAACAATAAATTCACACATTTCCAAAGATACATATAGTTTTTGCAGAGATACGACTTATGCTAGAGACTAATCGAAATGAGTTGTTCTAGTATTTTTACAATAATAGGTTTGAGAAACTACTAATTTGCAACTCTTGGATCATAAACTTGGCAAAATTAATCATGCCAGAGTTGATAGTGGATGTAGAATTGGTGAAGACTCTGATAAAATCCTATAATCCTACAACTCATGAATTTCATAGGAAGGATATGAGTCTACTATGCACCTTGGATAGAGAAACATTGGTTGAATTTTTTGACCTTGGAGGACAAATGACAAAGCCAATTGAGCTAGAGAAGATGAATGAGACATCCAAGAATTACAATATTTTTTTTTTCACTAAAAGGGTTATGTGAAGACATATCCCTAAGTCAAAGAAATAAAAGGGTGAGCTCCTAAAGAAGGTAGGAGACTACATGCCCTTGGAATTTTTTAGTAGGTACTTCTAGAATATCATGTCCGGAGTAGATAACGTGATTGGACTAGATGGCACAATGAATTCTCCTAGAAATGTTTATATCATAGCCCTAGAGATTTAATAATTGCACCATAATGTAGGGTATCACTTTGTGACCCACATTATAAATGTTATACATAATGAGATTAATTTTTCTTAGAGGGGAGAGATGGGGAATTTCAAACTCCACCACTACTTATTGTTGATGCACATCATCCTCTATAAAAATATAGGTCATATCAATCCAAATTTCATTGACAAAACATCAAAGAATGGAGAAAACTTTGTGGTGTAGTTGTGGATGAGGTTACGAAAAATGTTTTTCCCTTACTCCAATTCTATTTCTTTCTATAATGATTTTTCTTTTCCAATTTCCAATAGTCTAGCCAATATAAATGAGAGGGTTTCTAGGGGGGTTAGAATTCTAATAAGACCATCTGCATGAACTAATGAAGATAGGAGCCTAGACCATGACTGAGCAAGTCTTTTCCTTTTTGAAAATTTTTCTTTAATAAGGTTTTATGGATGCCCCCAACCCCCTCATGTTTTTCCCAAATACATTCTAGGGAGAATGGAGAAAATAGAAATTTTCTAGAAACTAATAATGATGAATAGGGAATACCTAGGGCCTACAATAAAAAAGGTTGACCTTTGTTCCTAGAAATATTAAAATAGGAAATTTTGTTATAGGAAAGGATTCTAATGACAAGATAAATAAAATCACGAGTGAATTCCTACTGCCTACTACTCCTACTAGGACTTATGATCCTAATGACCTAGTTAGGCATACCCTTAACTAGATGAGAAATTTCACTCTGCCATGAAGCAAGCCCTATTGGTAAGAAGATGTAATTATGAATGGTTTGAAAATAGAGGACTATAGAGACAAGACCTTAAGATGGAAATAAATTATGAGAGTTGAAGAGGAGATAAAAAGAGTGGATCCCTCCTTTAGAGACTTCTACCACAAGGAGAGGTACCTAGATAGGTTTAATAAATGCCTCGATAATTTTGATGCCATAATGTCTTAGGTCCCTCTTGAAATAAGAGACAGAGCAACTCTTGAATCTCCACAACATGATGATGTAATAAAGATTGATGTTGAAGATGATGAGCTGAAAAGTTCATCATGATCCCAAGGTAGTGGGATGAAGCAAAAATTAATAGAGTTCTAGATAAGGAAAGGGAAAGGGCACTACAAATCCTCCCAAGAGAAACAAAATATTTTGATGATATTAGGCATAACTTATTAACAAGGAAGGTAGGCCAAAATGAACAAATCCTTAATAAGCTTCAGCTTCAAACAAGGATGTTGGATCAAAGGATAATCTAAGCTCAAGAATTTATGAAGGATGATGACTTCATGAATTCAAAAGAGTCTAAATAATTATCATTCAAAATTAAACAAATGAACTCACTCTCCAACTGTAACTAGGAGATTCACAAGAAAAAGTAGTTGAACTTGTGCAAAAACTCCAAGACTATGACCCAAATAGTGAAACTCTCATTATGGATGAGGCCAAGGAGCTAGTATAGAGAAGTGGGATGTTACTTTTCCCCGAATGGGAGTTCATCTCATCCTTCATATCGGACTAGATAAGAAGACAAGTTAAATATGTCACATTTCAGGAGACAAATATTGCAGGAGAGTTGCAGGCATTTGGATTCAATATTGACTCCAAGACAATGGTAGAATGGAGCATTTCTCCCAAATCTGATAATCCCACTCTGAAGCAAGTCAAAGATTCTCTGCAAGGAAATGTGATATTCTTGAATGTCACTACTACTTCAAGTGACCAGATTCACAATCTAATGAATACTATATCACTCATGGGAAAGAGAAAAATGGATATGCTTGAAGAACAACTATATCAAAATTATAACATATCTATTGAAACTAGAAAAAAGTATGAGGAAGAAATAAAGAAAATATATGTACTAGAGAAAAGAGTGGTTACCCTTGAGAATGAGGTAAGGATGTTGAGGACTATGACCAGGCCTATCATAGAGGTCAAAGATCAGGAGACTCAAATTTATGTTGATACAACAAATGTGGTTATAGATTAGTAGATGAAGGTGTATGAACTAGAAGCTAGAAAAGAAACATAGATTCTAATAATGGAGAGTATGGTCTCACATAAAATAATTATTCTTAAATAGACTTCTCAGAGTATTCACAATAATTATATTGTACTGCAAGGAGCAAACTACTAATGTACAAAAGCACTATCAATTCTTTCTCCCTTGTTCATTAAATGGGGTCCATATATTTTATTATTTGACAAGTTGGTCCCAAGTTTTCCTCAAAAGAAATAACTTCCCAAAGAAACCATTATTTGTATGAGAACAATGGTAAATAAAGTAAAATATTTAAATGCATTCTTTTTTGCAAAGTTTCAATCGATAAATAATAAAATGAAGGCCACTGCCAATGGGACACATGGTTTCATACCTAAAATTATTGGTGATGAGAACAAACTTAAGGAATGGAAAGAGTGGTTAGATTCTTTTGATAGCATTTTGAAACATGAGATGTTTATTGCCTACAACAATGGAGAAATAGACATAGCAATAGTTTTTGACATTGTTGATCTTCTATACAAGTTGGAGGTAGATATGACTAAGATAGTTGTAGAAGTTAGAGATATAACTAATGAAAAATGGAATGAGTGCCTAATAGAGCTAAATATGGTTAGAGAAGCCACCTGGTCAGACAAAGAATTAGATATTACTATCTAGGAGATGGTAGCTGATATAAAGGTAATTCCATTTGGAGATAGTGACTAATCATGAAAAGAAAAGTCAAAGAACATCAAGAGGGAGGAAAACTATTTGGTAGAAAAACCTTATCTTTGTGCTTCACCAATTGTGGGTGTACACTCATTAAAAATTAAAAAGTTGATCCCAAACATCTAAATTGACAATTGTTCAAATTTTTGCTATCTGCAAAATTTATTTTTTTAAGTATCTTGTCTCATATGAAAAAATTTTTGTAACTTGATTTTCAACATGCATCCTCCCATCTGAAGCTTTTCACAATCCTTGTTTCTATAAAAGGATTTCCAAGATGTGGAGCGAAGGTCCAAATTTTCTAGTTTTGAACAGAGTCTTGTTCATGTTTTGAGTCGGTCCATGCATGTCGTGTAATTTTGTTCTAGAGTTTGAATAGAAAGTTAACATTGGCTTGTCTAATAGAGTTATTTTCTAATAGGGATGTTCATTGACTTGTGCAATTTAAAAGAAGGTACTAGAAAATGTAGAAAGAAATTTGTTCATCCTAGATCTTGTCTCTTCTTTTACCTACATTTTGTTTTCTAAGATTTAATGGAAAAGTTTATTAAATTTTAGTTGTAATTTGTTTTGCATTATATTTCATTTTACTTTTTTCTACTAATTTAATAGGTTAAGTAAATTCTTGATGTAAATTGGAGATGTGGGAGAGATAAGGTAAAAAATCCAAGGTCAAGAATGCCTTCTAAGAGAAAAGGAAGGACCTATTATTTCCCAAGTCCAACCCTATAAACCTATTGAGGAAAATGTCGTAGATCTTACTTATAAGAATCATGATAAGAGTAGGAAAAAGGTAGTGGGAATACAAATTAATGAGCATCATGTTAATCCTATAAACATTTTTATGACAAAACCCGAATTAGAATTGGAAAGATAAAAGAAGGAGAGGGAAGATCTTGTAAAAGAGTTGGAGAAAGTAGAAAATGAGGCCAAAGCTGTAGAGACAAGGAGGAAGAAGATCCATTTCCTCAAATCCACCTCTAGCTTAGCATCTTGGCAAAATTTGACTGCACAAGCTATACCTTATGTTCCAACTTGTGGACCTATAGTAAATAGCCAAAGTTTCTCCTAGTCAATAACAACTTCCTCTTGTATTGCTACTGGTCAAAGAGCTACATCTCATCATATCAAGATTTTGACGAAAACTCTAGGAGTTGGACCTGGTAATTCAAATGTTTTAGGTTTTCAAAAGAGGGCTATTTACAAAGAAAGATACAAATAGATGACTTTTGTAGGTATCCCTTGCTTTCCCAACCTATCTCCAATGACTTGAGAGATAAGGTCACTAAATTCTCAGGAAATAATGCTACAACTAGTGAAGACCATATCAAAAAATTTACTGATATGTTGAATGATTATGAAGTGGAGCATGAAGATGTTGTCATGATTTTTTGTGTGTATCTACTCATAGAAGATGCAAGAGACTAGTTCAAAAGATTTCTTGATGATAGTATTGGTTCTTGGGATGATCTATAAAAGTTTTTTAAGAGTATGGTGATAAAGCCAATGTGAGCTTCATGTTAAATGAGTTCAATAATATTAAGAAAAAATAGAATGAGTCAAAATTTGATTTTAATGTGAGATTCCAAAAAGGAATGTATAAATTATTTCAAGTTATGAGACTAGGTGATAATGTGTGTCTTACTACCTATTTCAATGCTTTTGATAGAAAGATGACCTACATTCTAAGAGATAAAGATCCCAGGACATTAAGGGATGCTTTCAAGATAGATATCAACATTAAAAACAATAGAAAAGCCTCAGGTAAACTAGGAAGAAGAGATGATCCTAACCCTAGAGGAAATAAAAAGGAAGGTAATAAGCCTATCACAACCAAAAACCCTAAGGATGACAAGATGGATCAGATTTTGAATATGTTGAAGAATTTGAATCCTCCACCAAACTTTTGCAAATCAACTCAATTTTGGTGAGAAACCACAATTCAATAACAATTATAATAGGCAGATCAGATTTTAGAATTATCCACATAATACACAATGGAAGCATGGTAAATCCATTCCTAACCCTACCCAAGGCACAAATGAAAAGAACACACCTGATCCATTGTAGAGGATTTTTGTAAATATGATGGAGGGAATGCCTTGTTTTATTATTTTCCAATATCCTCATTCTCTTGACTATTGTAATGTTGCCCACTCATTTTCAACACATCATCAAACACAACCTAAAGAAGGGGAGGAAGAAAAGAGCCACGAGGATGTAGAATGTAACATGGTTAACTTATGTGATAGTGGTGAAGAATTTGATCTAGAAGAGTCTAAAATTGATGTTAATAATTAGATAAATATGTACTAGTTACATCATCAATTAATTTTTTTAGATGATGAAGATAAGATGTGCAACATGGTATTGTATGTTGAACATATAAATTTGAGAAAACCATCCAATGAAGAAATTGATAGAATAACTGTTGAAATTGTGGCTCAAGTTTATAGCAACTAGAGTCTAAGGAATAGGATAGTGAACAATGTTGCTGGAAAAGCATCTGTTATTTTTTTATCAAAGATATAACTCATAAGATGAATGATGGCCACAAAGAAGAGAATCCACTGGTAGTCAAGATCAAGGACAATAAGGCCAAGAAGTGTGAACCTAAGAAGAAAGTACAAGTTCAAGGTATAGAGGTAGTCAAGCCAATCACAGAACAAAAGAAGTCAACTCTTGATGATGTTAGACAAGTGGAGGATCATGTTGTTCAAATGCAAGCAACTAGAGGTAATCTATGTAGACCTTTTGTATGACTTTGTGGACATGATTTAAATGTTATCTCAAATTATTATCAAAGTTCCCTTATCTAAAATGTTTAAGATAGAGGAACATAAGAGTAAAGCTCTTTCTTGGTTAGGAAGGATTGTAAATAATGATCTTATTGATAAAGAGTTAACAATAGTGTGGGAAGTACCAGTTGTAGTAAAAGAGAAGGAGGATAAATGACTCATTTCCTAGATACCTCAAATTTATTTGGATAATTCATCTATATCTTATATAGAAAATATTGACCCTTTCTTCCTTAGCCTGACCATAAATGGAAAGCCCTTAAAAAATTGCATGATTGACTCATATGCCTCTAATACTGTCATGCCATTTAAAATTATTGAAGCTCTTGGTCTAAAGGTAGACATAAAGTAGGGTAGATGTAGAGCTATGGATGCTAGAGAAATCCCTATTATTCTTACCATTAATGCATTACCCTTCAGATTAGTTTATTGTGCTTATGTTGACCTAACCATGACTATCCTAGTATTTGATATTCCTCCCCAATATAGAATGCTACTCTCTAGAAAATGGAGTGTAGCAACAGAAGGTAGCCTACAATGTGATTTTTCCTTTGCCACATTTCACACAAGGGACTGTAAGAATTTTTCTTAGGGAAAAATTCACCCAAGACCAAGGAACTCAAACAAAAGCACAAAATAGACTAGAGTATGATCAAAATAACTGTACAGTATTCAATACAATGTACAAGTACACTAGGAGTTCCTATATATAAAGGCCTCTGAGATGCATCTAGAATGCCTAGGAATCAACATCATGATACGTCATACAACCAGGCACATGTCTACCAAATATGGGCTATCCTCCATTGAGGATGGAAGTAAGTGTGATGATGAGAGGATAAGCCTACAATGGTGTAGCATGAAAATTTATTTTGTAGACACCATGCTAAATTAGGAGTATGAATAACTGTGTTGTCTACATGATGACTCGATGAATGATGCAAAATCCAATGTTGTAGATACCATGTGCTGAATTAGAGTCACATACTTCTGTGTTGTCAACTCATAAAGGTACACAAACTCCTAAGTGTCTCACAAAAATAAATAATAAAATAATGCAATATAATAAAATAATGCACTAACCTAAGTAAACTTAAGTAAAGTGTAAATAGTAAATATCTATTTACACCAAACCCCCCCACCACCCCCCCCCCCCAAAGTGCAACTTAGGGGAATGTACTTAAGCTCACAAATGCATGATGGGTTTCGGCTACGAGGCCATGTTAGGTACCCATGTATAATAGTAATGCTCTACATACAATGATGCAATGTAATCTCTCATAAAGTGGAGAAAGAGGGAAAACCTCATGGGAAAAACCCTCCTCCAAAAAGATAGATAAGTACAATAAAGAAGATACTCCCCTTTCTACAACATCTTGCACCCCCAAGAGATCTCACAAATGAATGTACTTGACCTCAGTGAAGGGTTTGGTGAAGATATCAATGACCTTTTGTGTTGTAGGAAAATACTATAGTCCAATGATATGCTCATGTATAAGCTCTCTGATGTAGTGCATATGAACCTCAATGTGCTTAGTCTGTTGATGCTGAATTGGATGCTTAGAAATCTCAATAGCACTCTAATTGTCACAATGAATAACTGTAGGATTAGGTAGATCAAATCCAAACTCCTCCAAGATATGTTGTAACCAAAGAGCCTCTGTAGATGCATTGACAATGCCTTGATACTCAACCTCTATGGAAGAAAGGGAAACATTATTTTGCTTCTTACTCTACTGAAAAATATGATTGGAACTAAGGTGAATTATGTAACCTAAAGTAGACTTGTGTGAATCTACGTACTTTGTATAGTTTGAGTCTGTGTATCCAACCAACTAAAGTCCTAGCCTACATTCTGATGGCAGATCTGGAAAGTAAACAAAAAATATGCATTTTCAAAAAAATAGAACCTAAAAAGGAGTTCAAATGAGCTCATATAGTGCATTTGAAGTTGAAAAATGCAGGATTGGATAGGTATAGTGACCAAAAAATGTTGTTTCTAAAAATTTCGTGCACCAAAACTAGAAAAGAGCTACACCACTAAATTTTTAAGGAAATTCGACCCAAAATAAAAAAATTGCACTTGATTTGTAGTCTATATGACTAAGTTATGACCTCTCAAAGTTGGACTGCCAAATGAAAACTGAATCTGAAGAGGGATCTGGAGAGGAAAACACTATGTTAAATTTGATGGTCAAACATCTATTGCAATAGGTCAAAATTGCCTTGGAATGATGGTCAGACAACCATCAAATTTAGGCTAGCAATTTACTGATGTTAGTGAAAATGTAGGACCCTATTGATGTGGTAATGATGTCATGGATATGACTGATGATGTTAGCATGTATGAACTATACAAAAATGTAGAAAACAAGTGACATGGACTACTGTTTCAGTGCTAACTATACTTTTTTGGTTGTTAATGTGGGATGAGAGGGCAGTCATACCTTTCCTAACTTGACAATAAGCTAGCGAATAATAGAGTGACACATGTCACTGTAGCAATGGTGCAGAGAGGCACTATGTGTTAGTTGCTAAGGTGGTGCTAGATTAGTCAACGTGGAGGGGTCCCCACTTTCACAGATGCTAGAATTGATTTAATGTTATTGCCAGGAATGAGACACATTGTTGTGCAAATCATAGATAGGGCCGACAGGGTAAATCCCATATCAAAAATTAATTGAGTGGTTGTCAAGAAACTTTTAAACCTTTGTACCAGAGTCTAAGTTGCATCTACCAGAAAAGGAACAATCATGACAGAGTGTAAGGACCATCAGGCAGGGAAGATACCATGTGGCTAGAGAATGAAATTCCTATGTCAGTGAGGATAAAATTGGGGGGTGTGGACTAAACTTAGTCCCACACATGGTGTACAAGAAGTCTATAAACTATTTAAATACAAGGGGCCATGGACATAGTCTGAACAAAACACTTTGGATTATGTAAGGGTTGTTGTGGGTTGAAATTGCTCAAGTGTCTTTGGAATATTACACTAGATTTAGAATTGAAGCGGACTGTTAAAGGAATATGCCACCTATAATAGAATATTCCTCCTCGTAGGGCTAGGGTGTGACTACCCAGTGTAACTAGACTAAAAAATTCTGAAAAAAATATTTCAAAAAATGTAGAAATAATTGTAGATTTGAAAATGAATTTAAATAGATCAAGAAATGACCATACCAGATTTGCAAATCGGGCCTTTGGGTTTTGGTTTGCAAAAAAAATTTGCCTCATGATCGACTATGGCCTAAAATAGGCAAATTTATAGCTGATTTTCACAAAATTGTTACTCCGAACGTAATGGCGAGGTTTGCTTCAGCTCTGGACATTCCCAATTGCTACTGATGCTCCAAATTTGAATCAAGTCCCTTTGAGAGATGAAGCAAAAAGGTCTCTAATGGATATGTGATGAGAAATTTCCTTAGCTCTAATACCATGTAAGAATTTTCCTTAGGGAAAAATTCACCCAAGACCAAGGAACTCAAACACAAGCACAAAATAGACCAAAGTATGATCTGAATAACTATATAATATTCAATACAATGTAGAAGTACACTAGGAGTGCCTATATATAAAGGCCTCTAAGATGCATCTAGAATGTCTAGAAATCAACATCATGATAAGTCATACAACTAGGCACATGTCCACCAGATATGGGTTATCCTCCATTAAGCAAAAAAGTAAGTGTGATAATGAGAGGATAAGCCTACAATGGTGTAGCAGGAAAATTTATGTTGTAGATACCATGTGCTAAATTAGGAGTGCAAATAACTATGTTGTCTATATGACAATTCAGTGAATGATGCAAACCCTAGTGTTGTAGACACCATGTGTTGAATTAGAGTTGCATACTTCTATGTTGTCAACATGACAACTCATAAAGGTACACAAACTCCTAAATGTCTCACAAAATAAATAATAAAATAATGTACTAACCTAAGTAAACTTAAGCAAAGTGTAAATAGAAAATATCTATTTACACCAACAGGGACAAGGCCATCAAAGTTGATAAAGAACTAAGGGTTATCCACATGATTGAGGATATCATTCATAAATATTCCACATATTTTTTGTTAGTCTTAGATTGGTTTTGACATATGAATGACAATATACTTAAGTAATTTACTTAGTTCATGATGAACAAGTAATACAAGTAGAGCATAAGTTGTTAGATAGCATATGTTGAGTGAGAGATATTCAATAAGTGTTGAGTAACTAGTAAGTGCCAAGACACTCAAGTGTTGAGCAGATAGTAAATGATGAGTTATTCAAATGCTAAGTTATCAATGGATGTTGAATCATTCAGAGGTTGAGTTACAACATTGAAGTTGCAGTTGATGCCAAGCACCAGAGACTTCAAGTGTCGAGTAATAGAGTTTTGACATAGTTGTTTGTAATGGCACAAACTACTGTGTAAACCATTTTGGAGCCGACTTGACGATTATTTTGCAATCCTAGATGATAAGGATGAATCTTTATTGAGAATTCATATCTAGTACATGTAACTAATCAAGAAAAGAGAAGAATTAAGTGGCAATATGGGTGAATAACAATCATTGATTTATACCTAACCCTAAGTCATGAAGGTCTTCTTAAGGAGGAAAAACCCTAATCTTTTATGTGTATGTGGAAAGAGAAAAGAGAGAAGTTTGTATGTGCAGAATTAGTTAGAGGAGAAGAGAAGAAAGGAATTAGAAGATACCATAGATACATCTGACCAGGGGGATCAAGTACACATCAAAAAAGAGTTGATTTGTCATTAAGGACTAGAGTGCTAACTGAAGGATCATTGTTGAGATATTCTAATAGGTGAATCAGTTTAATTTGTTAACAGAGTAGTCTTAATAGGCTGTTGTAAATCCTTTAATAGGGTGCTTACTTCATTATAAGTCAAAGTCCTTTTACCAGGCACACTTCTAACAAGGTATTGAAATCTTTTAGCAAGGTAAGATCTAACAATCTTGTAAGTCTTTAATAGGGAAAACCTTTCAGAAGGTAGATCATGTTTCATGATTAAAACATTGTAACCTTCATTGGATACACTTTATTACTATAGTAGTGGAGTTTTGTGGGTGTCATCCTATTAGTAAACAATTTTTTTCTTTTAGATTATTACTCTTTAAAGCCCAATTTAGAATAATATTTGATCACAAATAGCTGGAAAGCTCCTTATGGATATTTTAGCTTTCCTCTAAATTGATAGGTACAACTCCCTGAAATAGATTTGCCATGAATTCTATTTTTTTCCTAAACTACTTTGGGGTATGTTCTTAACTTGAGAATAGTAGAGGGATAACTGAGCTAGACCTAAATAAAATCCAACTCAGGCATATAGAAGTTTCTCAATACTAAAATAGATTCATGCATCAACACATCTTATGAATCCATAAATCCCATCCACATAATTAACTAATGTTGAACAAAGCTATTTTAGATCTGAACTATAACTAATAAATTGAAAATGTTGAAAGGATTTCCTCTTCGAATGAACTATAACAATACTTATCACATTCATTTGTTTCCTCAAAATAGGGGAGGTAGAACTTTGTTCTTCCCTTGTTCCAATTCAAATAAAAGAGAAATCATGAACTAAATATAATACTAACAAGAATAGAAAATGATTGACATAAAGTACCATTTGGTTGTCTCTACAACAAAAATTACTTCACACCAAAAATTTTCTAACCTTTTATTAATCTTTTCAATTCATACATATAGAGTTTTTTGAGATGACTGTTACAATGGAAGCTTAATCAGTTCATCTTTTGAAAATGAAAAATGGCAAGATGCCAATTTGTCATATTACAAAATTACAAAAGGAAAACAAAAAGAGGGCATAATATGAATCATTTAAACATCTTCCCCTTTTCTATTTTCACTCTATGCGCCATAGTAGCAACCATTATTGGGATCAACTCCTCATGATTGGGCACATGTATATTAGTGAATCTCAAAACCCATTTTGAGTGTTTCCTCACCAACTCCTTTACAACATTCAATTGACTCGACAACTCTTCCGTGGCCAATTATATCCACCCACTGAGTGTTTGGAGTTCTATGATTTTTTCTTGACCATTATGGGCCACTCTAGATAAATTATCTATGAGTGTAGAGAAGTTACTTTTCATTACTTGCACTCTAATGAGGTCCTTTCCTTGACCACTAGTTTGAGAGTCAATGTGTAGTCCTCTCATAAGCTCAAATCCCCTATCTTGAGTCTTCTTTATTTTTCCCTTTATTTCCTTGAGTCCTTCTCAGCTTCCTAGATCATTTCTAACTTGAACTACATATTTTGGAGCCATTCAAACAAAGGTTCATTTCCTTTCTTTAGAATCTTGGCTTCTATTGCCTCTTTTTCTTTCATCTGGATGATCATCTTTAAAAGGGAGATGCATTCATCACACATGACTCTTTCTCCACTCAAAGTATTAATGTTAGATAATATGTTATCCTTTTCTATTTCCAGTCTGAGGATAACATTTCCAAATTGATCTATGAGAGAAACTCCTTTTGATTTAAGTCTCTCAATCCATTCTCTACCACTCTAACCATAATTTTTATCTTCATGAAGCTGGGAAATGAGGGCTTGCACTTTAGCTGCACTAGGAGTCTGGGTCACAAATATATCAAAAATAGTTGCTAGTGGAGTGAGTAACTACCTGATAAATTTATTCAATTCTTCTATCTCTACTTTCATGTTGATCTTTGACGATTTGAGACTCTCTAATTGTCCTTCTATCACTTCATTACTTGATCTCCACAAGCCAACTTTTGTATCATGTCTGGCTTCTTCAAAATCAATCGAATGCAGAGTAAAATCCTCAAGTGTCATATCCTCAATTCTCCCTCATTTGTTTGGCTTGGCTATTTCCATTCTCAAGTGCCTTGTTTCTAGATCTTGCTCGAGTATTGGTAAAGTCTTTTTCTTTTTTACCTTTGTCAATGGAGTCCCAGAATGAACTACGAGAGATATAGTATGCTTCACAAAAAAACTTTCATCTTTTCTCTTTATTTTCCCTTCCAAGGTATCTTCTAACCAAGAATCAGTTCCTATCACTTTGGAAGTTGTTTTGAGTGATTCAATGCTGAACATTTTCTTCTTCTCTAGAGTTGTGGCTATAGAAAATGAAGAGAAAGGATTCTTTGAGTCCTTTGAGATGAGTCTAGAAGAAGCCTAGCCCTTCTTCATCTCTGGAGTCTTCTTCATCTCTAAATCTGATCCGATTGACTCACAACTACTACTTTTTCCATCCCCTAAGTCTACTATCTGTATAGGGGAACCACCTGGCCTCAAAAGTGAAGCACTTGCTAATGGCATGTGGCTATGATGAGGAGATGGGATTGTAGTGGTATGAGGAGAAGGCATTGGGGTAGTGTGACGAGATGGAATTGGAGTAGAATGTGGGGAGGGTACTGGAGTAGTGGCACTATCTTTTAGTTCTTTCACCTTCTTCTCTTCAGTACTAGTCTAGGTTCTTATAACTAGAAAAGAATCATCATGACATGTTTGGGCTATAGGAACATTCTTGTTCGAGGGTTGATCACCTCTACCTGTAGGTTGAGCTGGTCCTTGGATGGAAGCTATGGTCACACCCACTACAAAACTTTGAGGTGAAGTAGGCATTACAGCTGCTGGAGAAGCTTGAGTGGTTGCACCCTTACTCTGGCTCTTTCTGGTTTTCCACTAGACCCATTTCCCAATCCTCTTGATTATCCTAGCCATCATGATATCAAGATTCTCTTCCACATCCACATATGGCTTGGAATTGATAGGAATTTCTCTTAATTTAGTCAAATATGTATTGCTATACATATTTTGACCATCATCTTCCAATCCTTCTACATTGAGATCAATGCCATATGTGTTCATGCGTTCCACCATAAGCTTGGTGAAAGCACAATATCGGCTCTCCAACTCATCCTTATAATCTGCCCAATAAACTTCAAGAGTGGTGACATGCTTGATCACACTCCTAATTTGAAGCACTTCTCTTACATATCCATTTGGATTGAACTCACAACCTCATGTTCCACCAATTTGTAATTATTCTTGAATGCCTTAAGCATGTTTTTGGTAGTAGACCAAGAATAAAAAATCTAAGCCCCAACCTTCATGAGGAACTCATACCCCTTCTTCCTTAAACTAGCACTTAGCACATTCACTTGGATAGCTTGTCTCACGATCTCTATGAGAATGATCATGTCGCTTGGGTATCTAGGTAGCTTCAAAGGAAATCCATTGAAGGCTACAAGTCACAAATATGACAAGGATGAGAATTGAACAAAGTAGCTACCAAACTAACTGATGGCCACCATCGCTTCTGAGCTAATCCTCTTCTCTGGGAATCCTTGTAGTTCCTTGCAAATCCTCATTGTAAAAGAGTCATTAACTCTAACATAATCTAAATAGCTATTTTTTACCTAGAAGCATGTATAAAATTCATAAATTTTTACATCATTAGGAAAATCCTCTATTCTGGGAAGGCCTAGCCACAATCATAGAGAAGCCAACATATAAATTAGGAAAGAAGACATGTAGAAGGTATTGTAGAACTTTGCAACATTGAGAGCTCTAGATAGCTATTCACTTACCTCATACTCCCAAACAACATAATGTGTGTCTGAATAGATGATTTGCACTAAAAAGAACTGTTGGTCTATGAAATTGAGTGCTTCTACATCACCTTTAAACTGATGCAAAAGAACTAGGTATCCATGATTTTGGGCTTGAGATTAGTGCCAAAAAGGGTCTTAGGAACCTTATCTTAGCTCCCCATGGCTTTTGGAACCAGGACCTCATGATTTCCTTTCGCTACACCATCTTCTTTAAGGAGAATTTGAACATGGCTCCTCCTATGGTCAATTCAAAAAATACTTCCCACTAGTTTTCCAATCAATTGAGTTCAAAACTGTATGGTCTGGCAAATTTTTTTTTTTAATGTTTAGATTGTAGTGATTAATACATTCAACAATCAACTCGAGGGCTTGAATTTCCATTGGAAACCCAACTTCTTCCACTAGCCTACTTCCTTGGAGTTTCTCTATTATTGGGTGGATTGGCTTCATCCTCAACCTTCATTGGAAATATTGCATGTTGAAGAAATGGAGTGAGGTATCTGTAACATTCTACAATGTTGACTTAATCCCATTCAGTCCACCGAATGCAGTGAATCTTGTTGCCATCTTAACTGAGATAGACATGAATTGAAAATCTTAAAACTAAAAATAGCATAGAGAGTAGAGCTTTACAATTGTGAGAAGTATGAAATCACTATTCAATTTAATAGCATAATAGTTCAAATAAGATAGTGGTAGTTTAAAAATTTATTATGTTCATCTCTATATAGAAATCCCAATCCATCCATTAATCTTCAAGATCTACACCACACGAGTGAATTAAAGAATAAATCCATTAGATTAGTAAATGCAGGGATTTCTAACAGATTTTTCCATGTCTTTTCACTATTTCATTGGCCCAACAGTAACTTTCCTTTATTATGGACTTACTTTCCAATTTTTCACCAAGTTGCGAAAAATTAAGAATAGAGTATTTCGTGGCGAAAAATCCACTTAGCTAGATTTTGCTCAAGATACCTTCCCAAATGTGGTTAACTAGCTTCCATTATCATTTTTAAGCATCTTGTGATTGATCTATGAGCTCAACATGCTTGCAAAAGTGATTTTTCAATAGAAGTGGAAAATCACTTTCCAAGGTTGAAAACCCATTGAGGAGAAGGTAACTTTTGTTTTTCTGCCTATGCTTTTATTTTTGCTTTACTCTTTAATAAATGTGCTTTTAGGCTTAAAAAAATCCAAAAAGGGCTATGGAAATGAAAAAGGAACTCACTTACTTGCTTTTCTCCCTTACAAATGCCCTTGTTGAAAAACTGACTCCCTGGATCGAAAACCCGCTGTGGAGAAACTACTTCAGAGTTTTCTGCCAAATGATATTCTGATCATTATGTTTATTTCTGAGTGACTCCCAAGGTAGAATACTACAATTTAGGGATGATTTCTCCATAAAAAAACTCATTTCTTCCTTTCTTTAGCTTGTATGCCTCATTTGTTGACCTCTATAGAAAATTGCCTTCACAATTGGAAACTCCGCCAAGGAGAAGCCAATGCTAGCTTTTTAGTAGACTTCATTTTCTTTATATGAAAAGTATAATGAGTCGTGAGAAAATTAATTCTTGTAAATTCCTTTTTGAAAATCATAGTACAACCCAAGAATCTCCTTTGAAAAGGATCCTAGACTACCCACAAAACTCATGACAACAAGGGAAACCCACTTGATTATGTGATGTGGGAGAAGAAGGAAGATGAAAATCTGATGGAGAGACTTTGCACTTGGGAGAAAGAAAAATAGACTTTAACATACCTAAACCTAATTGAGACACAAGATCATTTTCCACTTTGCATAACTGGTACAAGATGAACAGTGGGGCAACAACTGGCTCTGACTGGGGACTTGGGTTGAGCATACCCAAGCAAGGAACTCAAAATCTCTGGTTTAACAATAGAAGGTAAAAGGTGGCAACATGAAAAATAAAAATGAGGCAAGGAATAGGAGAATAAAGGAAATGAAAAAGACTAACTAGGAAACACAAAAGGATACTAAACCTAAATATAATACAAAATAAAGGGGTTACCTATTTTCAATGAGCAATTTCATAAAGCTTTAGATCCTGGCCATTATAGGTTAGGGGTAGTACTTCACCATCTTCATACGCCAATTTGAAAGAATTATTTTCAAATGCCTGATGAATTCTGAATGGGCCTTTCCATAAAGTATCAAACTTCTTATGGATTCCTTTTAGAGCACTTCATTTATCCAAAGTAGCACACTGTATCCTACCATAAATTTGTGTGGTCTTGCTTTCTTATCAAATAGATCCTTCACTCGCATCTGGTGCTATGTAATGTGATCTACAATTTCCTTCCTTTCTTCTTCAAGTTTGCTTAGGTATAGGATCCTCTTCTCCAGACCATCTTTGTAAACATCATCTTCAATCATTGTTCTGAGTTTATTTATGGCTAATTACAAAGGTAATGGGAGGTTAGCTATAGTACTATAAACCAATTCAAAAGGAGATATGCCAATTTCCCTTTTAGATGTCACTCTATTTTCCTAGAGTGCTTCATGAATCTTTTTGTGCCAAGTCTTTTGATTATCTAAAACCAACTTCTTAACAATATTCATCAAATTTTTATTACTTGACTCAGCTTGACCATTTACTTGAGGGAAATAGTCAGATGAATGACCCACAGTGATCCCATACTCAAAACAAAAATTGGTAATTTCAATTGACAAAAAATAGGATGCATTATCCATCACCAATTTAATAGGGACATCAAACCTAACCAATATATTCTCCTTTATGAATTCGCACACCACTTTAGATGTATTTTACTTAGTAGCTTTAGTTTCTACCCACGTGGTGAAGTAGTCAGTCATAGTGATCACATATTGGTGACCAACATTAGATGCAGGACTAATCTGACCAATGAAGTTGATACCCCATTGTTGAAAAGGTCCTTTGATGATAACATGCCTCAATGGAAGAGAAGCTAGTTGAGGGTGTTTAGAGAACATCCTTCACTTCTCACTTTTTTCTACCTAGGCATATGCATCTTTAAACATCCCAGGCCAGTAATAAAACTGCCTTAGTATTTTAAAAGCTATGACTAAAGATGAGAAATGTCCTCTGCAAGCTTCATCATGAAATGTTCTCAACAACTTTTCTTACTGTTGTTTGTCTACACACCTAAAGAAGGTACCATCAATGGCTTTTTTGAATAGCTTACCATCCCAAATCACATCCTTAGCTACTTTTAGTTTGAGATCTCTTGTTTTCCTTACATTTAGGCCTTAAGGACATTCACCACATGTCATTAGATAAGAGATATTTTCAAACCATGAATCATAGAGGCCTACAACTAACACCAATTGCTTCTCTCCCGATTCTTCTGATTCTTTTGTTATCTTGTTTTCTGCAATCGTCTTGCATAGAGAATTTCCCCTTACTAGCTTGGTAGGTTTTATTTCTATATCATACTCCTATATTTTTGCCACCCATCCTCCTCTAACATTATAGCCCACATCCTATTGTGTCAATACACTCTTCACTACCATACTAGGGACAAAGACTATAGAATGTGAATGCAAGATATAAAATAAATTTTTTGTTAGGGCTTTAACCACTACAAAAGCGTACTTTTCAATATGAAAATATTTTAATTCATGATTCTTCAAAGGTACGCTCATGAAAGCTATTGGGGCTTGTACCCCTTCATCATTTTCTTTGATAAGTATTGCTGATAGATTATTTCAAAAGCATAACAATAGATGATGAAATCTCGTTTATAATTGGGGTGACATAAAATCAGGGCATTAGCAATAACAATATTTATATCTTGAAAGGCTCACTTTCTCACCTTATTCCATTTGAAATTTGAATTCCCTTTCATCATATCCACTATATGTTTAGTGGTTTGCATGAAATTAGGCACAAACCTTTTGAGGAAATTTTCTTTCCTAAAGAAAGATTTGACTCTAGTTTTATTTGAAGGCAAGCTTAATCATTGAATGGCTTCCACCCATTCAAGGTCTATCCTAATGCCCTCCTGGACATTATATGTCCCAAGAGTTTTCCTTTTGTTACATGAAAAACCAATTTCTTAGGATTGAGACAAATCCCATGCTCTCTGCATCTTTGCAAAAGTTTCCTCAAATCTTCCATATGATCTTTCCTTTTTCTCAAGAATATAGTGAGGTCATCCAAGTATATGACTATGACTTGATCCTTTAGATCAAAAACTATCTTACTCATGCATCTTTGGAATGTAGCACCAGTGTTGATAAGTCCAAAAGGCATTCTGTGATATGCAAATGTACCCCAAGGAATGGTGAACCTTGTCTTATGCTGATCTTTCTTCTCTACTTCAACTTGATTATAACTTAAGAAATCATCAATAATAGACATCATTTTAGATCCTACCACTATTTGCAATCGGTAATCCATGTTAGGAAGAACATAGTTGTCTTTAAGAGATGCTTGGTTCAAGTTGCAGAAATTGACACAAATTCTTATTTCTATGTTCTTATTTTTTAATGGGTACTATATTGGCTATCCAGGTGGAATGATGAATGGGATAAATGATTCTCACTTTTAAAATTTTCTCTACCTCTCAAAAGATGGCATCTGTGACTTTAGGATTATAGTTCCTTTGTTTTTTCTAGAAAGGGACTACATCGGGCTTTAGTGGGATTCAGTGTTTTACATTCCCATCTCTATAACTTTTCAAGTCTTCATAACTCTAGGCAAAAACATCTCTATATTCCATGAATATATTTCGTGTGGCTTCCTTTTCTTTAGGCAAACAACACCTCCCAATATTAATCATTTTGGGATTATGGATATCTCCAATGTTTACTCCCTCATACTCGCCTGTAATGGGTCCTTTTTTTGCTCTCTTTTGCTTTATGTAAGCATCGTGTCTATTAAATTTTTTTTCCAAAGCCACAAAATATGGAGGGATAATGTTTACTTTCAGTTGAACTTCTCCATTTTGATTATGTTTCTTATTTGTACCAGAGATTCCATGGTCACTTCCACTAGATTCATGCTCAAGACTAGACTTGTCATTTTCAAGGAACATCTACAAAATTTTATCATCATTGAAGACTTGCCATGATTCTGTGTTATCTAGAACAACAAATCGATACACTATTTCAATTTGATACTTTTGGTCTTTGAAATCTGGATGAGGAAGTAATAGGGAAGTAGAGATTACAAGGGAGTCGGCTTTGGTATTCATCTCCCTCAGAACCACTTCAATAGAGAAGGCATCTAGGCCTTTTATTTCATCCCAGACTTTATTTCTATAATTCTTTAGCTTGTGATTTTTAACAAAATATTGTCCTTTCACCTATTTTACAATAAACTCTGCATCACCTTGAGCTTTTAGGATCTTTATCTGTTTTTCTTTTGCTATTATTATCCCCAGTAATAAGGCTTCATATTTCACAATGTTATTTGTATTCCCAAATTCTAATTTTAAAGCCATAGGTTTAGGTTTTCCTTCTAAGGATATCAATACTACACCTATTCTAGATCCTAAGGTGGCACAACTTCCATCAAATTCAAGTGTCCATATACCCAATGCATCTTTATTTCCATTAGAAAATTTCTTGCTTTGACTCTCATCTTTTTGCTCATTTGAGCCTTCTTCAGTAAACAACATATAGTTGCCGAATTCCAGTGCTTGGTAGAGAATCTGAGCTTTAGGGTCATTTGACTTCAAGACTATGAACTTCACCTTTTCCTTAGGTTTTAATTTAACTTTTGTATTCCCAATAGGTATTCCTACTTGGGACCAATCTAGCTTTATTTCTCCTCCTAAGTCTCGAAAAAAACTTCTACTCAAAAGAAGTCAATAGCTCACTAGAATGTCATCTACTAGAATAATCAATAAGAGCCTTTTTTTGGGTGAGAAGCTAAGGCTACCTGAGCATCTTTAATATTCCCAAGTAAGGGAACTTGTTTAGCATCCATTGAGTAGCATCTTCTATGTACTTTAGTGAGATTGAGACCCAAGGCTTTGGCTATAGAATAAGACATAACATTATCTGATGCACCTAAATCTATTATACAATTACTGAGTTTGCACCCACTAATATAAAATGAGATATAAAAAGGCTCTAACTTTTGTTTGGGAGATGTTGCTAAGACTGTGTAATCTTCTTGATTAAACAAACTAGATATCAAGGTTTCATCTTCTTTCTCAACCTTTACATTACAATTTGCATTAGATGTATTTTCTTTACACCAGTCTACCAGTCTTTTTAACTCAGAAGGATGTGACTTTAAATAATCAATAGTGGAAATTTGAACTTTTGACCCCTCACAAAATTGAATGAAATCAAAAGATACTTTATCCTTATCCATTTTTGAAATAGATGCTTGTTGATTAGCATGTGCGTTACTTGTTGAGGGATTGGAGTCATTTTTTTGAGTGTGACTAGAGGATTGATTCTTCAAAATTTGCCCCTGGGTAAGCATTGTGTATTAAGTTCCATTGATGGTCACATAACACTCACCTTTTGATTCAAAATCCAATTCATATTCTAAAAATAAATTTCTAGAGTCACCATTGAATAGGAATCGGGCTCTAAACAAAGAGTTGTAGTGTTTAATTCGTTAGTAGATAACAACTACATCATGTGGGTAGTCTCTGGATAACTCTCACTATCGTGATTTGTAGTCAAATGGAAGACACACATATTTCATTTTTTTAGTGCCACCTCAATTTGCAACCTAGGTTGTGATCCTGTAAGTTGCAAAAATCTACTTTCATTGTTGCATCTTGTGAATTTTGATAATTCTAGTATTAGGGACTATTGAATCTAGGTAACTACTTCTTCATTCCTAGGATAACTCTCACTATCATGATCTGTGGTCAAATGGAAGACACACATATTTCCTTTTTTCAGTGCCACCTCAATTTGCATCCTGTGTTGTGATCCTGTAAGTTGTAAAAATCTACTTTCATTGTTTCCTCCCAGTGAATTTTGATAATTCTAGTAATAGGGACTATTGAATTTGGGTAACTACTTCTTCATTGCTACTAGCTTATTTGGCCATTTCTAAATGATTTAGACAATGTGGTATTACTGGAACTTCCCTTAGTTTGAATTTCTCATTTCCATTTTCCCATAGAAATCAAATCATCCTCACACTCAATCACCTTCTTTTGTGCATTAGCTAGATCCATGGGATGTGCTCTCCTTAAACCATAATTGACATCTAGAGGCATCACACTAATAAAGAAGGTTTTTAAGTTACCAAGTGTGGTTTTATCAACAACTAGAATTTTTTTGATAATCTTCTTGAACTTGGTAATGAAATCCCTCATGCTCATAGTAGGTTGCTTCTTAATTGAAGCCAATTGTGTTAGTAGGGCATGTTCATCTTTTGTAGTCTTGTATCTTGTCTCAAAGGATGTCCTCAATGTATCCCAATTAGTTATTGATCCATCAGCTAGATGATAAAACCAATCAGTTGCACTATCCATGAGGGTCTCTATGAATAACCTTACAACAACATCTTCATGTCCTACTCCTAAGATATGAGTGGCTGCAAAGAAAGCTTTAATGTGTTTGTCTATAGTAACTTTCCTATCACCTAAGAATTTAGGGAAATTCATCCTTGAACTAGTTGGGAGTGGATGATAAGTGTTTAAGGCTAATGGTCCTATTGCCATGGCCCATGGGGCAGCCATGATTATCCTAGCAATTTATGGCAAGAAATTAACAAGTAGAGGGGCAGTAACTCCATGAAGTGCTAACACCTGACAAGTAGAATGTGAAGTGTTGATGTCTTGATTCCTAATAGGGGAAGGTGGCCTACTCTGGCTTTTATTTTTACTTTTCTGCTTTGAAATGTCTAAGATAGGAAAATTGAGCTCTATAAGCTTATCAAAGATAGCGTCTTTCCCACCCTGTTCCTTGGTACTTCTAAGTAACCTAAATTGTTCCAGGATGTTGGGTCTAGTTTATCTCTAAACTTCTTATCTCAATTGTCTTTCTACTCTTTGGATATCTCTTCTTTGAACAACTCTCTCTAAGGTTTCAACTCTTCTTTCTTCTTCTTCTAATACCTGGCTTGCATTCCTGTAACGTTTAGTGTTCCTTCTATGTCTCCAAACAAATGTATTCTGGGATGAAATTATGTCTTCTTGATCGTCTTGAAAACCAAGGCTAGGTTGGAGCATTAGAATTATGTTTTCATGAGGTAGTACCATTTTCCCTCATGACATAGGCTTTTTGGTCAAGCGACTATTCATCTCCCTAGTAGAGTCACCAAAAATCTATTGGTATATATGTTTTTTCTTTCAGATTATTATTCTTTAATGCCCAATTTAGAACAATATCTAATCACAAATAGTTGGAAAGCTCCTTATGGATATTTTAGCTTTCCTTTTAATTGGTAGGTACAACTCAATAAAATATATTTGCAATGAATTCTATTTTCTTTCTAAACTACTTTGGGGTGTGTTCTTAACCCAAGAACAGTAGAGGGATAACCAAGCTAGACCTAAATAAAATCCAACTCAGGCAGATAGAATTTTCTCAACACTAAAAAAAATTCATGCATCTACATATCTTATGAATCCATTAATCCCATCAACACAATTAACTAATTCTGAACTAAGCTAATTTAAAATTTGAACTATAACTAATAAACTGGAAATGTTGGAAGGATTTCCTCTTCGAATGAACTATAACAATACTTATTACATTCATCTGTTGCCTCAAAATAGGGGAGGTAGAACTCTATTCTTCCCTTGTTCTAATTCAAACTAAAGAGGAATCATGAACTAAATATAATACTAATTGGAATAGAAAATGATTGACATAAAATACCATTCGATTATCTCTACAACAAAAGTACTTCACACCAAAAAATTTCTAACCTTTTATTATTATTTTCAATTCATACATATAGAGTTTTTTTGAGATGACCATTACAATGAAAGCTTAATCAGTTCATCTTTTGAAAATGACAAATGGTAGGATGCTAGTTTGTCATATTACAAAATTACAAAAGGAAAAAAAAGAGAGCACATAATATGAATCATTTAGACTTCTTCCCCTTTTCTATTTTTTTCTCTATGTGACTTAGCAACAACCATTATTGGGATCAAATCCTCATGATTAGGCACATGCATATTAGTGAATCTCAAAAGAAATTTTGAGTGTTCCCTTGCTAACTCCTTTACAATATTCAACTGACTCGACAACTCTTCCATGACCACATGTATCCACCCATTGAGTGTCTAGAGTTCTATGATTTTGTCTTGACTACTATGGGCCACTCTGGACAGATTATCTAGGAATATAGAGAAGTTACTTTTCATTACTTTCACTCTAATGTGGTCCTTTCCTTGACCAATAGTTTGAGAGTCAGCGTGTAGTCCTCTCATAACCTCAAATCCCCTATTGTGAGTCTTCTTTATTTTGCCCTCGGTTTCCTTGAGTCCCTTCTCAACTTCCTAGATCATTTCTAGCTTTAACTGCATACTTTGTAGCCATTCAAATAAAGGTTCATTTCATTTCTTTATAATCTTGGCTTCAACTACTTCTTTTTCTTTCATTTGGATGATCATCTTTAAAAGGGAGATGCATTCATCACACCTGACTCTTTCTCTAGCCAAAGTATTGTTGTTAGACAATATCTTATCCTTTTTTGTTTCTAGTCTGAGGATAACATTTCCAATTTGATCTATGATAGAAACTCTTTTTGATTTAAGTCTCTCGATCCATTCTATACCAATTTGACCATAATTCCTATCTTCCTATAGTTGGGAAATGAGACCTTGCACTTCAGCTACACTGGGAGTTTGGGTCATAGACATACTAGAAATAATTTCCAGTGGAGTGACTTACTACCTAATAAATTTATTCAATTCTTCTATCTCTACTTTCATCTTGGTCTTTGATAATTTGAGACTCTCCAATTGTCCTTCTATCACTTCATTGCTTGATCTCCACAAGCCAACTTTTGTATCATGGCTGGCTTCTCCAACATTGATCAAATACATAGTAAAATCCTTAGGTGTCATATCCTCAATTCCCCCTCCTTTGTTTGGCCTAGCTATTTCCATTGTTAAGTGCCCTATTTTTGGATTTTGCCCCAATATTGACAAAGTTAGTTTCTTTTTTACCTTTTTCAATGCAGTACTACAATGTATTGTGAGAGATACAGTGTCCTTCACAAAAACACTTTCATCTTTTCTCCTTCTTTTCTTTTCCAAGGTATCTTCAAACCAAGAATTAGCTCCTATCACTTTGGAAGCTATTTCGAGTGATTCAATGCTGAACATTTTCTTCTTCACTGGAGTCATTGCTACAAGAACTAAAGAGAAAGGATAGAAGCTATGGTCACACCCATTGTAGCACTCTGAGATGAAGTAGGCATCGCAGTTGCTGGACAAGCTTGAGTGGCTACAGCCTTACTCTAGCTCTTTCTGGTTGTCCACTTGACCATTTCCTGGTCCTCTTGATTATCCTAGCCATCATGATATTGAGATTCTCATCCACATCTGCATATGGCTTGGAACTAATAGGAATTCCTCTTGATTTAGTCAAATATGTATTGCTATACATATTTTGACCATCATCCTTCAATCCTTCTACATTGAGATCAATGTCATATGTCTTTATTTATTCCTATCATGCCATATTTTTACAAGGAAAAACACAACCATTTTTTTTTTATTGATATCTGAAGGTAGGAAAAAAAAAGCTTAGTCTACTTATAACCTAGAGATAATGAACTAAGATAAAGGAATGAAGCTTTCATACTCAGAGTCTACTTTTAAGTTTCCTTGAGGGGACACACAGTTCCTAGCTATTGTGTGCAAATCTATGTTGAACTGTCAAGGATTGTGTCGAGAAGGTATTTATCTAAACATTTCATTTCTACTAATATTAGGTTTACCATTATATAAATATAATTATTATTATTAGTATTTAATTATTATTATAAACATTATTTTCAACACCTATATCTTCCATACCAATATATATATTTATTTTTAAAATTTTTTTTAAAATTTTTTTTTTTTTAATTTTTTTTTTTCTCAAGTGCTAACATTATCGACTTAAATATTAAATTAGGATTACTATAATTGAAAGTTTTGTGCATGCCAAAAAAAAACAATTATCTATCCTAACAACTAAAAGTTAAATGTTCACCCTAAAACAAAAAAAAATAATCTCTAAATATTATAATTTGAAATATGCCCTTTACCTCCTCAAATAACTATGATCAATCTATACCATAATCAAATTATCTTTAAAATAATATACTTATTAGATTTAATCCCCAAAAAAATTATTTAATAACCATAGCAACATTTCCTCCTACTCCTAATTTGCTATCCTAATATTCAAACTAATCACCATAAAGTAACACCTAAGAAACATTAACCATTTTATATATGTAAATGATAAATAAAAATACTCCTTACTTTCTATGTCCCAATAACACATTTTCTACACTTTTTATATCATGATTATTATAACTACAATATCCTATCCTTATTAATCATATACTAAACTTTAATCTAAATCCAACTAAATGCTATCATAATTCCTACACACATAGACTAGGTGTGGGTGAAGAGATCTACAAGATATTCTTTTTATAACCCTACCTCATGCTAAGCACCTAGGAGGAAAGTGGGTGGCGAGAAGACTTAAAACTTTATAAAGTCTTCTTACATTCTTCTTATTGCAAACAAGTCTACCCACTCTACCATATATACTTCACCTTGATTGGTTATGTGTACAAAAAAGAGTTGGGATTGAGTTGACAAGCATGATGATGTCGAATCATGTACTTACCAAAGACGAAGCATATGTTACATTTTTTGACAAGCAAGACTAAGTCGAACTGCAACATAAATGATGTTGTTGGAAGCTTAACCCTTTTTGGGAAAAATTGCATGGTAAAAGGGGTATTTAATGCTATGTTAAGTCATCAAGGTGCCTAGAAAGGGATAGCAGGTTTTTGACACATGTCAGATTTTCTTTGTCATGAAATTTCTAGGATTTCATAAAAGCTTCCAAAGCATGTATCACCTAGGTGAAGTACTTATGGGGGTTGGCTAGGTAGGTAGAAATATTTTCAAGGCACTTTCCTTGCTTTTATTAAAGAGAATTATTTATACTTGCATTAACTTCAAGCTTGGGTAGAGAGAATAGTTAGGATTATATATATGTTTTCATTTATTGTGTTAGGTCATTTAGGAAATATAAAGCTTTTTTTTTTGTTTATTTGTTTTAGGATATTATACTGTTTTTCATAGGGTTATATCATGGACTCAAACTAAGCCTAACATTTATTTATTAGGGGAGGGTTGAAAATTGATTTGTTTTTTTTTAGCCTGCCAATTTAATCTAATATTTTATTCCAAGTCTATTATTTTAATTGACTATAATAGAATGAGTCTCTTTTTTTGTCTACCCATACATTTTCTAGAATGGAAATATGCATCTATAGATCTTATCTAAACTTAGCTAATTTGTCTAGCTCCTTACATGCATTATTTAAAGTTGTTAAGATTGAACTGGAGATAGTTTATTATTGCACTATATATTAACATTATCTACTCTAATAAACAATTTTACTATGAAGCAAACTATCATATTACTAGAGAAATCAAATTCAAAATGTAACACAAGAAGTTTTGAATTAAAATTGCATTACATCAAATATCCAATTACTTAAATGTCATCCAAGTCCATAAATTTAAGCCATCTTCAATCCATTACTAACAATTGCATCTTATATAACTGATTCAAATTCCAAACTAAACATCAAAGCAACTAAATTACTGTCATGAAGTTTGAGGAAATAAATGTATCAAATGGTAATGTTCAGACCATTCTTTCAAGGTATAACATGATACAAATTATTTCCTTCAAAAAATTCCAAATTGAGTATAGATAAAACAACATCAGCATAGCAAAATTCTCGTACATGATCCTTTCAAAATTTGCTTTCAACATAATATGAACAAGGGTGGTGGAATGTCAAGTCAAGTTACACACAATGGAAGGACCTTTTGAAACATACATTACTCAAATCTTTCTCTTTCTATGGAAATATGAATAAGAGACAATCACTACATTCTTACATTACATTTTTCTTCACAAATCATATGAATTGGAGGCAATCACTTCACTCTCACAATACAAATTGTTTAACATAACATGTGGAGTTTATCTCTCCGTTTTCTACACAACAATAATGAGTCTCCTCCTATACAAAGAATAAACTTCATAACATCAACCTCCCAAGCTCTTCAAATGAAAGCCTACACAAGAAAAGTAAAATGGGGAACCATGGAGGCTCACCTCCCAACCTAGGCCTCAAGGAGACCACCCACTGAGCTTGGGGAAAAAAGGAATGGACAGCTGCATACTATACATTCACAAGCCATGCATAAACAATATTATGACAAGATTTAATACAATACAATTACAACAAATCCCTTCCCAAGGCTTGCACAAAGATTCAACATATGAATCAAGTATAGGGTGAAGGTGGGCTCTCACCATGAGGAGGATTTCCAAAGCTAAGATTCACAATATTTACATCTTTACATTGTCAACATGCCCTTTCAAGGAACACAATATCTTCCCTTCCACACACCTCCTTATACCTCCCAAAATGAAAGTAGTAAGATAAACACAATTCATTGAACATATACAATCATCTCCACACATGGGAGTATTCCTCAACTACATGTGTGAGCCCAACTAACCCCTTCACTGAAGCATCTCTTCCCTCACAAGGGTGAGTGATGCTTCACACCCATTTCACAAATACCTAACATGAAAAAAAGCAAGGTCAAAGAAAAATTCTCACAAAACTTCTCATATGCAACACAAAAACAAGATATTTTCCGACAATCACACTACAATATGCCAAAATTTCACCATGAAATGAAGAATAGCATATCTATTCTACATGAAAAATGAGGAACATCAAGGATCATGGGTACAAACCTCCCTTCAAGCGAATACAATGAATAGTTGTAGTAGAGCTCCTTCCACTTCCTTCAAACCCTAGTTGTCTCTAAAGATATATAGTGGCCAAGTGAGTTCCCAATTTAGCCATGCCTCTATATATATCCCTCAAATTTTTGGATTCAATAAAGAATGCAATTTTTATGAGGTTTCCTAGGCCTACTAGGCACCCTAGAGGTCATTAATAGCCTCCTAACCTATAGTACTAACATGGGTAGGGTTTATTTTTGTCACAATTTCACCCTAGCGTTACTTTATGACCCTCTCAATGCTAGGTAGTCTAATTTTTCAAGTTTTCAAATTTTCCCATGGTGATAACCTTGTCCTCTTTACTAATTTAGGGCTATAATTGGATTTCTCAATTAAGGCATTTTTAATTTGGAATGAGGTGGCCACATGATCCATCATCAAAGAACATGTCATTTCACATAACGAGCACAAGTGTCAAGTGACACACACAAAATGCACTAAACATCACACATGACACATTCAAAATCTACACATGAACACATACCACACACATACATCCTATGTTTATGAAATAAGCACATCACAATGAGGTTTATGAAGATTACAAAGATTCACCTTGGCAGAGTCATTTAAACATGTGTATATACCTCATTTCCTCATTAAATTTCCATGGTTCCTCTTCTTGCACATAAAACTCAAGCATCAGTAGTCCAAGGAGTCAATAAGCCTATATAACATAAGTGGGAATAATAATAATATCCATATTAACATAGTTCAAATTAAATATCCTTTCCTAATCTTTCAATTATTCCACTCAAAATGTTTAGATATCAAAATCTGCATGTCATAGACATCATAATCAAATTAATGTTCATCCATACAATAAAAATCTTCAAAACAATTTAACATTTTGCATGGCATCAAAATCTACTAATATTATGTCATAAAGTTGCATCCATATATGTTTGAACATATCTTACACAATTACAGTTTCTTAGTACCTATGTCAATGTAAAACACTACTAAAGTATCAAATCAATAGATAAAGAAAATCCACTATCCATCTAAGTCTCAATAACTATCAAAATATCAAAGTCTCGAATAAAAAAATGTAATAACATATCCATGCTATGTTGGATTAGGATGAGGCCTCACAATTCCACTGTAAGCCTAGTGAAAGCATGATCTCGGCTCTCCAACTCATCCCTTTAATCTGCCTAGTAATCTTCTAGAGTGGTGAAATGCTTGATCACACTCCTAATTTGAAGCACTTCTCTTGCATATCCATTTCGATCGAACATAGGCCTCACAACCTCATATTCCTCCAATTTGTACTTATTCTCAAATGCCTTGAGCATTTTTTTGGCATCAGACTAAGAATCACAACTGTAAGCCCCGACCTTCACGGGGAACTCATACCCCTTCTTCCTTAAACTGGCACTCAACACATTCACTTTGATAGCTTGTCTCATGATCTCTATGAGCATGATCATGTCACTTGGGTATCTTGGTAGCTTCAGAGGAAATCCATCAAATGCTACAAGACATAAATATGAGAAGGATGAGAATTGAATAAAGTAGCTACCAAACTGACTAATGGCCATCATCACTTCTAGGCTAAACCTCCTGTCTAGGCATCCTTGTAGTTCCCTGCAAATCCTCATTGTAAAAGAATCATTAACTCTGACATACTCTGCATAGCTATTTTATAACTGCAAGCATGGATAAAATTCATAAATTTTGCCATCATCAGGAAAATCCTCTATTCATGGAAGGCTCAGCTACAATTGTAGAGAAGCCAACATACAAATCAGGAAAGAAGACATGTAGAAGGTATTGTAAAACTTTGTAGAATTGAGAGCTTTGGATAAATTTTCACTTACCTCATACACCCAATCAACATAATGTGTGTTTGAACATATGATTTGCACTAAAAGGAAATATTGTTCTACAAAATTGAGTGCTTCTACCTCACCTTTCAACCAATGGAAAAGAAGTAGGATATCCACAATTTTAGGCTTGAGATTAGTGCCAAAAAGGCTCTTAGGAACCTTACTCTTAGCTCTCGATGGATTTTGGAACCAAGACCTAATGATTTCCTTTCGCCACACTATCTTCTTTAAGGAGAATTCAGACATGGCTCCTCCTATGGTCAATTCAAAAAAATTTTCCCACTCTTGAATTTTGAGGTAATTGACTATAGATTTTCGATCAATTGAGATCAAAACTATATGGTCTAGCAACAAAATTTATTTAGTTTCTAGATTGTAGTGATTAATACATTCAACAATCAACTTAGGGACTTGAATTGCCACTAGAAACCTGGCTACTTCCACTAGCCCACTTCCTTAGAGTTTCTCTATTATTGGGTGGATTGGCTCTGTCCTCAACCTTCTTTGGAAATCTTGCATGTCAAAGAAATAGTGTGAGGTATCTATAACATTTTGCAATGTTGACTTAATACCTTTCAGTCCATCGAATCCAGTGAATCTTATTGCCATCTTAACTGAGATAGAGATGAATTGAAAATCTTAAAACTGAAAATAACACAAAGAGTAGAGCTTTGCAACTACGAGAATTCTAAAATCACTATTCAATTCAATAGCATAATAGTTCAAAAAAGAAAGCAGTAGTTTAAAAATTCATTATGTTCATCTCTATATAGAAATCTCAATCCATCTGTTAATCTTCAAGATTTGTGCCACACGACTGAAATAAAGGATAAATCTATTAGATTAGTAAATGTGGGGATTTCCAATGGATTTTTCCATGTCATTTCACCGTTCCTATTTTCCCAACGATAAATTTCCTTTATTACAGACTTACTTTCCCATTTTTCACCAAGTTATAGAAAATTAAGAATGGAGTACTCAGTGGGGAAAAATCTTCTCAGCTAGATTTTTCTCAAGATACCTCTCCAAATCTAGTTAACTAGCTTCCATTATCCTTTTTAAGCATCCTATGATTGATCTATGACCTCAACATGCTTGTAGTAGTGATTTTTCAACAGAAGTAGAAAATCACTTTCTAGGGTTGAAAATTCGCTGAGGAGAAGGCAGCTTTTGTTTTTCTATGTAAGCTTTTATTTTTTCTTACTATTTAATAAACGTGCTTTTAGGCTTCAAAAAATCCAAAAAGGACCATGAAAATGAAAAAGGAACTCACTTACTTGTTTTTCTCCCTTACAAATGCCCTTGTTAAAAAATTGACTCCCTGGGTCGAAAACTTGCCGTGGAGATACTACTTTCGTGTTTTCTGCTAGATGCTATTCTAATTTTTATGATGAATTTTGAGTGACTCCTAAGTTAGAATATTGCAATGTAGGGATGATTTATCCATAAAAGAACTCATTTCTTCCTTTCTTTAGCTTGTATATCTTGTTTGTTGACCTCTACAAAAAATTGCATAAGAACACATTTCAAAAGTGACTACAAAAGATAGTTGAGTCAAACCACATGTTTTAGCTATTTGAAAACAAGTCACATAAGTAGGAATTGCCCAACAAGGTCAAAGGCACCTAGCAGTGAGTTCAACAAAGGCAAAAGAAAGGAAGATGCTGAAAATGTCAAAGATGAGATGGAAAAGACATGGAAGAGAAATGAAGATTGTAGCACATCAAGTTCAGATGGGATCACTTCACCCAATGGGTCAGGTGATCACACCACCTCCAATTAAGTAATCAAGAGGTATGTGTGGGACTGATATTTAAAAGACAAACTATACACCAGTTCCAAGGTTTTAGTTCTAAAAAGATTATATTTTCATAAAGAAAGATGCAAATTGTTATTTAGAATCTAGAAGAAATCTTTAAGTTATGTTAGTTTTCATGTTACTACCAAGCATGAAAAGTTTCACTATTGTTGTCAAGTGAAATATAGTTAGTGTTGAGCTATCACAAGTGATAGTAATGACTAAGCTTGTAATTGTTGCTGAGCATAAAGGAAACTACATCGAAGCTAAGTGAGTTGAAATTTCTATTCAAGCCAAGCCTACAGCTGTGTAAGCACTGAGCATTAATTGTGAATTTTTAAGGTCTATATGATCACTTTTTTTGATTCATTTGACATCATTCAAAACTTGAGAGAGCACAGAGATCTAAAGGCCAATTGAAGAGATCATTCCAAGCTTTTATAGAGAAAATTCAAAAACCATTTGACACCATTTATCATATTTATGAAGGTATTGATCATGTGCTGAGCTACACTATTTGAATTTGTGCAAACCCTAGATATTGAAAATGGTGTCTAGTTCTTCTACTATTAAGGTCAAAGATGGAAAAGAAGTTTTAAATGTTCAACTTATTAGCAATGAGATTAGAAAACCAAATTTCAATCCAATTCTTGACATTTCTTATAAACAAGACCCATCTGGTGTGTTGTCCATGAAACCACCACAAGTCCTAATGATTCAAGATATGAGATGTTGTTACACATGCAAGGTAGGTAGCATAGGAGATATGGATATCAAAGTTATATATGGAAAATTATGTGAAAATGGAGTACTAAAGGAGGAATATAACATTGTAGAGAGAAAAGGGTTAACCTATGCCCTAGACTTTCCAAACCTCTTTAAGACATAATGGATTAAGATTTTCTTGAGCATAATTCTTTATAATTTTGTATGTTTAAAAAGTGAACCTATCAAGATCACTAAGAAGATTTTAGAGAAGGTAACTGGGTATCCAACCCTAGACATACCTAAAACAATGGAGAGTGATGCAAAAGAGGTCATTGAGAAAAAAATAGGGAAGTGGGGAACAAAAGAGGAATGCCATTGATACAATCACATATCCCTTAATTACTTTTGTAGTGATGATTATCTCACAAAAAATCTTTCAATCTAGTAGGTTGAATAGTTTACCTTATATTGTTGTTGATGTGGGATACAAAATAGTGAAGAAGGATCATACTTATGACCTTGTCGAGCTACAATTGCAACAATTATCAAAAAAATTGAGAGCCATAGGGAAAACCAAGAGTGCACAATGCAAGTTTGGATCAATACTTGTATGTATATTTTTCTATGTGCAGAACATATTTCCTTCCTTTTGAAAAATAACATGGAAGACAAACAAGTCTATTGCAGTACAAATAGGTGAATACATTGAGAAAATGGGAGAAAATTTTGAGTCTATTATGAATTTTTATTTTGAGGAAGTCATGAAGTCTATGAAACAAGGACACAAGATTCCTATGTCACTAGTTGAGAAACATTTTAATGATGTTTTCTTTCTAGTTGTTACTAATTTCACATATGTATAGGTTGCAGTTCCAAGGGTTAGATCATTAAGACCTCTAGGATATGAGATCAATGTAGATAAGACATCTACAAAAATTACAACTTTTCTTGTAGAAGAGGTAGATACTAAGACTACTGCCTTTGGAAATTATGATGCAAAATCAAAGATAACTATGGACTTGAAGACAACATCATCAATAAGAAAGAAAAAGAAAATTGTTAAGAAATTGAAAGAAAATTTTGGTGATGGAGAAAAGGAAGATGAAGAAGAGGAAGACAATGAAGATAATAAAGAAGAATTCCCTACTCAAGTAGCCATGGGTCCTAAAACAAGGTCAAGGAGAAGATCAAGATGAAGAGAAGTGGAGTTTGAAGAAATTGTCGAAGGAGAAGAAGCTAGTGAAGCACTTATAGCCATAGAGAATAAGAAGAGAAAAGATAAATCTCCAATAGTTAGCAAAACAAAGAAGGTTGTAAAACCTAAGCCTGTAGTACAAGCTAATCGAACTAACACAAGAGCTACTACTAAGAAAGCTTAGGAAGTGGCAAAGCCAAAAGAGACAAAGGCCAAAAAAGCTACACAAGATGATGAGTCTGTGAAGAGACCAAGAAGAAAGTATGTTTCTCTAGCCAAATAAGATGAGGAGAGGAAAAAATATGATGATAATAGCTGGTAAGTCATAGTTCTTCTTCTGATTTGGATAATCTATGTGAAAATATAAAGAATAATGCAAATTGAAGTGGATTTTCACATATTGAATTTGATAAGCTAAGAAAGTTAGATGTGGATAAGGTAGAAGAGTTAGTATATGCCATGATGGAAACATTCAAGATGACTCTAATTGATATTGCCAACTCTCTACCAAGGAAATTATATGATAAGTTGAGCAAATATGGGAATATAGTCTCACAACAAAGAGAAATATAAGAGAAACTACACTTGCAAGAGTGATGCCAGATTTAGATAAATATGAGATGACAAAGGCCCTTAAAAAGTATGCAAATAAATTTTCTCCGAAGTATCGTGAATTCCATATCTTGCAAAATAAAATTGAAGAAGTTGTTCAATAGAGTACCCAAATATGGAAGGTAATCTATGCACTGACAACACCTAAGGAAATTGAGCAGACACCTGTTGAGGTATGTTATGAAAAAGATGAAGTAACTAAGATTACTATAGTTTATACTAAGAAAGTTGCACATGTGTAAGTTAATGAGATAAATATAGATGCATAGGGTATAATTGAAGATGAGTACCAATAGAACAAAGTATACTAGATATACAGATATTGAGTGCCAATCCACAACATGTCACACAAGAAAACACTAAAACAGTAAAGATCAAGGATGTTTCTAACAAAGTGACTCAAAATATCAATCCCTTTATAGAGGAGGACATGCAAACAATATTGCAAGACACCACCACTAAAGCACAATTATGTAGTCATCCTATATTGGTGAGTGTAGATGAACTTAAGAAGGAAGGGAAGATATCTGCAGAGGTGGAAACACATGACATATCAAAAACACCTCAATTTATTGTGATATAACTGACATTACCCCTTCTAGTGTATCAAAGAAAAGAGCCATCCATGAACAACATCAATAAATTGGTACACAATGTGTTAGTACCAGAAGTTTCTATATAAGAACATTATGGAACACAAGTTCCAATAGGTCATGTTGATATTCCTACACCTAAAACACAAGTTCAAGGTGCAATTGCAATTAAAAGACAAGAAGAGAAGAGGACTAAAGATTCAAACTTGACTACATAGCTTGAGGAGCATTTAGCAATACAAACACTAGTTTCTTTGAAAACAACTACTACTCCTCCAAGTCAAGCACTTCACAGACCAAGTGTAGAAGCTACACCATTCTAGTCATCAAGGCCTAATCCTAGTACATCCAAGATAGATGTAGTTACATCATTTGGTGATGCAAACTTGGATGAAGTTATTGTTCGACCAAAGTTTGACCTTGCAACTATCACTATTGAATAAATGGGCATACTATAGGATGCACTTGCAAGGAAAAAGAAAAAAGAACTTTTTACAAGGGAGCTTAGGCATAGGCAAGTACTGCAAGACATCAAGGACATATTTCTTTATGCATTCAGCCCACCAGCACTTGAAGACAAAAATTCTATCATGGAGCAGTTCGTAAAAATTGTAGAATAGATCAATGATGTAGAATTTGATTTCAATGTAAAATTAGTTGAATGGTTTGAGAAAAAGTTCCAAGCAAATGTAAATTAAAATATATCAAGTGTTATTGCACTTAGTTAGGTTGAGTTAGCAACCAAGATTAACAGTGTAAAAAAGTCTTAGAGAATATTTTCTCACTTTACACTAAGTTGTGTGATACAATTTTTTTCACACAAGAAGTGCAACATCATATTGACAATTTGGAGGGAGATATAAATAAAAAGGGTACAACTCTATCTCATTCTCTAGCTTAGAGTCAGATGCACTTTAGAAATTTGATGAATTCTCAGGGTCAGTTGGTAGCTCTGCATGCTCAAGATGCAAACATTTGAGCTAAACTGATCAAAATCCAATGCATGTTGACCCTACACATGGAAATACTTCACAAGGAGCTAACCTTTGAAGAGAAATTAATGTAGAAAGCCCCCATCTTTCCACACATGAAGGCTTAAATCATCTTGTTGCCAAGTTAGCCATCCAAATCAAATCATTGGAGGTAGCTTGTGATAATTGGGATTCAACTCTAAAGATAATACTTGAGGCCCATAAATCTTTCTTAGGCAAACACATTATAAGTGTCCAAACCATGACATAAGTGTCAAAAGGGGGAGTATATATAAAGGGGGAGAATTTATGATAAGGAGAGATAAGTTTTGGGAGAGATAAGATCGAGTCAACAAATTAGCATATGAAAAATCTACTAAGAAGGAGTATTTAGTTTTTTAGTTCAAAATGGTACAATCAACTTAGGGGGAGTTATTAAATTTTGAGGTATGACTAATGAGTTATAAGTTTTGCAAAAATTTTATGTTTTAATGTTTTAAATGTAAGTGGATATTATCTAATCCTAAAAGGCTAAGATTATTCATGCATGACCAAGTATTTTTCCACTCATGTCAAAGGGGGAGATTGTTAATCTCAGATTGGTTTTGATATATGATTGACAATATGATTAAGTCATTTACTTAGTTCAAGAAAAACAAGTAATACATATCAAGCATAAGTTGTTAGATATTATATGTTGAGTGAGAAATATTCAATAAGTGTCAAGTAACTAGTAAGTTCCAAGTCATAGAAGTGCTAAGCAGATAGTAAGTGTCGAGTCATCTAGATGTCAAGTAATCAATGGAAATTGAGTCATTTAGAGGCCAAGTTATAGAATTGAAGTTGTAGTTGATGCCAAGCATCAAGGACTTCAAGTGCCGAGTAATACAATTTTGACATAGTTGTTTGTAATGGCACAAACTACTATGTAAATCATTTTGGAGCTAACTTAAGGATTTTTTTGCAATCCTAGATGATAAGGAAAGATCTTTATTGAGAATCCCTATGTAGTACATGCAACCAATTAGGAAAAGAGAAGGATTAAGCTAAAATATGGGTGAATCACAATCATTGATTCATACCTAACATTAAGTCACCTAGGTCTTCTTAAGGAGGACAAGCCCTAATATTTTATGTGTATGTGAAAGGAGAAAAGAGAGAAGTATGCATGTGCAAAAAAGGTATTCATGGTGACTAAGGAATTGTGAATTGAGATATGTTACAGAATTAGTTAGAGGAGAAGAGAGGAAAGGAATTAAATGACAATAGAGATACATTTGATTAGGAGGGATCAAGTACACATTAGGAAAGAGGTTATTTTTCATCGAGCAATAGAGTACTAACCAAAGGATCATGTTGAGACATTCTAATAGGTGAATTAGTTAAATCTCTTAATAGAGTAGTCTTAATAGGTTGTTGTAAATCCTTTAACAGGGTTCTTACTTCATTGTAAGTCAAAGTCCTTTTACCAAGCACACTTCTAATAGGGTGTTGAAATCCTTTAATAGGGTAAGATTTAACTATTGGAAATATCTATTGGAAATATAAGAGGATTAACTGAGAGGGGAGGGGTTAATCAATTGCTACAAAAATAAATTCCAAATCCCTTGGATGTCAATACAAAACAATTCTATGAAAGCTTAATTTTGTTGATGCTCGACAAACAAAGAAATGTTGTAACTTGGTAAATACAATAAGTTCTTGACAAAAACTTAACATGAAAATCTTAGGATGTTATCTATGATTACTTATTACTTTAACTTAGTTGCAAGAACATAAAAGAATAACATGAACACATTTGACACCATTTTTAATGTTGAAACCCAATTTAGGAAAAACAACCAATTGTAACTAGTTATTGATTTCCACTCTTTTGAAGTGAGCCTTGTTAGGAGCCAACCTTGTTAAAGGTTATAAAATACACTATTAGGTGTGACCCTGTTAGAGGATTTAATCAACCTATTAGGAGTGGCCTTGTTAGAGGTCTTTAGACAATTCAATAGAACTACTACCTTATTAGAAAATTTACAAATAATTGTTAAGCCAACTCTGTTAAGAAATTTAGATCACTATTACAATGATTAGAGAGTAATAATGACATGACCTGATTTGGATGCAACTAAATTGCTAATTAAAAATCTCAATTTTGGCTTGTATACTTGATCCTTCCTGATCAAATATATCTTTTCAGCTTCACAAGGATATTATACTTATCCTTCTAATTAGCTTCCTCTTTGCATCATTAGATCTTCAAAATCTTCCAAGCATTCACATTCTTCACACACTTTCTAACCCTCAACTTGACCTTTTATTTATATCTTTCATATTGTCAAGTTAGCTCAAATACATCTTACAATAACTAATATTCATCTTCTCAATCAGCTAGAACTATTAGATAAATCAATTAAACTCAATATGCCAAAACAAAAAAATCCTTTGTTAATCAACCTTACTCGGTAGACACTAACTCAGAAATGATTTTTCCATGTTAACCAAGTGAACTCGGTCAACACTACATACTTGCTAAGTTCCTTTAGTAAGTGAGTGAGCTCGATTAACACTAGTTCCATCCAACATTTCCTTCATTAACCGAGTGAGCTTGGTTAACACTCATCTTTTGCAAACTTTCTTTTGATTCTGGAGTGAAATCAGTAGATATTTCCTTTTGAACACAAAAATGTCTAGAATGCTCACTAGCCACAGAAAACTATCTTCAATGCCTGAATGAGCTTGGCATAGACTGACTTGTAATGATATGACATTTTGTCTAACATCAATTAATCAATTGTTTCAACATGGCAACACAACATGTCATAATACATTGAAATTTTGGAGCAAGAATAAAGTAAGGAACATATCCTTAGTTTCATTCTAATTCTCATTTGTGAGAACTCCCTTTGTGAGTGTGAACTCTTTTTGCCTTCAGTTTCTCCCTCTACCAAAAAAATTTTGCCTACTAGAACTTTTTTCAAGTTTATTCTCCCTCTTTGACAACTCTTTCTTTTTACAAATTTTCTATGATAGCATACTTCTCCCTTTTTCAAAATAAATTTCTATGAGATATGACATATGATAGTAAACTTATCCCTCTTTGATATCTCATACCAAAGATAATGTTGAGTGAATATTAATGTACCTCAAATATTGATTCATTTGCAATATGCCCTTGCTAATTCTGCATCAAATGATTGATCTTCAACATGATCTAGTTGATGCATCACTAAATTTCATTTAGTGAGCTTTAGATAGAGGAATGACCCCTAGCTTACCTCATAGATACATAAATGCATCCTTAGGTAATGGCTTGGTGAATATGTCTACAATTTGTTCTTTTGTATTTACATATTCCAATCTAAATTTTTTATCTTGCACCAATTCTATCAAGAAATGATATTTTATAGAAATGTGCTTTGTTTTGGTATGCATCATTGGATTCTTTGATATATTGATTGCACTGGTGTTATCACAATATATAACTATTAGATCCTTAATCTCTATCTTCATACCAATCAATAGTTGTTTAAACCAAACAATATTAGAACAATTGACTGCTACTACCACATATTATGCCTCTACTATGGATTGAGAGATACAATTCAATTTCTTGCTTGTCCAAGACACTAGTCCTTTACCAAGAAAGAATGCTCTACCACTAGTGCTTTTTCTATCATCAATACTTCCTACGCAATCAACATCTATAAATACTTTTAGGCCCAAATTGCCTCCTATTTTGTACCATAAACCATATTCTTCATTACCTTTCAGATATCTCATAATTCTTTTGACTACCATCAAGCGATTTTCTTTGAGATTTATTGAGAATCTTACCACCATACTGATTGCTAATGCAATATCTTTCCACATGTACCTTTCAATTTTCTTCTTGTCATTGTTCCATCTAATTTGTCTCCAATGATTTGATCAAGTGCATGATTCCTTCTAACATATCTTGCTAACATAGGTTCTTTGGATTTGGAATGAGTTTCACTAATTTCATCATGAACTTTAGTATCAAGCTCGAGTTGTTGAGATAATGGGTGTTGCACACATTGCATAATATTGTTATTTTATTATTTTATTTTATTATGTAATGTTGTGCCTAGATGGACGTGCAACATGTAAAGATTTCCATGGAATATTCTTGATGAGCTGTATTGTAACATTGTAAAAATATTTCATGTAATTATTTAATATTGGGGAAAAGAATTAAATGCTCAATATTAAATGTGGGGTCAGTGGGTTAGGTAGCACATGGTTTTAGCACATGGTTTATGTTATACCACTTGGTGGTTTTGTGGGACTTGCTACTATATAAGCAGCCACAAGGGTAGTTGTTGTAGAGAGAAAGAGTGACAAGGAGAAGATAAAAGGCAAGAGTCGAGCGGGACAAGGCTTGACAGGTTAGCCAAGGGAGCATTTGTGAAGGTTGAAAGCATGGCATGGGATGTGTGGATTCATGCTTGTTCACATAGTTTGCTCGGTTGTGGCTATGGCCATGAAAGCTTCCATGGTTGTATGGCAATGGTATTTTTGCTAAATAATACATGATGATGGATGCTTTTGGAGGCTAGGTTTTTCCCTCAATGAGGGTTTCCTAGGGTATATCTTGTGTCACAATTTTGTGGGTATGTTTTCTATTCTCTTGCATGTGGATTTTAATTCCATGTTTATTTTAGATCTATGATGGGTTATGTGAAAATGGTTATATTCTTTATTGCCAAGTTTTCCTTACAAGTGGTATCAGAGCTATGGTTTTATTATTGTAACCCTAGATTGAATCCATGGGAATGCATGAGAGGATAAAAGAAAGGGCAAGATATATGAATGATTTATTGCAGAATTGAGTACTTTGGATTTGCTATTATGATGGGATGTTAAAAGATTTGGGCATGAGAAATTTTTGGACAAAAAGATTTTTCCGATGTTTCATTTAAAATGAGGGTTTTGGGGGCTAGCTTGCAGAAATGACCTCTTGGGTAAAAACAGACCTCACCATTGGATCCGGGTCAACATTTCCATAAATTTTGATATATAATATGCCCTAGTTTGGCCATGTTCAGAGGAAATGAAAGAATTTTTTAGTTTCAGCCCATGATGGCTGTCAAATTTAATCTCGTCGGAATTTTCGTCACTGAAAAAAGTAAAAAATGAAAAATCGTACTGAAAATGGTAAAAAGATTGTCTTAGTAAAATGGCCATAACTTTCTCTCAAAATATCAAATTTCAGAGTTCTTATAGGTGTTGGAAAGCTTATTCAGAGCACTATAACATGGTGTAGGTTTGGTTGTCTGATTTTGAGATTTTTTCAGGTTTTAAGAGCCCTAAAGTCAAATGTTATTTATTTTGAGCACGGATTAGGGCATAACTTGGGCATACGGAGTCAGATTTTGGACTTCGAGTAGTCAACAGAAAGCTCTTGGAGAGCTCTACACATTGGTTTAGATTTGGTGCAAGTTTGGCATGATTTATTTGGTGATATATTGATCTGAACAGTTTATAGGTATGTTTTGACTATGGTAACATTGTGAGTTTATGGCATTGGAGATTTAAGATTTGATGTCATTGTATACTCAGTTCATATTTCAAATTGGTCTCATGATGATATGGTTATCAATGTTTGGTTTGGATATGCATGATGACTTGTTGTGTCTACAAGTTGTGCAGTGTTGTAAGCGGTCTATACTTACAGGTTGCATTTATAGCTTGGTTATGGGTTGTCTTTACCCATTGATCTTTCATTATTGATGCATATTTAGATTGGTGGCTTGGATTTGGGTTGTCTATGCCCTAAGTCACATGATTTACTATTTTCTTCATGTAGAAGGGATGAGATGTTGTTACCAAGTACAGTCATGGTGGAGGATTGTGGTTGACTATGCTGACAGGTTGGACACTTTGAGAGCCAGATGCTCAGTTCATGGATGTGATCATGGTGTCATAGATTTTGGCATGACATGATTGGTTATATAGGTACATCCTTGATGTGATGTTCATTAGCTTGTATTTTTGATTTGGTTATGGTGGTATATCTTCTTGGTTGAGGATCATGGTTATTTGGTTTCTTTTGAGGAGCTCATGATGTGCACTTTAAGTTCTTTGATGGTTTGATGCTTTGGTTGATTCTCATGGTTAGAGGATGGTTATTTTTTTTCATCATGATGTCATGGATAGCTTGGATACACGATTTAGTGGGAGCTTGTGATAGTGATGGGGTGACAGTGCATGATTAGTTCCTGGTTTGGTTTATATCTTCTTGGTTTGGAGAGGATGAATTTTATGATGCCATAGGTGACTTGGTACCACGGTTGAGTGGGAGTTTTGTTGGCATTGATATATTTATTGAGTGTTTGCAGATGTTGGAGGTTTTTCTTAGATCCTGTTGCTGCAGAAGCATCTTTAACATTTGCATGGTGCACTTGTTATCTTCATGGTGTTTGAAGATGGTTAGATCTTGAGGACTCATGGAGTTCTTGGTTATCTTCATGGTATGTGGAGATGGTTCTTCCTAGTATGTGGAGATGGTTTTCTTCATGGTGTGTGGAGATGGTTGCATCTTGAGGACTCGCAGGGTTCTTGGTAAAGGTGTGGTTTATATTTTTTATTTGGCATGTTATCCTTGGTATGAGGATGGTTTCATTAGTATGTCATGGTATACTCTTGATACGCGTTTAGAGTTGTGACATGTTATGGTGTGTTCATATGGAGCATGTTATCTCTTTAGTTGAGATGGTAAGATCATGTTGTCATGTTTATGTTCCTGAGGCCATAGTTGGAACTTTGACATTGATCTTGGTTTAGTTTCTTAGTATTGAGTACACTAATCATAAGCTGGATACTTCATGATATTGCTATGTTTCATTTGGAGTTGGCATGGATTGATTGGTTACAGGTGCTCATGGATACTTAGAGACGATGGTGATGCTGATTTCTCTTGGATTAGAGAAGTATTTGTTGGGACGGTTGATGGTTTCAGCAAGAAGTCTGAGGGGCAGTCACCTGATATGGACTTGAGAGGAGATTGTTCTTAGATGAGTCTTGGTTGGAGACTTGGGTATCTAGATGAGCATTCTCATTCCCCACTCTTGGTCTACTTGGCAGTTTGCTACTTGAGAGGTATAGCCCATTGTTTCTCTCAGTTGCATTATATTTATGCTTGTCTTTTATGGATATGGATCTTGAGCTATGGTACATGAGTTAGTTTTGGAGGGTTCATTTGAGAGATGGTTTAGCATTGGTTATCTCCATGTGCATATGTTGTTATGCTGGTTGAGTTTGGGAGATGGTTTTACATTGGGCATTTTTCTTTGGATTAGGAATGGTTATTCCTTGGTTTAGGAATGGTTTATTGAGTTTGATCTTCTTGTGAGAGGCTTACATCCATGATTATTTATATGGTATGGTTTGGGTGTTGTTGAGGCTTCTTGTTGGGGTTTTATGGAGGAGATCATACTTGCACAGTTTACATCTAGAGGTGTGTGTGGAAGGACATGATACAGGTTATGATTTGCATGGTTTCTCCAGTCTTGGTTATCTTCCTAGATGTTTAGTTTTGCTTACATTGGATTTGAGATTGGTTGGAGATTGTGATCACTGGTTTGTGCTCATGTATGTCATGTGAGAGATGACATGGTTATTCTTTTATCTCTTTCCTTTGTTGGTTGTGGTGAATTTGAGAGACTATTAGAGACCTGTTATGAGAGTTTTTTCTTGTAGGATATCAGTTTATGTATTGTGGTTGTCCTTGATAATACATGGATTCACTTCTTTGAGATGTGTTGAGTGGATTGGTTATAGATTTGACATTATCTTTTGTAGTGGGAGCTTCTTGGTATATATGTGGCAGGTATTGCTCTTGAGGCTTGTGATTGCAGGTTATAGATTGGATATGTCGGTGATATGAGATTCACTTGTTATACCTTTGAGGTATGGATAGTTGGATGGGTTTGGCACTTTGTTGTGGGTGCTATTTCAGCTATGGATATTTTGACAACTACGGATACATGTGATTACCTTTGGATTAGGTTTTTTGTGCTTGGAATTTCAGTTGGTATAGGATTTTATGATCTTCTAATGCGACAGGTTGGGTGGCTTTCTCTTTGGATGGCTTCTATGTATGTCCAGTGGTAGTGGCATAATAGGAGGTGAGATCATTCATGTTTGAGATGCTGGATACTTTGATTTTAGTTGTGGGTACTAGGATGGAGCACTTGGTGTATTTTGATCCATGATGGTGGATGTGCTGGGAGGGATTGTTCCCTTGTTCATTTGTGTGGCTACGGATTGACCCTATGCAATGTATACAACAAGTGGGAGATTGTTGAGATAATGGGTGTTGCACACATTGCATAATATTGTTATTTTATTATTTTATTTTATTATGTAATGTTGTGCCTAGATGGACGTGCAACATGTAAAGATTCCCATAGAATATTCTTGATGAGCTGTATTGTAACATTGTAAAAATATTTCATGTAATTATTTAATAGTGGGGAAAAGAATTAAATGCCCAATATTAAATGTGGGGTCAGTGGGTTAGGTAGCACATGGTTTTAGCACATGGTTTATGTTATACCACTTGGTGGTTTTGTGGGACTTGCTACTATATAAGCAGCCACAAGGGTAGTTGTTGTAGAGAGAAAGAGTGACAAGGAGAAGATAAAAGGAAAGAGTTGAGCGAGACAAGGCTTGACAGGTTAGCCAAGGGAGTATTTGTGAAGGTTGAAAGCATGGCATGGGATGTGTGGATTCATGCTTGTTCACATAGTTTGCTCGGTTGTGGCTATGGCCATGAAAGCTTCCATGGTTGTATGTCAATGGTATTTTTGCTGAATAATACATGATGATGGATACTTTTGGAGGCTGGGTTTTTCCCTCAATGAGGGTTTCCCAGGATATATCTTGTGTCACAATTTTGTGGGTATGTTTTCTATTCTCTTGCATGTGGATTTTAATTCCGTGTTTATTTTAGATCTATGATGGGTTATGTGGAAACGATTATATTCTTTATTGCCAAGTTTTCCTTACACGAGTCCCATTGTTTGTGAGTTGGGTCCATCAGACTCAGTTAGCTCTAGCTCAGTAGCCTCTAACTATGACTCAAGTCATTCAGAGTATGACTTAAGTTGCACTATCTACAACTTGGTAGCTATGGGAGGTGAAGCCTTCTTTCTTCTAGATAGGTTTGGTAGTGTATCAGGTTCGTAGTAAACAAATCTTTTGTGGTCCTCAAGCTCTTTACTACTTTCCTCTTCACTCTTTTTTGTAAACTCATCAATTCTCACATGTGCACTTTCTATGATTTTATGAGTAGAAAAATTCAAACATTTGTATGATTTTCTTATGTAGGAGTATCTTAGAAATATGCCTTTATTAACTTTGACATCAAATTTTCCTTTTCTAGATTATTTGAATATGTAGTATTTGCTACCAAATACTTTGAAGTAACTTACATTAGGTTTATAGCCATACCATAGCTCATAAGGTGTTTGATTTGAGTCTTTCTTCAATTGTACTATGTTCAAAGTATGAGATGCAGTGCTAATAACTTCCTTCCAGTATTTGATTGCAACATTATTTTCTATCATTAGTGTTCTTGCACAATCCATGATGGATCTATTCCTTCTTTCAGCTATACCATTCTACTTTGGTGTATTAGGGGCTAATACTTGTATTTAAATTCCTTTTTCAATGTAGAATTCATTGAATTCTTTGGATATGAATTCATCACCTCTAACTGATCTCAAACATTTTAATTTCTTTCTATTTTCTTTTTCTACTCTTGCTAGATACCACTTGAATTTTTGAAAAGCTTCTAATTTTTCTTTTAGATATATTATAGTCATCATTCTAGAGCAATCATTAAAAAAGAGAATGAAACAAATTTCTCCAATATAACTTTCTATTCCAATAAATCCACATAAGTTTGTATGCACAAGCTCTAAGACTTCTTTAGAATGATAGTTCTTTCTTTTGAAACTAGTCTTTCCCATCTTACCAATTTGGCAGTTTTTGCATAGACCCATATAAAGTTTCTTCAAGCTAAGAATACCTCTTACCTTTTTATGTTTTCTTTTCTTAACTAGATTATCATAGTTTATAGGACATTATTAGATATAAGTTAATTGGTTAATGAGATATGACCTTTTCTTTTTATGCAACAAGGTTCATTGTTTCCAAATCTTACACTACCTCCATCATAATGTTCCATGTGTTCAAACTTTGTTTTATCTCTAGTCATATGATGTGAGAAACCATTGTAAATAATCCAAGTATAATTTTTTCTAACATGAGAGATAAGTGCCATCTTATCTCCTTCATCATTAGATTCATCTTTTACAGCAATAAATACCATTTCATCTTCACTGTTATTAGAATCGTTAGCCATAAAACAAGATTTCTTACCTTTGTCCTTGTGGTCCTTTCATTCCTTCTTTCCTTTGTACTTATTGTTTTTCTTTTCATCCTTTTTTTCTCTATTTGGATAGCCTGTAGCAATATGACCAACTTCTTCACAAAAAAAGTATATTAGAGGGATTTTACCTTTGTACTTTCCTCTGCCTTTGGAATATTTCTTTGCAAGTAGGGCTTCAACAATTTAAAGATCACTGTTAGAAATTTCTTCTATTAATAAGATGGTTGATTTGCTAGTCAATGTAGCCATTAAGTCTGATAATATAGCATGTGTTGAGGTATCCAATATTAAAATGCAAAGCATACCATCAATTCATGACAACATAGAGAACTAGAAGGGATTTGAGGATCACAAAGATATTCTATAATTTATTTTAGGTGAAGATAAATACTATTTCCAGGAGTTGGATTGTAGCACATTGGTGTAGAATGTAGATGCAGAGAACACTATTTTTGGCCAAGAGATCTTGCAGCTGAAGACAAATAAGGTGCCTAAAGGATTGGTAGTGCTAGAGAGTATGTTTGAGAATCAAGATAGAGTTCATCTTGAGATCAAAGACAAGAAACCATAAGATCTTAAAGAAGTGAACCTTGGAATAATTGAGTCTCCCAAGAAGGTGCACATAGGTAAGACTCTACCTCCTACCATTAGAAAATATTTGATTGATTTGCTAAGGAAATTTAGACATGCTTTTACATTGTCATATGGTGACCTTAAGACTTATAGGGAAGACCTATTTCAAAATGTTATACCATTAAAGGAGAATGTAAAACCCTTCAGACAAAAGAAAAGACCCTTTAATCCTACACTAGCCACTAGAATACAAGAAGAGCTAATGAAGCTTAGGGATGGGGGAATTATTAAGCCTATCAAAGAATCCTCATGGGTATCAAACCTAGTGCCAGTTATGTTTAAGAATGGTGACATTAGTTCATGTGTAGACTTTAGGAATCTAAATACTACTTCCTTAAAGGATAATTATGGTCTGCCAAACATGAAAGATATGCTACACCAGGTCACTGATTTCAAACTGATGCCCATGATGGATGGTTTTTCTGGGTACAACCAAATGTTGGTTGATGATAAAGAATAGTTTAAGAAAACCTTTAAAACTCCATGGGATAAATACATATATTTTTGGATTCCATTTGGATTAATCAATGCAAGGGCTACATTCCAAAGAGCCATGGATGTTGCATTTAAAGAGTACATAGATAAATTCATAGTTGTCTACCAAGATGATTTTGTTAGAATATATAGTCCACCAATATAACTAGGGGGGAGGGGGGGGGGGGGGGTGTGAATTAGTTATCCAACTAATATAATAATTATCAGCCTTATTAAACTTTAACCTTATGAGAAATATAATTAGAAACCACAAGAAGGTACTCATACACAATGACACCATATATGTTAACTACGAAAACCCTTGAGCAGAGGGAAAACCCCTGTGGGGATGGTAACCCACAAGATGATATAATAATATAAATATTCCTTGTTAGAGGATGGACCCTATTAGGAGCCTATAGCAATATTTAGTACATACCAGTCTTTGTTAGGAGACTTTTAATCCTTGTTAGGAATTATGCCAACCTTGTTAGGAGTTGTTGAAGATAGATGGACTCACTTTCCAAATAGCTTTGGAGAAAGACCAATGAGCCCATTGTTCAAATGACTTCTATATTATTACTTGTAGAATAATAGAAATGAATAATATTTCTCCTTCCTCTTTCTCCATCCTATGAACCATACTTCTACTCCTTCTGATCTTGTGACAAGATAAAAAATCCTGCATCCAATAATCTCTTAGATTGCTTACTTGCATTCACCAAATACTCTTCTCCTTTTCACACTTCACTCTCAATACAATGATCACAACACACATTAGAAACAAGGAAAACATCTTTCCTTTATAACATATCTTCAAAATAATTCCTTGAGTTGGCCTTGAGGCTTTCCCAATTATTTATAATAAGATAATTAATTAATTCATAATTACAATAGCATTGTTGACTCATAGTCTCTACAACTTCTCACGTGTGAAACACTAGGACTTGTGTATTCTCTAATGTCATCATCAGATTTTTATATGCCACTATATGACTGTACATCTCTAGATTACATCTCTATTAGATGATATAATAAAAACATCAGAAATTATTTCTTAGGTACTCTATTTCTATAGTGCTCTTTGTAAATCAAGCATATCTTTAGTATGTCTTTGACTCAGGTACTATGAATTGAACCTTTATATTAGGAAACTATATCTAACATTTTCATTAATGTGCATCACTAGATAATCAAAAAATTATCTGTACAACTAATATCTCTGCTTGCTGGTTTACCAATCTTCACAAACTTATGCTATGTTAACATCAATGACAAACATAGTCATGAATGTAATATGTCAATACTCTCCAATGTTTAGGATACTCCTCCAATATAGTATCATCAACATTCATGCTAAAAATACCCCCTTTTGACATTGATTGCAACATAGATGAAAAGCATCTAAGTTCCAAGATACCAAAATAGTATTATATTGCTATTGTTGTTGTTCTCATCTTCTCAAAACATCTTCATCAATCAAATCTGAAAACCTCTAAAACATTTCTCTATTCTTCATCTTCTTAGGATCGGAAATAGTTATTCAAAGTAAACAACATACCATACATTAGAATTCCTCATGCCACACATCTCCTGCATAGAGATGTTCCTCTTTCTTTCTTACATGAATCTTTTTAAATCTCCCTAATAAAGTAGAGATTTTAATACACTATCATGCACTCTTCTCTCCATATATACTTAGGAGATGTTTTTCATGCATATTATCCCCCATTGACATCAATGAAAAAATCCTCATTATGTCAATTTACTATTCCAAGTCTTCAACTAGCTTAGGTGTCCAAAGACACTATACAAGACCAAATTCCAAGAGTCCTCAATAAATCATCTCATAATAGATACTTCCCCATATGGGAAGCATCAACATTCAGTCCAATCTAACAATAGTGCTATGTACCACTAGATTGATACAATCTTTGCATCATCTACTCAAAAGTAGGTAAGGGCATAACCCAAAGCATACCTCTCAAATACACCAATGTATCTTTAAGTAAGGGCTTCACAATGATATCTACAATCTAATCTTTAGTACTCACATTTCATATTCCAATCTAATCTCTTTTTCTACTACCTTCTCTCTAAAAATATGATATTGTTGATCTCAGATTGATTTTGACAAATGAGTGTCCATACACTTAAGTCATTTATAAGTTATGTCCTTAGTTCATGTCGAACAAGTAATGCACATTGAGCATAACATGTCAGATAGTGCATCCCAAGCCACTCAAGTGTCGAGCAACATTATGTGTTGAGTGATTCAACTATTGAGAAAGTAGTAAGTGCCGAGTTACTCAAGTGTTGAGTAGAGAGTATATGTTGAGTCATTCAGATGTCAAGTGGTCAATGGATGCCAAGTCATTTAGAGGCCAAATTACAACATTGAAGTTGTAGTTGATGTCGAGCATCAAGGACTTCAGATGTCAAGTTATATAGTTTTGACATAGTTGTTTGTAGTGGCACAAACTTCTATGTAAGCCATTTTTTAGCCAACTGAAGGATTTTTTTATGATCTTAGATGATAAGAAAAATCTTTGTTATGAATCCCTATGCATTACATGTAGCTAATTAGAAAAGGGAAGGATTAAGTGACAATATGGGTGAATTAAAATCATTGATTCATACCTAACCCTTAGTCACCTAGGTCTTCTTAAGGATGAAAAACCCTAAACCTTTTATGAATGTGTAAAGAGAAAAGAATTCATGGTGACTAAGGAATTATGATTTGAAATACATTGTAGAATCAATTAGAGGAGAACAAAGGAAAGGAATTAGAAGATATAAGAGATACATCTAATCAGAAAGGATCAAGTACACATCAGGAAAGAAGTGATCTATCATCAATCAATAGTGTGTCGACTGAAGGATCATTGTTGAGACATTTTAATAGATGAATCAATTAAATCTCTTAATAGAATAGCCTTAACAAGCTAGTATAAATCCTTTAACAGGGTGCTTACTTCATTGTGAGTTGAAGTCCTCTAATCAGACACACTTCTAACAAGGTGTTGAAATCCTTTAATACGGTAAGATCTAACAATATTGTAAGCCTTTAACAGGGCAAACCTTTCATAGGGTAAATCATGTTTCATGATCAAAACATTGTAACCTTCATTGAATACACTTTATTATTGCAATAGTAGAGATTTGTGGGTGTCATCCCTAACCCAGTTTTGCCTTCTCCTTGGAGGGTTTCTGAGTAACCAAATATCTTGTGTCATACATTTGTGTGAATGTTTATTTATTTACATGATTTAGATGTATATTCTTGATCTGGAAATTTCAATTTACTTATTGAATTATGAGATGGATGTGAGGTGAATGATTTTGCGGTTAAAATTTTTAAGTGTTGATTCACCCCCCCTCTCAGAGTTTACTTTTTGTATTGTATTTCGAACAATTGGTATCAGAGCATAGTTCTCTATAAGTAAAGCTTTCCATCTTCAAGAAAAGATCTTGGAAATGGAACTCTACACATTGGGAAAGACTATTGAGAACTAGAATATTGAAATACAACTTGCCCTACATCAGTTGAATGAAGAAAGAAATAAGTTAAAGTGATCACTAAAGAGAAGAAAGGAAATAGCTATTGAAGAGAATGACACACATTACCATGAAATTAACACTACTAAATTGTTTACAAATGGAAATACATGTGAATTTGATGAAACAATTGTAGATCTAGTAGAAAAGAATGGAGCCCTAACTAAAGAGGTCATAAACCTCAAGATAGAACACGAAGTCCAATTAGTATTGATTTGTGAAGTCATTGAACAAAAAATGAAAGCCATAGAAGAGAAAGTCATGATTGAAGATGAGAAAAGGACACTAGTCAAAAAATTGGAGGAGAAAACATCAAAAGTACAAAGAATTGCCAGCATGCAATTGGAGACAATAAATCAAGTCATGATTACCAATTGTGAACTAAATGGTAAAAATATTGAGATTGCAACACTAAAGTTGTAGAATGAACAACTGAGAAATGATCTAAAAAGAGAAAAATATGTTTTTCTGAAAAACTTCAACAAAACTAATGAAGCCATCAAGTACTTTGACCAACTGATGAGATCTCCTAGATCCAACATTGATACTATTGGATTAGGTTACACTAGTAAAGAAGAAGGAGAATCATCCAAAAGTGGTGAAGAAAGAAGTAACAAACGTAAGAAATCCAAACCTACTTGTCATAGTTGTAGTAAGATAGGTCACACTACCAATGTTTGCAAAAGCAAGATTGCAAATTAGAATCCTAAGCAGAAGTTAATGGGTCACTACAACGAATGCAACAAAAAAGGACATCAGGCACATGAATGTAGAACCAAGACCATAAGAAAACAAAGATTTGAAGGATATTTCTATAACTATCAGAAGTATGGACATGGAGCATATGAATGTAGATCCAAGCCTAAATGGTCATCAAACATGCAGACAAAGGTAAAGCACAATGACAACTCTTATAATTGGGATTATAATACTAGGTATAGTTGTCATTATTGTCAAGAGTATGGATATGTTGCTGAAAATTGCATAAGAACACATTTCATAAGCGATTACTAAAGATTTTTTAGTCAAATTAAATGTTTTAGTAGTTTAAAGACTAGTTAGATAAGAAGTAATTGTCCAACAAAGTCAAAGGCACCGAGCAATGAGCTCTACAAAGGCAAAGGAAAGGTAAATTCTTAAAATTTCAAAGATGAGATGAACAAGACATGGAAGAGAAAGGAAGATTGCAATACATCAAGTTCATATGAGATCACTTCACCCAATGGGTCAAGTGATCACATCACCTCCAATTAAGCAATCAAGAGGTATGTGTGGGATTGATACTCAAAAGATATACTATACATGAATTCAAAGGATTTAGTTATGAAATGATTATATTTTCATGGAGAAAGATGTAAAGTGTTGTTAAGAACCTAGTAGAAATCTTTAAGTTGTGATAGTTTTCATGTTACTGCTAAGCATGAAGAGTTTCACTTTAGCTACCAAGTGAAATGTTAGTTGGTGTCAAGCTATCATAAGTGATAGTGTTTAGCAAGCTCATGGTGGTTGCCAAGCATAAAGGAAACTACATAGAAGCTAGTGAATTGAAATTTCTATTCAAGTTGAGCTTATTGTTGTAAGCATTGAGCATTAAATCTGAGCTTCTATAGTCTATGTGATAGATTTCTGACTTATTTGACATTATTCAAATTTGGAGAGAGCACAAAGAGCTAAAGGTGAACTGAAGAGTTCATTCTAAGTGTTTTCAAACAAGATTCAATATTTTCTCGACACCATCTCAACAAATTTACAAAGGTATTTATCATGTGTTGAGCTATGTAGTTTGAAATTTTGTAAACCCTAGGTTTTTGTAATAGTATCTAGTTCTTTAGCTACTAAGGTTAGAGAGGGTTAGGAAGTTTTGAATGTACATTTGATAAGCAATGAGATCAAACAACCAAACTTTAGAGCTATTCTTGACATTGCTTACATGCAAGATCCATCTGGTGCCTTATCAATGATACCACCACAAGTTTTAATGATTCAAGATGTGAGATATTGCTATAGATGCAAGGTGGGTAGCATAGGTGACATGGATATTAGAGAAACCTATGGGAAACTATGTAAAAATGGAGTATTGAAAGATGAATTCAAAATTGTAGAGACAATAGGGTTAACTCATGCCTTAGATTTTCGCAATGTCTTCAAAACAAAATGGATAAAGAAAGTTCTGAGCAGAATTCATATGACTCTATATTGTTGGAAAATGGACTGGTAAAGATTACAAAGAATATTATACATAGAGTAACAAGATATCCAATCCTAGACTGACCTAAAACCATGAGGAGTGAAGTAAAATAAGTTGTTGAGAAGAATACACAGGCAATGTGGAATAAAAGAGGAATGAAAATTGACACTATCTTAGATCCCCTAATTCCTTTTGTAGTAAGGATTATAACACACAAATTCTATCAATCAAATAGGCTCACTAGTGTACCTTGTATTGATATTGACATGAGCTACAAGATAGTTAAGAAGGATCATACTTATGACCTTGCCAAGTTGCAGTTGCAACAATTGACAGAAAATTTGGGAGCAATAAGGAAGACCAAGAGTGCACAATGCAAATTTGGTTCAACTATTCTATGTATATTATTCTATGTACATAATATGTTCACAAATTTTGATAAAGTTGCATGGAAAACAAACAAATATATTGTAGTGGAAATTGGTGAATTTATCAAGCAACTTGGAGAAAATATTGAGTTTGTAATGAATAGCTACTTTGAAGATTTTAAGTAGTCAATGAAGAAAAGACCGAGGATATTAGATTCACTAGTTGAAAAACATATCAATGATGTTTTATTTCTAGTTGACATTGATTTCACATATGTATAGGCTCCAGTCCCAAGAGTAAGATGGATAAGGCCACTAGGCTATGAGATCAATGTGGATGAGGTCACTACAACAATTACATCTTTTCTTGTAGAAGATGTAGATACTAAGGCTACTTTCTTTGGAAATTATGATGTGGCTAAATCTAAAATTACAATGGATTTAAAGATTGCCTCAATCATAAGAAAGAAAAACAAAATTGTAAAAAATATTAAAGAGAAATTTGATTAATGAGCAAAGGAAAATGAAGAAGAAGATGATGATGATGATGAAGAAGAAGAAGTTCCTACTCAAGCACCACTAGCCTTAGCTCAAGGTCAAGGGGAAGATTAAGGAGAAGAAGAAGTTGAGCTTGAAGAAGGTGCTAAGGGAGAAGAAGCTAGTGAAGCACCTATAGCCATAGAAAAGAGGAAGAGGAAAGCTAAAGCCCAACATTCAAAAAACCAAAGAAGGTTGTAAAACCTAATTTTCTAGTTCTAGCTACTTGAACAAGCACAAGAGCTACTACTAAATAGGCTCTAGAAGTAGGAAAACCAAAAGATAAGAGGGCTAGATCAACTAGTAAAGAAGAAGTGTCTGAGAAGAGACTAATGAGAAAGTATATAACTTCAGCTAAATTTGATGAAGAGAGGACATAATCTAATAAAAACAACCAACTCAAAGTTGTAAGTCATAGTCCTTACTTAGATTGAGAAAATATATGTGAAAACATAAAAAACAATGTTGGCTTATCTAGTTTCACATATATTGAGTTTGATAAAATTGGAAAAATTGAGATGAATTAAGTAGAGGATTCAATATATGCCATGATGAAAACATTCAAATAAACTCTAATTGAGATTGCCAACTCATTACCAAAAGATCTATATGATAGAGTTGAGAAAAAGTGGCAATATAGTCTCAATATAGAAAGACAAATAAGAGAGACTACACTTGCACAAGTGATGGAAGAATTGGACAGGGAAACAATGAAAAAGGAAATAAAGAAACACGAAGGGAAATTTTCACCTAAATACAAAGCATTTAGCATATTTCAATATAATATTGAGGATGTTGTATAGAAAATCACCCAATTGTGGAAGTCATTATATGGTTTGACAACACCCAAGGCAATAGGGAAGATACCTATTGAGGTAGGCAAGGACAAAGATGAAAAAAAAAAATTAATTGAGGTTACTATACTTGAAACTGAGATAGTTGCACATGTGGAAGGCACTGAGACAAATGAAGATGTAGAGGCACTCCAATTGAGGTTGAGTAGTAGACAAAACATAGTGTAATAGATACACTAGTGTCGAGTGCTAATCCTCAACACAAGTTGAATAAAAACACTGATATTGTAAAGATTAGGGTGTTTATGATACTATCACTCAGAACATCAACCCCCTTATAGAGGAAGACTTGAAGAAGATACTAATATAATCCACTACCCAGGCAAAACTTTGTGAAAATACTATACTGGTAAGTGTTGATGAGATTGAGAAGGTAGACAAGGTATCTATAGTGGAGGAAATTTAGACACAAGAGACATCTAAAACCCCTCCTCAATCCAACATGGTACAACCTACATTACCCTTTTTAGTGTATCGAAGAAAAGAGCCATCCATGACCAATATCAGCAAATTGGTATGCACTATGTCAATACCAAAAGTTTCCATAGAAGCAAAGGATATAACACAAGTTCCAATAGGTCAGGTAGATACTCTTATACCTATACAAGATCAAGGTGCAACTGAGAATGTATAACAAGCAAACGATAGGAATAAAGAGCTAGGTTTGACTACAAAACTTGAGGATCAACTAGCAACACAAACAATGATTACTTTTCTAGGAACTACTCCTCCTCCAAGTCAAGCTCTTCATAGGCTAAGTATAGAAGCTATACCTTTACAATCATAAAGGCTAAGTTCTAGCATATCTAAAGTAGATAAAGTTACATCATTTGGTGATGTGAACTTGGATGAAGTGATTGAGTTGCCAAAGTTTGATCTTGCAACCATCACTATTGAATAGATGAGCATATTACAAGATGCTCTTACAAAGAAGAAAAACCAAGAACTACTTAGAAGGGAGCATAGGAAGAAACAAGCTTTGCTAGATATCAAGGAAAATTTTGTCGATGTTTTTAGCCTACCAACACCAAAAGCAACAAAACCTATTAAATAGAAGCTAACCAACTTAGTTGAGAAGGCAAATGACATAGAACTGCATTCAAATGTGAAATTACTTGAATGGTCTGAAAGAAAGTTTCAAAATAAGGTTAATGAAAATTTATCAAGTGCTATTGCACTATCATAGTTTGAGTTAGCAATTGAAATTGACAATGTGAAGAAGATAGTAGAGAATATTTTCTATTACATCTTGTGCAATTCAACACTTTTCACACAAGAAGTCAGGAGTTGCCTAATAAATTTGGAGAGTCATATGTAGTCAACTGGCATAACTCTACCAGGGTCTCAAGCCTAGAGTGAGAAACATTTTAAGAATCTCCTAAACTCCTAAAGTCAAGTAGAAGTGCTACATGTAGATGAAGCAAATATAAAGGCTAAACTAATCAACATCCAATCCATGCTGACTCCACATATGGAGATATTGCAGAAGGAACTATCATTTGCTGAAACATTCTTGAAGAAAGATCTACATCTCTCTACTCATGAACGAATAGTACATCTTGCTATCAAGCTAGCCATCCAAATCAAATCATTGGAGGAAACTCGTGACAATTGGGATGCTTATTTGAAAATTATGCTTAAGATCGATAAACAATTTTTAGACAAACACACTATAAGTGTATAACCCTTTGACATAAGTATCAAAAATGGGGAGAAATAAGAGGAAAAGAAGTATAGGAGAGATAATGAAGGAGATAATATTTTTGGTGGAGGTACTATTTTTTAGAAAGGAGGAGTTAATGAAAGAAATGAAGTACACAGATCAGCTTATGCAAATCTACTTAGTAGGAGGAATGATTTTGGTTTAGATACAGAATAACAAGATTAACTTAGGGGGAGTTATGAGACATTGAGGTATGATTTATAAGTCATGTTTTGCAAACATTTGAAAATTTGAAAATTTGTATATAAGCCAAACAAAGATATTCAATATCTGAGTCTCATAATAGAAGATCATTCATGCATAACAAAGTATTTTTGTCTCATGTGAAATAGGGAGACTATTGATATCAGATTGGTTTTGACAAATGAGTGTTTATACACTTAAGTCATTTATAAGTTATGTACTTAGTTCATGCCAAAAAAGTAATGCATGTCAAGCATAACATGTCAAATAATGCATGCCAAGTCACTCAAGTGTTGAGCAATAGTATGTACTCAGTGATTCAAGAGCCAAGTCACTCAAGTGTCAAGTAGATAATATGTGCCAAGTTATTGAGATTTTGAGTGATCAATGGATGCCGAGTCATTCAAAGGTTGAGTTACAACATTGAAGTTGTAGTTGATGCCAAGCATTAGGGAATTCAAATACTGAGTTATACAATTTTGACATAGTTGTTTGTAATGACACAAACTTCTATGTAAACCATTTTTTAGCTGACTTAAGGATTATTTTATGGTATTAGATGATAATAAAAAATCTTCATTGTGAATACTTATGCATTACATGTAGCCAATCAAAAGAAGGGAAGGATTAAGCAAAAATATGGGTGAATCACAATCATTGATTTATACCTAACCCTAAGTCACCTAGATCTTCTTAAGGAGTACAAACCCTAAACCTTTTATGAATGTGTAAGAAGAAAATAAAGAAGGTTTGCATGTGTAAATAAAGAATTCATAGTGACTAAGGAGTTCTCATTTGAAATACATTGTAGAATCAATAAGAGGAGAATAGAGGAAAGGAATTAGAAGACAATAGAGATACATTTTATCATAAAGGATAAAGTACACAATAGAAAGGAGGTGATCTATCATCAAGGAATAGAGTTCTAACTAAGAGATCATTGTTGAGACAGTCTAATAGGTGAATCAATTGAATATTTTAATAGAGTAGTCTTAACTAGCTATTGTAAATCCTTTAATAGGGTGCTTACTTCATTGTGAGTTAAAGTCCTCTAATTAGGCACACTTCTAACAAGGTGTTGAAATCCTTTAATATGGTAATATCTAAAAATATTTTAAGCCTTTAATAGGTTAGACCTTTCACAAGGTAGATCATGTTTCATGATCAAAAAATTGTAACCTTCATTGAATACATTTTATTACTGCAGTAGTGGAGATTTGTGCATGTCATCCCCACCCCATTTTTTCCTTCTCCTTGGAGGGTTTCTAGGTAACCAAATATCTTGTGTCATACATTTGTGTGAATTTTACTTATTTACATGCTTTAGATGTATATGCTTGATCTAGTATTTCAGTTTACTTATTAAATTATGAGATGGATGTGAGGTGAATGATTTTATTGTTAAAAGTTTTAAGTGCTGATTCACCCCCTCTCATAGTTTAATTTTCCTATTGTATTTCCAACATATACTTAATAGATATATTCTTAGTCTTAGAATGCACACAGGATTCTTAGACATACTTACTATACATGTGTTATCATAGTATATGATAACAAGTTTTGTAAACTCAATCTTGGCATCTATTTCATCTATATAACTTGACTATAATTATATACTACTACTACATACTCTGCCTGAATTGTACATTGTGAAATACACTCTTATTTCTTTCTTAGCCAAAAAACTAGTCTTCCTCCAAGAAGGAATGCTCTACCACTGGTGTTCTTTCTACCATCCATATTGCATGCCCAATCTGCATCAGTATATGCACATAGAGTGAAATAACTCGATCTATCATACCATATTCCAGAATCATATGTTCCTTTGAAATATCTAAATATCCTCTTTATTTTTGCATAATGATACTCCTTAGGATCAACTTGCAATCTAGCTACAATCCCAACTATATTTGCTATATCTGGTCTAGTGTGAGTCAGATACTACAAACCTCTAATCATGGATCTATACTTCTTTTTCTCAACTGTAGGTGTTTCATTCTTGCTAGATAACTTGTGACCAATTATCATAGGTTTTCCAATAGGCTTACAACTTTCCAATCAAAACCTTTTCAAAAAATATTTCAAGTACTTAGTTTGTGAAATAAAAATGCAATCACTATGCCACACAATTTGTAACCCTTGGAAAAACCTCATCTCTCCTATCATGCTCATCTCAAACTCATTCTTCATCTTTTCAAGAAACTTATCACTTGTTGATTACCTCCAAATATTATGTCACCAAAAAATATTACTATTATCAACAAACCATTCTCAATTTCTTTCAAATACATGTTACTATCTATCATACCGTTAGTGAATCCAAGTTTTTTGAAATAGTTATTCAACCTTGCACACCAGGTTCTAGGTGCTTGCTTTAGTAAATATAAAGCTTTCTTTAGTCTACACATCATATCTTTGTCTTCTATCAGACAAAAACCTTTAGGATGCTCAATGTAAACCTCTTCTTCAAGTTCTCTATTCACGAAGGGTAATTTAACATCCATCTAATATACTTTGAACTTCTTACTTGTGGCATAAGCCAAGAACACTCTTACTACTTCCATTCTAGCTATAGGGGCATATGTCTCCTCATAGACTATTCCTCTTGATGTGAATATCCTTTGCACACAAGTCTATCCTTGTTTCTTACAACTTCACCTTTCTCATTCATCTTATTTCTAAATACCCATTTGGTTTATAACATTCTTATCTTTAGGTCTAGGAACTAATTCCCATATTTCATTATTCACAATCTAATCTAGTTCTGCCTTCATTTCTTGAATCCAATGATCATCTTTACAGGCTTCTTCTGTACTCTTAGGTTCAATTTGTGAAATCAAACATATCTCTTCATTAACTCTATTTCTTGTAATCACTCCTTTGTCTATGCTTCAAATTATCTTCTTTGGAGGCTGATTCTTTGTCATGTTTCTATTAGAGATAGGAGATACCAACTCAACTCTTATCTCATCTCTTGGTTCATATCTCTATTCTCCTCTTTGCTCAACAATTTGTACATCATTCTATAGATCATTTTTAGTCTCAAATAATTTTTTTTCATTCTATCTAACAATCCTAGTATTATATTCTTCTTCATCTGAATTGTAGTCTAAACTTTTTCCTTAGTTCCAAACTTTTCATAAATCTTTACATTTCCACATTCAAAAATTGTCTTAGTTCTATGATTAAAACATTTGTATGCCTTTCTTTTCAATGAATAACCAAGAAATATACCTTCATCACTTCTTGGATCAAACTTACCAATATCATCATCTCTTTGAATGTTACACTTGCTTCCAAATATTTTGAAACACTTAACTGATGTAGAACGACCAAACCATTTTTCATAACCTATGTCTTCTTCATATCTTTTCTAATCTGTACTCTGTTCATAGTGTATACTAATGTATTTATTTCTTCTCTCCAAAATGTCTTGGAAATGTCATTCTTAGACAACATTTCTCTTTCTTCTTCTTCTACTAATTTTTTTTTTTTTTTCTACAATCTCATTTTGTTTGGGTTTCCTAGGGGAAGATATTGTCTCTTGATTCCATTCTCTTCACAAAACATGTTAAACTCTCTAGAGATGAATTCTTCTCCTCTATCTAATCTTAAATATCTTAACACTAGATTCTTTCTCAACTCTATTCTTAAATATCTTAAACTTCTCAAATGCTTCAAACTTCTCTTTAAGAAATGATACCCACATCATTCTAGTGAAATCATCAATAAGAAACATGAAATACCTTGCACCATAGAATCCTCTTGCTCTAGAGGGACCACTTAGATCTATGTGAACAATATCCGACTTCTCTATGGTTGTGAACTTCTTGTTGGAAAATGACACCTTCTTTTTCTTAGCCAAAATACATTCTTTGCAAACAACATTAGTAGGATTTATTACCTTAGGAAAATCTCTAACTACAAACCTACTACTAACTTTCACAATATTATCAAAGTTTATATGACAAAATCTCTATGCCATAACCAACTATTATCCACTTTTGCAATGAAACATGTTATTTAAGCTGGATTCAACTAAAATACATTACCTCTAGACCTAGTTCTAGCTCCAATCATCTTCACATCTTTATCCTTGATAGTGCAAGTCTTTTCTATGAATTTCAATTGATACCCCATATCCACAAACTATCCAACAATAAAAAAATTATTCTTTAATCCATTAAGAAAGTAAACATCATCAATGTTAGTCTTTCCATCTAAAGTAATCAATCCTATTCATATAATGTGACATACTACATTGTTACCAAATCTAACAATACGTCCATCGTATTTATTGAATTTAACAAACTTATTCATAGAAAAAGTCATGTGATGTGAACATCCACTATCTATTATCCAATCAGATTTTTGTTCAACTTAAAAAACTAGAGCATTTTCTTATCTAATTTCTTTATCAATACCATCTTCCTTAATAGCTACAAATCCTAGCTCATCATTGCTTTCACTCTGACCTTTTTCATTAGATTCCTCTTCTTCATTAGCATATAGACAATTCCCCTTATACATTTTCTCTCTTTGAGGACATTTAGATGCATAATGACCAAACTCAACTCTTTCTTCACTTCTTTCATATTCATACAATGTTTAGGGTTTGTTCTCCTTAAGAAGACCTAGGTCACTTAGGGTTAGGTATGAATAAACAATTTTGATTCACCCATTTTGTTTCTTAAAACAACTCTTCAACTGATTGGCTGCATTAGCTACATAGGGATCTACAATATATATTCATCCTTATCTTCTTATAATCACAAAACAATCCTTAAGTTAGCTAAAAAATGGTTTACATAGAAGTTTGTGCCATTACAAACAACTATGTCCAAAACTATTAACTCAACACTTGAAGTGTCTAATGCTTAGCATCCACTATATATTCAATTTTGTAACTTAGCCTTTAAATGACTTGGCATCCATTGGCCACTCAGCATTTGAATGACTTGGCATCTACTATCCACTCAACACTTGAGTGACTCGACAATTACTAGTTACTTGGCACATACTATATATATCTGACAACTTACGCTCATCATACACTACTTGTTCGACATAAACTATGAAAATGACTTAAGTTTCTTGTCACTCATATGTCAAAACTAATCTAAGATTAACAATCACCCACTTCGACATGAGTGGCAAAAGCATTTGGTGTCATGCCCTAAATTTATAGGGAAAAACAAAACTTATTATTATGGTCATGATTAATTTCCTAGTTACCAAGGCACATCTTTGCAAGGCTTGCATCCATTAACATCCAATTTTATGTCACCCTAATTTATATTAAATGGTAAGAAAATAGATTCATGTAATACTTTGGTTATGAAATACTATTAGGGTTCACAATTGATATGTAAAAGGGACCTTTGTATACTAATGTAAATGTGGACAATTGATATGTGTACCAAAGAATGGGTAGCAACATATTCCATTTAGTCTTATGTGAAGTTTATGATCATAAGTAGGAACTAAATTGTTGAATTATTCAAATCAACTACCAATTATGTCAAATATCTAATTATGCCTATATAGAGAGTAATTACATCTTCATGCTTACAAATCTAATTATGCAACATGATGTTTTCTCAATAGATTATTGTTTAGTGCCATAGCCCCTATATATCTAGGCCCTATATAAAGATGATAGTAAAAATAAAATGAAACTACTATGTAGACCGTGTAGTTTCATGAACACCCTAGCATTATCTATCAAGTCATGTATTAAATTCTTCCCTTTACTGAACACATCTAATAAAACTAAGCATTCTTAAGAAATGGACTATGTATAAAATATATAATTTAAAAAAAAATTATTTAAACTAACATAACACCTCTTGTTGCAATTAAGCTTAAATTATCAAATAAATTCAAGTAGAATCATAGGAATACTCTTTTATCATAATCACATTACAAAATAACATTCACAAATTATACTACAACTGATTTTGATGTTGTACTAAATGCTATCCTACTAACATACTCCTAAATTCTAACTAGTTACATTCCCTACCAACCAATTTAACTACATTGTTATACTACTTCATTTACTATTTAAAAATTACTTATGTCACTTTAACAATAACACTACTAAAGTCACATAGATGTGTTAACCTACCAATTAAATAAATTAACAACTCTGATAGCTAACAACTTAACCAATAAATAAAATCCTACTAACTAATCATCATTACTTAAATACTAGCAACGTAATCAATAATTAAAATCCTAGTTATAACAACTAATCACCATTCTACACTCCTTACTTTTTCTTACTAACCATTACTCATGAACTAATTTCAAATTTAAACCTAACTATTTTACTAACTAATCATTTAACTAAAATAACCCGCCTACAAGCTAAGCATCATATTTCCTAATACCACATACTACCCAAACTATTTTATTACTATTATAACACCACAATATGTATATTGCTATTTCCTATAGTGATTATTATCTCGATCACATACCCCATAGTGGCCCCTCCTCATATCTACCTTCTAACTTTATTAATTCCCTTTCTATTTTAAATTTGTATATAATGAATGACACACTACTATCGTAATCCCAACACTAACTATACGACTGACATGTGTACTAATAATATTACTTACTGACTGCCTCTATTTTATTACTATTATAACACCACAATACGTATATTGCTATTTCCTATAGTGACTATTATCTTGATCACATACCCCATAGTGGCCCCTCCTCATACCTACCTTCTAACTTTATTAATTCCCTTTCTATTTTAAATTCGTATATTATGAATGACACACTACTATCCTAATCCCAACACTAGCTATATGACTGACACGCATACTAATAATATTACTTAATGACTACCTCTATCTTACATACTATTTGATATCAACTATTTCCTAAGCCTCAACTGCATGTCACGTGGGTCCCTCAAGTTGACCCCTACTACTCATACTTCTCCCTTTCCACACTCCATGTAACCTGAGATTTTGTTACTACTGATGTGGATGTGGGTGGTGTGTTGGTTATATGTCCCTTGAGAAATGTCCTTTACTATAAGAAGGCACAGTTTGGGAAGAGTGTTTGTGAAGGTGGGGTCCACTGCCACCTTCCAAGTACCTTTCTATGTGGAAAAACCTTCTTCATTACTCTCATGAGATGTCCTCCATGCCTTGAGGGCAATGGTTGTTCCATCAGGTCATGTGATCCCATGATTTAATCCTTATCCCTATTAGATGATGTTTCTTAATATCATTGATTACTATGATTTTATCATCATTTTTTCTTCTAGGTGAAAGGGATTATTTTAATGCTCTATAATAGGGAGTGCAATATTTTTCCACTTCCCATACAAATTCTAGAGAACAAATACACACCTACAGATTTATTTTCTACGCCTTTTCTTTTGGTACTAATTTTTCTGCTTGGCTTAATTTTCTTTATTCAACTACTATGACATAGTATATATTCTTTTTTTTTAGTTGATAGTAACTCAAATTCTTTTATCCATATTGTAATGAATATGTTTAAAATGATAAATCTATTTAAAGCACTTGAATTCATAGAAACATATGAAACTAGAAAACTAAATAATTTGTTCATACAAGCTACTTGCTTCATTACATCAAATTTCCATCTTTCATTTGAACAAGATCAATTATGAAATCTACTAATTCATTCTTCCCTTCCTCCAAATGAAACTTTGCATATTAAACTAAATACACTATTGAAATCATCTACATTATCAACCATGGTATGAGTGCAATTTTCTCATCACATTCCATAAGTCAACTGGGCACACTCCAAAACATATTCCTATGGATTTCATTGGACATTATCTACTACTGACTAGTTCCCTAAAATGATTTCATGAAACATTTCCAACTTTATCTACAATAAAGTTTCAACTTGCAACCTCATTATATCCAAATGCATACCAATAAAAAAAATTGCACAATTACATATGATTCCTTCACAATTCCTTCTTTGCTACCATGCAATCATGTACCAAAACATTATGAACAAGATGGAGAATTCTCCATTACAAGCACAATGCACATTGACAAGTTTTCTCTTCAAGAAATATCCACAAGATCATTCCAAGCTTTCTCCATTGCTCCCTTGAGCCCAAAATCTACAAATTCATCACAACAAAACAACAAAGACCATGGGTACTCTCCACCAAACTATAGGCCTCCAAAGAGACCACCCTCGAGCTATGGGAACAAGGCTCAAACTGGGTGTCATTCCATTCTTACAATGCATACACATCATATTACATCACTTGAACAATTCCATTTCAAGGATATTTCAAAATGGTTCACTAATGGAACCATGAACATAGGGTGAAGGTGTGCTTTTCAAATGAAGACTTGCCATATGAAACAATATCTAAAATAATCAAATTTCATTCCCTTTTGGGGCTTTCACAAATCAAAAAATTCCATGCCCTTTTAGAGCTTTCACAATCATCCTCCAAACACACTACCATCAACTATAGCTTGCTTGGAGCCCATATTCCATAAAGTTATTTTCTACACCATACTTCCCTTATCACCCCCAACATGATATGAATGATTATGGCATATAATGGAGCCCATACTCCAAGGTTCTCAAATAGATTTTCAAGCCCAACTAACCCCTTCACCCTAGACTTCTCTTCCCTTCCCAAAGGGTGAGTGAAGTCCTCACACCCATGAACAACACTAATGTCAAAACAAAGGTAAAATCAAGGGAAAAAATGCAACAATAAACACATCACAACATTTACAACACAACACACAATGCATAGTTTTCATTTCTACATGAACATAGATTCAACAATATTATGCAACTTCAATGAAAATAATGGCATGGGAACCAACATTCAATCCAAGAAAAAAGGAAAATGATAGTTGTTGAAGAGCTCCCTTGGTCTTTTCCCTTCAAAACCCTAACTATCTCTAAACTTAGAGAGTGGGTGAACACTCTACTAGTTTGTCCCAGTCCACTAAAAGATTCTCCCAGCCTATTTTTCAGCAAAAACATCAAGTCACTATCTCTTACACCCTTGTCCCTACCAAAATTGCTACTTTGACTAAGTGGAAAAAGTGGGGGTAAACTCATGGGACAACTCAAATTTTCGAATTGGTTTGAAAATGACTTGTTTGGAGGGTTCCCAGGGTCATCTAGGCCAACTAAAGGTTAAATTTGGACCTCCAATACATACTACTATCATGAGAGCACTTAGTTTTCACCAAAATAACCCCCTAGGATTGCTTTTTGATCCTTAAAAGTTAATAGGAAGTTGGAATCCGAGTTACCCTTGATGGAGACTTCTCATAACATTTCTCCATGTGAGGTTAACTTGGGTACTACATTTAGGTTAGGTTTAGGTTAGGTTACTTCTTGCCAAACCCTAAATGACATTTTATCTCCACATGGACAACACAAGTGTCAAGTGACACATGAAAACACATCACAGTTCGCAATGACATGTCTCTAATATACTCATGAATTTAAATTTTCTACACATAAAAACTCACATTTAAAAAATAAATACATCACAATGAAGCTTTTATTCTTCCAAAGATTCACCTTGGCCATGTCATGTTCACACGGGCTTGAGCCTTGGTTCCCCATTAAAACCCATGGTTAAATTCTTGCACACTAAACTTGAGCATTAGTAGTCCAAGAAAATCATGTAAGCAATATGTAAATATGTGCAATAAATCATTATCACATTCAATATTTGGGTATCATACTTCATCATTTCCAATTAGCTTACTTTTTATAATCATTTTCACATAAAATGTTCAAAATATTAAAATTTCAAATTATACTTATCAAAATTACACTTTAATTAACATGACCAAATTAATATTCTAAATAACTTCATAATCTATTTTGTATCATAGTGACAAAATACTGAATCCACAACTATTGAGTCCTTAGACATGTGGATTAGGTCCTAGTGCATATCACAATCTATCCTTTCACTCTTATTTCCACTTAAACATTACAATTTCACATTACAAGCATTTTTATAATTTAGTTTATATCAAAGCAATTGTAAAAAATTAGAACATGAATGCAATCATTAAATATATCATTTAGCTCCTAATGTGCAGACATAAGTGTGGATCATCAAAATGCAGATATTAAAATAACATAACCCTATAGTCTCAAAAGTGTATCAAAACATCAAATTAGATGTATCATAATGCAAATATGTCATCTATACTAGGGAAGATCAGGTGAGGCCTCACACTTGGTCATACATGAATAACATTAGCGTTTGAGCATAACTTAGATAATATCCACTTAGTACTTCCATACAAAATTTCAAAAACTTCAAATTTTGCAAAACTTATGACACATCATTTATACCTCAAAATTTTTGCAAATCCCCTTGAGTTGATTATTCTATTCTAATTCTAAAATTGAATACTCTTATGAGTAGATCACTCTATTTCTATCCATCTTTGTAGTCTCTCTTTTGTCTCCCCAAAAATTTATCTTCCCTTTCACGCATTCTCTCCCCGTTTATTCATTCTCCCCCTTTTGACACTTATGTCATGGGTTGTACATGAATTGTATGTTTATCTAAGAAAGATTTATGGATCTCCATCATTTTTAAGTGATGCATCCCAATTTTCACATGCTACCTCTAGAGATTTGATTAGTATGTCTAACTTCCAACCAAGGAAGGCTAAGCCTTCATGTGTAGAAAGATGGGGATCTTTATTCAATAATGTCTCTACATAGGTCAGTTCCTTAGATAACACCTCCATGTGAGGGGTTAACATAGATTGGATGTTGATCAGTGTAGCCCTAATATTTCTAGCTTGAGCTTAAAATGCTGCTAACTAACCTTGTGTTGATAATAAATTCCTGAAATGACATTGACCTTGGCCAGGAGATTGTTGTAGAATGTTACCTATTTTCTTCAAATCTCTCTCTAGATGGTCAATGTGTCTCTGCACTTCTTGTGTGAACAAGGGAACATCACACAACTTGGTGTAAAGAGAGAAAATGTTCCCCAACACCTTCTTCACACCCTCAATCTTGGTTGCTAACTCAATCTAGTGTAGTGCAACAACACCAGATATTTTTTCATCCAATTTGGTTTGAAATTTCTTCTTAGACCATTCTAGTAATTGGACATTGGAATCTAGGTCTTCATCATTGATTTTCTGTACAATATTTGCTAACTATTCAATGATTGGCTTGGTTTCATTAGGTGTAGGAAAGATGAAGGCATCAATAAATATATCTTTGATGTCATGAAGTGCTTGTTTCTAGTTGTGCTCCCTTCTAAGTAGTTCTTGGCATTTCTTCCTTGTTAGAGCATTCTACAATATGCTCATCTTCTCTATTGTGATTATTGTAAGATAATACTTTGGCAACTTAATCACCTTATCTAAGTTGATGTCACCATAGGATGTCACCTCATCAACCTTAGTTGTGCTAGGAATTGGCCTTGATGATTGCAATGAGGTAGCTTCTATACTTGGCCTATGAAGTGCTTGACTAGGAGTAGGAGTAATAATATCTTGTAAGGTAACTAGTGTCTATATTGCTATTACTTCCTCTACCTTCATAGTTAAGACTAAATCTTCAGTTCTACCCTTCTCCTTCTCCTTGATTTCTATTCCACCTTATGTTTGTGGTGTAAGTGCAAGATTGGCTTTTTGACCTATTTGGATGGGTGTCCTTTCTTTCTCAATTATTTTAATGGTTGGTACTAAAACCTTTTGTACCTGGGTGCTGACATGTGAAGGCATAGTGTTCTTCCTTTGATATATTACCATATGCATGGAAGGTTGAACCTCAATAGATTGAGAGGGGGTAATGGATGATGCTTGTGTTTTCTCCCCTGTAGATTCCAATTCTACCTTCTCAATCTCATCCACACTCACCAACATGGGATGCCTACATAGTTGTACCTTAGTAGTTGAATCAATTTGTATCTTTTTTATATCCTCCACTATTAAGGGATTGATTTTATGAATGGTAGTGTCATACACATCTGTAGTTTGTTCAACTACCTCTTCCTCTACTTTGTCATCACCTACTTCCTTAGGTGCTTGCTCAATAGCCTTTTGAGTTATCAACCCATAGATTACCTTCCAAATTTGTGTGCGTTATTGAACAACCACTTCAATCTTGTTATGTAAAATGCGAAAAACTCGGTACTTTGGAGAAAATCTCCCCTTATACTTGTTAATAGCTTTTTTCATTTCAAATTTTTCCAAATTTGGTATAACTCTTGCAAGTGTAGTCTCTCTAATGTTTCTCTCTATTATCAAACTATATTTCTGCCTTTGGTCAACTCTATCATATAGGTTGTTGGGTAAAGAGTTGGAAATTTTAATTGGAGTCATCTTGAAGGTTTTCATCATGACATATATGGACTCTTCTACTTTATCCATATCTAACTTCCTAAGTGTATCAATCTTAACATGTGTAAATCTACTTAAATCAAAATCATTCTTGATATTTTCACACAAGTTGTCCAAATTAGAAGAGTGACTATGAATTACCAATTTGAATTGGTTTCTTTCATCTTACTCTATCCTCTACTCATCTGATTCAGGTAGGGCAATATACTTCCTTCTTTTCTTTTTCTAAGGTTCATCTTCTTGAGTAGTTGTACTAGCTCTCTTTCCTTTAGGCTTCTAAACTTCTTGAGTCTTCTTGGTAGTAGCTCTTGTGCTAGCCCTAGTAACATGAATTGTAGGCTTTTATTGTGAAGGTTTCACAACCTTTTAGGTTTTCTTTTTGTAGGCTTATATTCTTTCATCTTCTTCTCTTCTATGGAAACAGGTGCTTCATTAGCTTCTTCTCCCTTGACAACTTCATCTATTTTTTCTTCTTATTCTCCTTGGTCCTCACATTTAACCTATGTGAGACAAAGTGGGGATTGGGATGGTGCATATTCATCATCTTCTTCCTCTTCATTTCCTTTTTCCCCTTCACCAAATTATTCCTTGAGTTTCTTCACAAACTTATTCTTTTTCCTCATCATAGAATCTAACTTCAAATCCATTATTATCTTTGTATTTGCTAAATCATAGTTTCCAAAAGTACTAGCCTCCTTATATACTTTTTCTACTAGTAAATTAGTGATGGTTGTAGATCCTTCATCAATATTAATCTCATAAGGTAATGGTCTAAGCCATCTCACCCTTGGAACAACTTGTATATAGGTGAAATCAACATCAACTAGAAAACAAACATCATTAAAATGCTTCTCTACTAGTGATATTGGAATCCTTTTTCTTTGTTTCATTGATTTCTTGAAGTCTTAAAAGTAGCTAGTCATCTTAGACTCAAAAATCTTTCCAAGTTGCTCTATAAATTTACCAATCGGTACTACAACTAACCTATTAATTTTCCAAGCTACTTTCCCAAATGTGGAAAAATAGTTCTACACATAGAAAAATATGCAAACAAGTATTGAGCCAAATTTTCATTGTTCACTTTTTGTTATCCTTATGGCTCCCAAGTTTTTATGTAAGTGTTGGAGTTGTAACTTGGTAAGGTCATAAGAATGGTCTTTCTACATTGTCTTGTAACACAAATCTAGAGCCATGCATGGTACATTATTTAACCTATTGGATTGAAAGAAATTATGTACAATGTTTATGGTTTGTCCTCCTGAAGAAGAACTAGGTGACTTAGGGTTAGGTATGAATCAATGATTACAATTCACCCATTTTTCTTCTTAAAACATCCCTTGAATTGATTGGTTGCATGTGCTACATAGGGATCTACAATATAAATTCATCCTTGTCTTCTTAGAATTGCAAATCAATCCTTAAGTTGTCTCAAAAATGGTTTACATAGAAGTTTGTGCCACTACAAACAACTATGTACAAAACTATTTACTCAACACTTGAAGTGTCTAATGCTCGGCATCCACTATATCTTCAAAGCTATAACTCAATGTCTAAATGACTCAGCATCCACTGATCACTTGATATCTGAATGACATGGCATCTACTATCTACTCAGCACTTGAGTGACTTGGTACTTACTAGTTACTTGGCACATACTATATATATGACAAATTACACTCGACATACACTACTTGTTTGACATGAAATAAGTAAATGAATTAAGTGTGTTTTCATTCATATGTCAAAACCAATCTAAGATTAACAATAATAACACTAGATATGTTAACTAGGGAAACCCTTGATCAGAGAGAAAACCCCAGTGGGGATGGTACCCATAAGATGATGTACTAATATAATTATTCCTTGTTAGAGGATGGACCCTATTAGGAGTTTATAAAAATTGTTAGTACATATTAGTCATTGTTAGGAGAATTTGAATCCATGTTAGGAGATTCCAACACTATTAGGGGTTGTGGAAGATATATGGACTCACTCTCCAAATAGCTTCAGGAATGAACGCACTGTCCAAATGATCTTTGTATTATTCCTTAAAGAATAATAGAAATGAATAGTTCTTCTTGTTCTTGTTTCTCTATCCCATCAATTAGACTTCTTCTCCTTCTGATCTTGTAACCAAATCATAAATCTCACATTCAAAAATCCCTTGTATTGTTTACTGGCATTGACCAAACACTCTTTTTCTCTTCATAGTCTGCACTCAATACAATGATCACAACACACATTACAAACAAGGAAAACATCTTTCCTTTATATTTTATCTTCAAAATAATTCCTTGAGTTAGCTTGAGGCTTTCCCAATTAATTATAATAATGTAATTAATTAATTCATAATTACAATAGCACTGTCGGCTCACAGTGTATACAAGTTCTCATAGGTGTAACACTAGGACTTGTGCATTCATTGACATCATCATCAAACTATCATATGTCATTGTGTAGCTACACATCTCCAGATTATATCTATGTCAACTGATATAATACAAACATCAAAAACTACTTCTTAGGTACTTTGTCTATGTAATGCTCTCTATAAATCTCACATATCTTTTGTATGACTTTGACTCAGGTATCATACATCGAACCTTCACATTAGGGCACTATATTGAACATGTCCATTAACGTGCATCACTAGATAATTAAAACATTGTCCATACAACTAAGATCTTTGTTCTCTACTTTACCAGTCTTTATAGACTTATAGCTATGTTGACATCTATGAAAAACACAGTCATGAATGCAACATTTCAATACTCTCCAATGATTAGGATACTCCCCCAATGTAGTATCATCAACATTCATGTTAATAGATTTGACAACTTATTCCAAGAAAGATGAAGACTGCTACATACATCTAGAAAAAATGTTTTTAAAGGCCTTGAAATATGAGGTTTCATTAAACCCAAAGAAGTGTATATTTGGAGTTATAGAGGGAAAATTGTTGGGCCATATAGTATGTAAAGAAGGGGTTAAGATTGATCCAAAGAGAGTGGCAACAATAGATAAATTCTTGAAGCCAAAAAATGTCAATGGTAACTAGTCTTTCTTTGACCAAGTCAATTTCTTCAAAAGGTTTGAGACTAATTTTGCTAGGACTAGTAGGCCTATTTCTAAAATACTTAAGAAATGAGCAGTAATAAATTGGGAGGGTGAACCATAAATGGCCTTCCAAGAAATTAAGGATGCAATAAAGAATACTCTAGTATTAAGAATAATGTATTATGCAAAGCCAATGCATATATTTTCCTTTTCTTCCTTCCACACCGTTGCAACAATTTTACTCCAAAAGAATGAAGGGTTTCAAAAAACCCATAGCCTTTTTTAGTAAGTCACTCAAGCCTATAGAGTTGAAATATGGAATTAATGAAAAACAAGAATATGCTATGGTAAAAGATGTCAAATATTTTGGGTATTATTTGGTAGGAGCTATTGTTGCAAAAGATAATATTTCCTAGCAAGAAGTGTTTAGCAGGAGATGGAAGTGGATTAACATAATATAGGAATTTAATGTTGAAATCCAAATCACAAAACTAGTTAGAGGCTAGGGGTTAGCTAATTTGATGGTTGCATCAAATTTAGATGCTAATTAGATAAATATTGCAGATGAAGATCACATACCATATACTTGCGATATGGATGACTGAGAATGGTATAAAAATGTTATCTACTACTTGTGACATATGGAAGCTCCATCTCATTTGACTAATAATGAAGGAAGGTTTGTAAAGCTACAAGCTATCATGTATATTATCATTAGTGGGAACCTTTGGTGGAGAAACTTTAAAGGAATACTATTGAAATGCATTGATCATAAAGAATCAATAAGAATAATCACTGAAATGCATTGAAAAGTATGTGGAGATCACTCTATGGCCAAAAAAGTACTACTCATAAGGTGATGAGAGGTGGCTTTTAGTGGCCAAGCTTATTTAAGGATGCATATGACTTAATAAAAAAGTGTGATCCTTGCCAAAGGTTTTATAGTAACATGAAATTCTCTAGAAATATTCCTATAAAGTTAGTAGAAGTACAAGCATCTTTCCAATAGTGGGGAATGGACTTCATAGCTGAAATAATAAATAATTCTAGTACTTGTTATTCATATATTCTAGTAGAAACAAATTAGTTTACAAAATGGGTAGAGGCCATTCCTACCAGGAAAGCTGTAAATTATTTTCTTTCAAACAATATAATAACCAAATTTGGATGTCTTGAAAGGATAGTAACATATAATATCATGTGCTTTAGATAAAAATAATTCATGAAGTTTTCTAACAAGTATGGCATTACAAGGTCAATGACATCTCGCTATCATCCATAGGGGAATGGGCAAGAAAAATCTACAAACAAGAGTTTGTTGAAGATTATAAAAAGGTCATTGGATGATAACAAGAAGGCATGGGATTCTAACCTTCATTTGTCATTTTGGGCTAATAGAGCCATAGTTAAGAAAGTAATAGGTGTTTCACCTTTTGACTTGGTGTATAGAATTCAAGAAAGAATCCCTCAAAACAATTTGATTGGTTTATAGAACTACATCCAAATGTATGATGATAAAATCATAGATGATATGCAAGAAAGAATGGATAAGTTGGTAGAGGCCATTCCTACTAGGAAAGCTACTAGGAAAGTTATAAATAATTTTCATTTGAATAATATAATAACTAAATTTGGATGTCCTGAAAGGATAGTAGTAGATAATGTCATGTGCTTTAGATCAAAATAATTCATCAAGTTTTGTGACAAGTATGGCATTACAAGGCCAATGTCATCTCCCTATCATCCACAAGGGAATAGGCAAGTAGAATCTACAAACAAGATTTTTCTGAAGATTATAAAAAGTACATTGGATGATAATAAGAAGTCATGGGATTCCAACCTTCATATACCATTTTGGGCTGATAGAGTGACAGTTAAGAAAGCAACATGTGTTTCACCTTTTGACTTGGCGTGTAAAATTTAGTAAGGAATGCCTCAAAACAATTTGATTGGTCTATAAATTTACATCCAAATGTATGCTAATGAAATCATGGATGATATGAAGGAAAGAATGGATGAGTTGGTAGGATTGACTGAGAATAGGAAGGAAGTTTCTACCAAGAATGCCAAGTTTCAATTACAGGAAAAAATCTTGTATGACAAAAAGGTTGTTGCATGAAAATTTGAATAAGAAGATTTGGTACTAATGTGGAATGCTAGAATGGAAGACAAGGGTAAACATGGGAAGTTTGATCCAATCAAGCTAGGTCCATATCTGACTCATGAAAAATGAGGAGAAAATTCATATCTTGTCAAGGAATTATCAAGAAACATTCTATAGTTGCCAATTCATGGACAATTCTTGAAGAAGTACTTTTCTTGAAGGTACTTGTTTTTCCATGACTAGTAGATTAGGTTTTTGAACAAATTGTAAATCCTTGTATATTTGTGTTTCCCTCTATATATCTGTTGTATTTTTCTTATTGAGTGTGCATTACTCTCTGAAAAGGTTGTCTATTTAGCCAAGTATGTGGCCTATTTAAAAGAGAGATTCTAAATCCTTATATGGATACTAGCTATCCATTATCCCTAGACAAAGTCATTGTTGGCTTGTATTTTCACCTAGCTAAAATTTTGTGAATATATTGTGAAAATCTAGTTTTCATTGTATTTAGTTATGGTTTACAAATTTTCATGTCCAAAGTGTTAGCCTAGAAAAACCCTAGCTTCATAATCCTCAGAGTGTTTTGATTGAAACCCTTTTGCAAAAAAAGAAAATTCATGCTATTAAAAGGAATCAACAAATTAAAGGTGTGACCATGTGATCAAGTAATCACATGGTCATAGCATAATTAAAGATGTTAATATTTTATGGTGTGATAGTGTGATACAATTGAGAACTTAATGTTTACCTAGTCACAATGATTTATTACAAAAGGTCTTTTCAGGCAACAAAGGCATGGCACATTTTGTAGGCATCTAATCACAAGGTTGCATGGTTAAAGAAAGAAGTCAGAATTAAAGTCATAACCCTATTAAGACCACAAGGATAAAACAAGTAAAGGCATTTGAAAGAAAGTGCTTATTTTTAAACATGAAAATTATGGTGCGAAGGTGTGCTAGAGGGTAGAGAAATGCAAGTCATTGTTTTACAACCTAAAGTTCATACAATAAAATTAATGGAGTGACTCAATCACTAGCTTTGATCATGTAGTTGAAAGGTTTAAAAGGTAACAAGAAATATAAGTTATGACATGGTGACATGGATAAGACCTTGTGAGATAAGGTTTCATAGCATAGTCACATAGTTAGAGTGATAAAAGAAATAGAGGTAGTGTCCAAGTGATCACTCAGATTTTACAAGTCTCACATGGTCACAAACCTTACATGACAATGTTAAATTTATGTAGTGATCATGCACCATGATCAAAGGATGAGAAAGTTTTACATCATTGTTTAGTTGCATGGTTAAGAGCACAAGGTAAAGCATTGACTGCGAAGTAGCAAAAAAGTGCTTGAGTATAGTGTTTGCTTAGTTGCACAACTAAAGACATAAAATAAAGAGCAAATCATGAAGCAACAATGGGGTAATTCCAAAAGTTTTTTCTCTTTCAGAAGGATAAAGGATTTAGCTTAACGGTAAGATGTGATGTTGCAACCAATGGTTTCACATAGCTACAAGTAGGAACATGAGTTAAAGAATAAACCTAGCAAAGTTGCGATAGTATTTGCATGGTTGCAACATAATATTTTAACACTAAAATGACTATTTTAATCTCATTATTACCAAAAATATAGGTACCATATGAAAAAGAGAAAAAAAAAGATTTTGAGAGCTGGTAGTACATGTGTCGTAAAGCCAGATTGTGATGCTTTTTTAGTTTTTCAAATTTCACATGCATGTTGACTTAAAGACATAATTAATGTTATTTATGTGCTCACTGCTATTAAAAGATGATGCAACATATTTCTAATTACATACTTCACAAAATTTTAGATCCAAAAGAGATTTGAACATGAAGTTGCTTTCAAACAATTGAGTTATGAAAGAAGTGTTTAGACAAATTGAGCTCATAATAAAATGACACAAGAAGAGGGAAAATTGATACCATAGGTCAACATATAAGAGGTCGCTCAAGCTATTGAGCAATCAAAAACTAAGCTAGCCACCTTATATGCTAAGGAGTGGGTTTACTTTTAACTAGGATCATCCCATGCCTAGATAATAAATACACACATTTTCAAAGATACATATAGTTTTTGCAGAGGTGTGACCATGCTGGAGAGGAATGGAAATGAGTTGTTCTAGTATTTTTACAAAAATAGGTTTGAGAAACTACAACTACAACCCTTGGATTAGAAACTTGGCAAAATTAATCATGCCAAAAGTAATAGTGGATGTAGACTTGGGGAAGGCACTAATAAAATCCCACAATCCTGCAACTCATGGATTTCATAGGAAGGATATGAATCTACTATGTACCTTGGATAGAGAAACCTTCATTGAAGTTTTTGACCTTGGAGGACCAATGAAAAATCCAATTGAGATACAGAAGATGAATTAAACTTGGAGAATTAGAATAATTTGTTCAATGAAAGGGTTACATGAAAGCATATCCCTAAGTCCAAGAAAGAAAAGGGTGAGCTCCCAAAGAAACTAGGAGGCTTCATACTCTTCTAATTTTTTGGCAGATACTTCCATAATATTGTGTGAGGAGTAGATAAGGTGATTGGACTAGATGACACAATGAATTCTCCTAGCAACATTTATTTCATAGTCCTAGAAATTCAAGAGTTGCACCATAATGTAGGGTATGACTTTGTGACTCACATTATAAATGTTATACATAATGAGATTACTATTACTCAAAGGGAAGAGATGGGGAATTTCAAATTCCCCACTACTCATTGTTGATGCACATTGTCATTTATAAAAATATAGGGCATAACAATCTTAATTTCATTGAGGGAACATAGAGGAATAGAGAAAACTTGCCGGTGTAGTTATGGATGAGGTTATGGCAAAGCTTTTACCCTCACTCCAATTCTGTTGTTTTTTATAATGATTTTATTTTTCCAATTTCCAATATGCTATTTCTTAGGGTTGTTAGAAAGCTAATAAGACCATTTGCATGCCCTAATTAAGATAGGAGGCTAGACCATGACTAGGCAAGTCTTTTCCTTTTTGACAATTTTTATTTAGTAAGGGTTTATCGATGCCCCCAACCCCCTCATGTTTTTCCCAGATACATTCTAGAGAGAATGGGGATAGTAGAATTTTTCTAGCAACTAATAATGATGAATAAGAAATACCTAGGGTATAATAATAAAAATGGGTTCGTTTGTTCCTAGAAATTTTAAAATAGGAGATTTTGTTATAGGAAAGGTAGCTATTGAGGACATAGATAAATTCATGAGTGAATTCCTAATGCCTACTTCTCCTGCTAGGACTTATGATCCTAATGACGTACTTAGGCATGTCGTCAAGTAGATGAGAAATTTCACTCTACCAAGCAACAACCCCTATTGAGAAGAAGGTGTAATTATGATTTATTTGAATATAAAGGACTCCAGAGACATGACCTTAAGAGGGAAAGAAATTATGAGAGTCAAAGAGGAGAAGAATAGATATGATCCCTCCTTTAAAGGCTTCTACCATGAGGAGAATTACTTGGATAGGCATAATAAATGCCTAGACAATTTTGATGTCATAATGTCTTAGGTCCCTCCATTAGTAAGAGATAGAGGAGTGCCCAAATCTCCACAACACAATGATTTAATAGAGATTTATTTTGAAGATGATCAACGAGAAAGTTCATTATGGGCCCAAGGTGGTAGGAACAAATTTTTTTATATAGAGATTGCAAATAAGGCAAGGAAAAGTCACTTCAAATCTTGCCATGAGGAAAAAATATTTTGATTATATTAGGCATAAATTCTTAAGAAGGTAGGGATACCAAAATGAATGAATTCCTAATAAGATTGACCTTCAAACAACGATTTTAGATAAAAGGATAATCTAAGCTCAAGAATTTATGAAGGATGATGACTTCATGAATCTATAAGAGTTCAAATAATTCTTGTTCAAAGTTAACCAAAATGAACTCACTCTACAATGGCAACTAGGATATTTAGAAGAAAAGGTACCTAAACTAGTACATAAACTCCAGGAGAATGACTCAAATTGTGAAACTCTCACTATGGATGAGGCCAAGGAGCTAGTGCAGAGAAGTGGGATGTTACTTTTCCCTGGATAGGAGCTCAGCTCATCCTTCATGCTTCACCAGATAAGAAGACAAAATAAATCTATCTCATTTGAGGAGACAAATATTATAGGAGAGTTGTAGGGGTTTGGATTCAATATTGACTCCTAGACAATGGAAGTATGGAGCATGGCTCCTGAATCTAATAATTCCACTTTGATGGAAGTCAAAAATTCCCCCTAAGGAAATTTGATATTTCAGAATGTCACTACTACTTCAAGTGATCAGATTCACTATCTAATAAACACTACATCACTTATTGGGAAGAGAAAAATGGACATGCTTGAAGAACAATTGTATCAAACTTATAGTGTATCTATTAAAACCATAAAAAGGTACAAGGAAGAACTAAAGAAAAGATATGTACTAGAGTAGAGAGTGGCTACCCTTGGGAATGAGGTAGGGATTTTGAGGATAGCAGCTAGACCTATCACAAAGGTCAAATGATTCTTGCTCAAAATTAACCAAAATTAACTCACTCTCCGAATGCAACTAGGAGATTCACAAGAAAAAGTAGTTGAACTAGTGCATAAACTCCAAAAGAATGATCCAAATAGTGAAACTCTCACCATGGATGAGGCTAGGGAGCTAGTGCACAAAAGTGGGATGTTTCTTTTCCGTAGATGGGAGCTCTCATCCTTCATGTCAGACCAAATAAGAAGACAAAATAAATTTGTCTCATTTGAGGAGACAAATATTTCAGGAGATTTGTAGGGGTCTGGATTCAATATTGACCCCTAGATAATGAAACTATGGAGCATGACTCCTGAATCTGATTTTGATGGAAGTCAAAGATTCCCCCTAAGGAAATTTGATATTCTAGAATGTCAATACTACTTCAAGTGACCAGATTCATTATCTAATGAACATTGCATCACTCATGGGGAAGAAAAAAATGGATATGCTTGAAGAAAAAGTATATCAAACTTATAGCATATCCATTTAAACTAGAAAAAGGTATGAGGAAGAACTAAAGAAAACATATATACTATAACAGAGAGTGGCTACCCTTGAGAATGAGGTAGAGACTCTAAGGACTACAACCAAACCTATCACAAAGGTCAAAGATTAGGAAACCCAAACTGATGTTGACACAAAAAATGTGGGTATAAATCAAAAAATGGAGGAGGATGAATTAAAAGCTAGAAAAGAAACATATATCAAAATAATTGAGAGAATTATCTCACATAAATTAAGTGTTCTTAAACATTCTTCTCAAAGTATTCACAATAATTATATTGCTCTGCAAGGAGTAGAATACCAATGTATAGAAGAACGATCCATTCTTTCTCCCTTGTTCATTAAGTGGGGTCCATAAATGTTATTCTTTGATAGATTGGTACAAAATTTTCCCCAAAAGAAATAATAGGCCAAAGAAACCATTATTTCTATTTGAAAAATGGTAAATAAAGTTAAATATTTAAATGCGTTCTTTTTTGTGAAGCTCCAATCAATAAATAATAAAATGAAGACAGATTGCCAATGGGACACCTAGTTTCATACCTAAAATTATTGATGATGATAATAAGCTTAAGGATTGGAAAGAGTATTCAGATTGTTTCAATAGCATTTTTAAACATGAGAGGTTTATTTCCTAACATAATGGAGAAACTTACATAGCAACAATTAAGGACGTTGTTGATCCTCTATACAAGTTGGAGGTAGATATGAATAAGAAAGTTGCAAAAGTTATAGCTATAACTGATGTGAAATGTAATAAGTGCCTAATAGATCTTAATATGTTTAGAGAATCCATGAGGCTAGACAAATAATCATATATTACTATCTAGGAGGTGATAGCTGAAATAAATACAATTCCATCTAGAGATAGGGATTGAGCATGCAAAAAAATTCAAAGAACATCAAGAGGGAGGAAAACTATCTTATAGACATACCTTATCTTTGTAGTTCACATGTTTTGGGTGTACTCTCATTACAAATTAAAAATTTGATCCTGAACATCTGAATTGATAGCTATTCAAATTTTGGCTATCTCCAACATTTCTCCTTGTAGTTATCTTGTCTCATATGAAAAATTTGTTGTAAGTTGGTTTTGAACATTTGTCCTCCCATCTATAGCTTGTTGCAATCCTTGTTTCTATAAAATGATTTCCAAGATGTGGAGTGAGGGTTTGAGTTTTCTAGTTTTGAACAAAGTCTTGTTCATGTTTTGAGTTGGTCTATACATGTATAATTTTGTTCCATATTTTACATAGAATGTTAATAGTGGCCTATCTAAAAGAGTTGTTTTTTAATAGGGATGTTCATTTACTTGTATACAATTTAAAATAAGTTAATACAAAATGCAAAAAACTAGTTGTTCATCCTAGATCTTGTCCCTTCTTTTACCTCCATTTTGTTTTTTGTGATTTAATAGAAGGTTTGATTAAATTTCAGTTGTAATTCATTTTGAATTATATTTCAATTTAACTTTTTCTAATAATCCAATGGGTTATGTAAATGCTTAATGTAAATTGAAGAACTTGATGGTTTTCATTGAAGATTTTGATAAGTATGAGATCTAGAAATAAACATTGATAATCTTCTCATAGAGTGTTAAGATAGATCTAGAAGTAGATGTATAATTCTTGTTAGTTTATAGTCCAATATATAAGGCACTAGTTATCCGTGAAGATGATCTACTTTGGAATATTTAATATGGTGCAAAAATATCATATAAATCAATTACTTTAATATTCTATTGTTGAAGTTTTGAAATGTCATCCTGTACTTGATTCATGGAGCTCTAGGGTTTGATAATATATTTGTTTGTCATCTCTTTGTAGTCCTAGAGTTAGAAGAATTAAGGCTAAATCATATTCTGTAAGGAAATTCATTTTTGAGTTGTGAGTTGTGAAGAAATAAAGATTAAATTCCTAGGTATACCCACCTGAATCATGCAGAGTACAAAGTGGATAAGACATCAGCATCTTTTTATTTTTCTTCTTAAACTGCCCATTATGGTCTCTAGCTAATTCCTAGGTATTTTTTTATCTTGTAAGAGGTTGTTAAAATTATGTCAAATCAGAAGCCAACCTGTGCAACTACAACCCTACCTAGTTGAAGTTCATGGAAATCACTTGCATAACTAGAGTAACTCTTTCTAAGGTCCCATGCAACTTGGTACATATTTTTAATAATGTCAAACTAATATTCTTCTTTAGTGGAAAGATCAGGTTGTGTCACTAGCTTGGGCTCCTGGCCTACTGTGTGTTCCTATATTGACAACTCCATTTTACTTTTGTAATCCAAAATCCTATAGTTTGAAGAATTTACCAAAATATGCAAATTAAAACTCAATTTGTACATTCAACTTGTGAAGAGGATTTTATAAAATAATGGTATTTAATAACTTGTTAACACAAAAATTACATCAATGAAACTCCCCACATATTTGGCTGCATAAGTACAATATTTATGTCATTCCCAATTAAAAAAATTCAAAAATTTCCTTATACTTCCTAGGATATTCTATCAATGCTCATTTTGTCATTTCGCATGGTTATTTGGCTCTCTCTTCCAAAATTGCCATGATCATTAATGCACTACAAGCCATTTTCACCATTTCGAGCCACATTGGAAATAACTCCTGGGATTTGGAATTTTTTTTCATTTCACATTGCACCCTTTGCATTCTCCTCGAAACCTCAAAAGTCACCAATTTGCAAGGTCAAATCAACATCCCTTGTGAAGTCTTGAAAATTTACTATTTTGTAAACCTTCCTGTGATCTTCACCTAAAATCACAACTTCACATGGCTTATGGGAAACCTACTTTGAAATAGCAATAAATCACGTTTTCAGACCATGTTAAAATTCCTTACTATGGTTTTGTAAAAGAACTCCATTTTGCACTACCTTCTATATCATGCTTGTGAAATCTCAATTTTTTCTTTTTTGGATGACTCTTATATATTTATGTCCTTTTAAAATAGAGAAAATAAAGATTTAACATCAAATTTTATCATAAAATTGAAGGTTCCATCAATGGCTCTTTCTTGGGATGCATATTACGTCAGAATATGAGGACAATTTAACTATCTCTAGTAAAAAGAATATATTACATGGGAAAATAGCTATTTAGTAGTACAAAAGGTCCATTTCAACTTAAGATAAAAATGGCTTAAAAGTTTGTACATGTACAAGGATTTCTTGAATACTTCCATTGGTTTCCTATGAGAAATAAGATTTTTCTCCTGCTATGTTAGAGATAACAAATGGTCCAAGCCATAAGGCATCAAATTTTCCTTGTTTTCCTTTTTCTTGATCCTTTATATTCCATTTAAGTACAAATCTCCAATTTTAAATGATCTTTTAGATGACCTCTTATCATGAAGGAATTTGATTTGTTTTTTTTTTTTCAATATTATGTTCCAATGCCAATCTCTTGATTTCATCCAACTCAACTAATGTACTAATTCTTTACGTCATGAAGTCAATGTCTTTAAGTTGTTCTTTCATATTAAACTTATATAATTACAATAAATTATTCAGAGCACACTTGGCCTCCTTCTCATAAATAAGATTGTAAGGGGAATAACCTATGGACTTCTTTACTATACTTTTGTTAGCCTGTACTATTAGATCCAATTTTGTATGTCAAGCCTTTCTATTATTGACAAGTTCAAATAAGTTCTTATTATATAATTTTTCATAACCATTTCTTTTAGGATCATAAAGAGAAGAATCTGAGGTACTTACACAATATTTGTTGTAGAATTTAGAAAATTCATTTGATCTAAAACACATACCATTATCCATGATTATGTTGTAAGGAACTCCAAATCTTGTTATTATATTCTCCATCAAAAATTTATTCACAAGTTTCCTAGTTGCCTATTTTGTAGGTATGGCCTCTACCCATTTGGCAAATAAATCAATAGCCACAATGATATAATGGTGTCTTCTACTTAGTTTATTTGGAATTTCACATATGAAGTCAATATCCCACATCAAAATGGTTCTTAAGATTACAAATTCATCAAAGGAAGGGCTCCATTATACTTCAGCTTTCAAGAGAATTGTTGGCATGCTTCACATTTCCTAGCATAGGCATGATAATCCCTTAATATTTATGGATAGTAGTGTCTTGCACACATTACCTTAGGGTTGTGGCCTTAGTTGAGAAGTGACCTCCACAAAGTACTTCATGGAACTCTTCAAGATAACTTCTTCCTGATATGTGTCCAGAAAAAATAGAAATATTTCATCCTTATTATTCAAATAAAGGTATCCCTAAATCAAGACATACTTTGATGCTTGTAATTTTATAGTACTCATTTGATTTTCATCTAGATCATCATAGAATTTCATTATTGTAAGGAAATTTGCAACCAAAAATATAACCATTTCCACATAAACCATAATACATCTAAAATAAATATGCAATTGAAATCCACATGTGAGAGAATACATACTCACAAAAATGGGACACAAGATATACCCTGGGAAACCCTCATTGAGCAAAAAGCCTAGCCTCCAAAATCATCCATCACAATATATTATTCAGAAAAAAAAACCATTAAAAAAAAACCATCGAAGCCTTCGAAGCCATGGACACAACCAAGAAATCCATTTGAACAAGCATGAATTCACAGATCCCATGCCATGTTTCCAACCTTTACAAATTCTTCCTTGGCTAAACTGTCAAGTCTTGTTCCACTCAACTCTTGCCTTTTCACCTTTTCTTCATTTTGTCTTGTATCTACAACTACCGTTGTGGCTTCTTATATAGTAGAAAGTCCCACAAAACCACCAAGTGATATTACATAAATCATGTCCTAAAACCATGTGCTACCTAACCCATTGACCCCACATTTAGTATTGGATATTTAATTATTTTTCCAAATATTAAATAATTACATCAAATATTATCAGAATGTTGCAATACAACTCATGAAATATATCCCATGGGAATCTTTACATGTTGCATGCTGATCTAGGTGGTCCTAGTTGCAACATAATATAATAAAATAAAAGAATAATATAAAAATATTATGTAATGTATGCAACACTCATAATATCAACAATATCTCACATGTTGTATGCATTGCATAGGGTCAATCCGTAGTCACATAAATGAACAACGAAACAATCCCCCCTAGCACATCCACCATCATAGATCAAAGTACACCATGTGCTCCATCCTAGTAACCACAAAAAAATCAAAGTATCCAACATTTAAAATATGAATAATCCCACCTTCTATTATGTTACTACCATCAGACATACATATAATCCATCCAAAGAGAAAGCCAGTCAACTTGTCACATTAGAAGATCATAAAATACTGTACTAATTGAAAATCCAAGCACAAATACCTAATCCAAAGGAAATCATATGTATCCATAGTTATCAAAATATCCATAGCTACAATAGAACCCACAAAAAGTTCCAACCAATCCAACTATCCATACCTCTAAAGGTCTACCAAGTGAATCTCACATCATCAACATATCCAATCTATAACCTACAATCACAAGCCTCATGAGCAATACTTGCCACATATATACCAAGAAGCTCCCACTACAAAAGATAATATCAAATCTATAACCAAGCCATTCACATCTCAATGAATTGAATCCATAAAGTATAAAGAACATCCACAATACATAAACTAATAACCTTCAAGAACAACTCTTGTCCAAAGTCTCCAACAGTCTCCCAAGTTCTCCACAGACAACAAAGAAAATAGATAAAGGAATCACCATCTCATCTCTCACATGATATACATGAACATAGAATAGTGATCACAGTCTCCAACCAATCTCAAATTCAATTTAGGTGAAACCAAATATTTAGGAAGATAACCAAAATCAAAGAGAAACCATGCAAATCATAACTTGTATCATATTGTTCTACACACACCTCTAGATGCAAACTGTGCAAGTATAATCTCTTCCATAAAACCCCAACCAAGAAGCCACAACAACACCAAACTATACCATATAATTAATCATGGATGTAATCCTCTCACAAGAAGATCAAACTTGAATACTATTCCTAATCCAAGGAATGCATTTAATATAAAACCATCTCCTAAACTCAACCAACAAAACATGATATACAAAAAGGAGATAACCAATATTAAACCATCTCTCAAATTAAACCTCTAGAACAAACTCATTTACCATAGCTCAAGATCCATATCCATGTAAGATAAACATAAACAATATAATACACTTGAGAGAAACAATGGGTTATACCTCTCAAGTACTAAATCTCCAAGTAGACCAAGAGTGGGGAATGAGAATGATCATCACGATATCCAAGTTTCCAACCAACACTCATCTAAGAACAATCTGCTCTCAAATCCATATCAAGTGAATGCCCCTTGGATTTCCTATTGAGACCATCAACTATCCCAACAAATACTTCTCTCATCCAAGAGAAATCAACATCACCACCGTCTCTAAGTATCCATGAGAACTTGTAACCAACCAATCTATGCCAACTCCAAATGCAACATAGCAATATCATGAAGTATCTAGAAAATGATTAATGTAATCAATACTAAGAAACTAAACCAAGATCAATGTCAAATTTCTAACAATGGCCTCAGGAATATAAACATGTCAACATGATCTAAACCATCTCAACCAAAGAGATTATATGCTCCATATGAACATACTATAACATGCCAAAACTCTAAATGCATATAAAGAATACAATGACATAATAATGAAACCATCTTCACACCAAGGATAACATGTAAAATGAAAGCATAAACCACACCTTTACCAAGAACCCCATGAATCCTCAAGATGAAACCATCTCCACATACCATTAAGAACCACTTCCACACACCATGAATGTAACAAGTGCACCATGCAAATCTCAAAGATGCTTATTTAGGAACTAGATCTAAGATAAACCTCCAATATCTACAAACACTAAATAAATATATGAATGCCAAAAACTCCCACTCAACCATGGTACCAAGTCATCGTAACATCCATCTCCTAAATGAAGATCCTCCAGCTCTATAATCACACATACCCAAAGTGTCAATACCAAGTGAAGCCAAGATCTCTAGGTTAAGAAGATATGAACCAAACTAGGAAATAATCCTGCACTAGCACCTCATCGCTATTAGAAACTCCCACTAAACTATGTATTCAAGCTATCTATTACATCATAATGAAAAACCTTGCTCGAACCATGAGAATCAACCAAGGCATCAAATAATTAAAGAACTCAAAGTGGACACCATGAGCTCCTCAAAAGAAGCCAAATAACCATGATCCTCAAATAAGAAATATACCACCATAACCAAAGAAAGAAGCCAAACCAATAAAACACCAAGAATGTATTTGTATATCCAATCATGTCATGCCAAAATCTATGGCACCATGATCACATCCATGAACTGAGCAACTAACTCTCAATGTGTCCAACCTATCAGCATAAAATAGTCAACCACAATTTTTCACCATGACTGTACTTGGTAACAATATCTATTCCCTTCTACATGAAGGAAAAATCAAAAAATCATGTGACTAAGGGCATAGAAAAAACAATTCAAAGCCATAAATATAAATATTCATCAATAATAAAAGATCAATGGGCAAAGATAACCCATAATCAAGCTATAAATGGAAATTGTAAGTATAGACCACTTACAATGCTGCACAATTTGTAGATCTAGTAAGTCATTATACATAGCCAAATCAAATAGTGATAATCATATCATCATGAGACCATTTTGAAATATAAACTAAGTATACAATTATATAAAATCCAAATCTCCAAAATATACAATGTTATACAATCACAATGTTACCATAGTTAATATATATCATAAACCATTTAGATCAATATATCACCAAATAAATCATACCAAACTTGCACAAAGTCTAAACTAATGTGTAGAGCTCTCCAAGAACTTTTTGTTGACTATTTGAAGTCCAAAATTTGACTCTCTTTGCCCAAGTTATTCCCTAATCTGTTCTGAAAATAAACAACATCCAACTTTTAGGCTCTTAAAATTTGATAAATGTCCAAATCATAAAATCAAACCTACACCAAGTTTTAGTGCTCTAAATTAGCTTTCCAACAACTATAAGAAGTCCAAAATCCAATATCCTCAGAGAAAGCTATGGTCATTTTACCAAGATATCATTTTTATCATTTTTGCTACGATATTTTTTAGTGATGAAATTTTTGACGAGATTAAATTTTATGGCCATCACAGGCTAAAGCTAAAAAACTCTTTCATTCCCTCTCAACATGGCCAACTAGGGCATATTATATATCAAAGTTTATGGAAACATCGACCCAAATTTAATGGTGAGGTCTAATTTTTACCAAGAGGTCATTTCTGCAAGCTTCTTCCTAAAACCCTCATTTAAATGAAACATCCAAAATATCCATTTGACCAACAATTTTAGATGCCCAAAATCTGCCAAGATCCCATCATAATAGAAAACCTAAAACCCTTAAATTTGCAATAAAAAAACTCATACATCTTGCCATTTCTTTTATACTCTCATGCATTCTCATGGATTCAATCTAGGGTTACAACAACAAAAACCATAGCTCTTCTACCACTTGTAAAAAAACTTGTAAGAAAAAATATATCCATTTCCATATAACCCATAGTAGATATGAAATAAATATGTAATTGAAATCCACATGTAGTAGAATAGGCAACATAACCAGAAAAATGTGACACAAGATATTGGGAAACCCTCTTTGAGGGAAAAAAATAGCATCCAAAAGAATCCATCACCATGTATTATTCATCAAAAACACCATTGCCATATAACCATAGAAGCTTTCAAATCCATGGCCTCAACAAAGAAATTCATGTGAATAAGCATGAATCCACACATCTCATGCCATGTGTCTCACCTTTACAAATGCTCCCTTGGCTAACCTGTCAAGTCTTGTCCCACTTAACTCTTTTCATTTCACCTTTTTATCTTATATCTATTGTTGGGAATATAAGGAAGGAAAGGTTACTAAGAGGGGAGGGGTGAATCAAGAACCACTAAAATATTTAACTTACTTCAAAAATCAATCCTTCATATATTATTTTGATCTAATTGCATGTATGAAAGAATAAAAGTAATAAAACATTCATAACACTTTGACAAAAGATATGGTGACACAAAAACCTTGCATATAGAAAGTAAAACAAGGGTGGAGATGATACCCATAACATTTAGTACAATAGTATACAGTTGGCCTATTAAAGCTTACAATTGACCACTTCTGGTGATCTTCCTTCTTAGGAGCAATAAGGATTGTTAGGTCCACCTTGTTAAAGGATTTACAATCATACAATGAAGTATGCACTCTATTAAAGGATTTAGAAAGAAATTGTTAAGTCCATGTTGTTAAAGGATTTTACTGATGCACTTGTTAGAATGAATTAGTGATTGATTTTGATCTACAACTTTGATTTACTGAATGAGATTTCTTGAATTACAATGATCACCTTCCTCTGATAGATAAGTCTCTACTATACCTTATACTTCTTGTAGCCTTCTTTAATTCACACTCATCTACTTTCTTCACATTCCATACTTGGATATGATATAATACATTACATATATACCAATCGAATTAATTACTTGCTAGAGTCGGCTACTATACCAAACTCATCATAATTCACAAAGTCATCCCATTGTTGTAATTTGGGTTCTGAACACAACTTAGTGATGTTCTAACACTTAGCAAACACTATCAACACTTGACAAACTTTGGAACTTCGTTGATGTAGAAGCTCAGTCCATATTGATCACTTCAAGTAGCATAAATAATGAAGGGTGCTCCCCTTAATTCCATAAACACATAATAGAAACAAAGAAAAAACAACAAGTGCAAGAACAAATATGGACTTATTATTATCGTTGCTAACCCACATGGGCACCTTCATTACAGTAATCTTCAAGATAAGTTGTGAACTATCACCCAGAGTTGTCCTAGACAATGTTCAGGTCTTTCTTAAATAGGAAATTTTATGTCACCTGGAAAGATTTTGGATGCTCAAAATTTTAGGTAGCCAAACATTGGAAGGTCATAATTCTCAAACCATTGCTCTGATTGGCTATTATAACCACTTTTTAGAAACACTAGCTCCTGATCTAGCATCATAGTCCACTTGAAACACCTTGTTAAAATCTATAAGTGCTAAAATAGGCTACTTAGTAACTTTATATTTCAACATATTGAAACTCTTAACTACTCCTATAGTCCACTTAAATTCTTTCCTATCCCCTCTCATTTTTTCAGTCAAGGGTCCACAAATACTGCTAGAACCTCTTATGAACTTTTTGTAAAAACTAGCCAGTCCATGAAAAGATCTTACCTCTGTCACACTCTTTGGAGTAGGCCATTCAAGGATAGCCTTCACTTTCTCTAGGTCCATTTTTAGACTTTCTAGTAAGAGATCCCAAGTACACCAACTCCTTTACAAAACTACACTTCTTTAGGTTTATAAAAAAATTTTCTTCCCTCAACTTATCAAACACCTTGCAAATATGAATTAGATACTCCACCAAAGTCTTACTGAAGATCAAAATATCATCTAGGTAAACAATAACAAACTTACCCATAAACTCCTTTAGTACCTAATTCATGAGTCTCATGAAAGTTCTTGGTGCACTAGTTAGCCCAAAAGGCATGACTAAGCACTCATATAGTCCTTCCCTTGTCTTGAAAGCAATATTCCACTCATCACCTTCTATGATACAAATCTGATGGTACCAACTCTTTAAATCTATCTTTTTGAAATACTTAGCCCCACTCAAACAATCTATAATATCATTCATCCTTAGCAATGAAAATCTATAATTGACTGTGATCTTTTTAATAGCATGAAAATTGGTGCAGATCCTCCATTCTCTATTCTTCTTTGGTGCTAATATGACTGGTACAACACATGGACTTAGACTCTCTTGAATCAACCCTTTTTGCAACAATTCATGGAATCGTCTATTCAACTCTTCACTTTATAATGGTGTCATTTTGTGTGCTACCTTGTTTGGAAAAATGGATCCTAGAACCAAATCCATCTAGTGATTGATCTTCATCATTAGGGGCAATCCACTAGGTGCATTATCTGATACATTATTAGAAAACTCTCCCAACATATTTTCAAATTCTGTAGGCACCTCCTCTACTTCTTCTTTACTATTTTTTGGAATTATAGAAAAACATACATGCTCATACCTCATACCTTTAAGAAAATCTTTTCCATCAACAAAACATATTCTGGTAGTACTACATACCTTTTCTTCTTTATCCTTCAATAGCTTTAGCTTATGTTTCACTCCATCCTTGGTCAAAGTATAGGTATTTTCTTGACCATTGTGTACAACATGCCTATCAGATTGCCATAATCTACCTTGTAATATATGACATATGTCCATAGGTATGATATCAAAAAGTCTAGTAGCTTCCAATCTTGAACTTCACTAAGCACTTCTCATTGACCATGACCTTATGTTTAGCTTGAACCTAGGCAATATGGTATGGATGTGAGTGTTTCTATCTTTTCAGCTTCAAATTTGTGACCATCATTTTTGACACTAGATTTTCAATACTTCTACCACCAATGATCTCATCACAACACTTATCCTCACATCTACACCTTGTGCAAAACAAGCTCCTTCTTTAATCAAGTTCATTCTCACCACTCCAAAGGACTCTTCTGTTAACTAGGACTTATCCTCTTTCACCATCTTTAGAATGTGATGATCTAACATCTTCATCAACATTTGCAACTTTGGCCTAGCCTTTGGTTCTTTGATCTATTCTTCCTTAGCACTGGAAACATTCAAATGCTTTATGCCCTTCTTCTCAACAATGAAAGCATTTCCCATGGAAGCCTCCTCTTCCAGATCCTTTTCCTTTGCATCTTCCTCTTTGATCTCTATTGTTCTAATAATAGAAATGATTGGAATTATTTCCCCTCTAGTTCTGACTACTACTCCCAACCTCATCCATGTTGTTCTAATCATCATTATAGCCTCCATAAGATCGTCCACTAGATCTTCCACCACAACCTCTTCCACTATTTTGGTTGTCAAAATTCTTTCTTAGTTTCTCATCAACTATTAGAGAAAATTTGTATGCCTCCTTAATATTGTTCATTCAAACTAGACTTAGCTCATCCTAAATACTTGGCCTTAACCAATTAAGATAATGGGCCACTTTCTCCTTATTAGCTTTTGCATGGTTGATTGTAATGAGAACTCAGTAGAACTCTTCGGTATAATCTTGAATATATTTTCCTACTTGCTTCAACCCTTGCATTTTTTTCAATAGATCAAGCCCATAATCCATGGAAATGAATCATTACTTTAGTTTAGCTAGCATCCAATCCCATCCAATGATTTTTTCCTTTCCCTTTCTATTCTGCTCCAACTAGATCTCCTATCACCAAATCTTTGCATGCCCCTTCAATTTTGACTTCACAAACCTAACCCTATAAGGATCCTCAATATTTCATACTCAATGTACTCCTCCAATTCATTGATCCAATTTATTAGCTCCTCTGGGTTAAGATTTCCCAAAAAATGTGGGAGCCTCAAACTTGGGTCTTTTTCTAATCTTGGAGATGTCCTTAAAAATCCTATCTTCCTCTAGATTTAGAACTGCCTCTACTTCGACATTTTCTTCTACTTTTTCCTCATCCTTTCTTTTATCTATTACATAAAGATTTATTTCTCTACACATTTTTTATTTCAATGCTTTCATTTGTCTTTGGAGGCCTTTAAAACCCTCATATATAACACCTACAGCTCTTTCACCATGCTCTCTTCGTGGAGGCATTTTTGCATTCCCACTATAAGCCTAGTGCAAATTGCCTCACAATTGGCCATTTATCTACATGCTCAGCCGAAATAATGGTCCTAGTGCAAAGTGCCTCATAGTTGGCAATATGTCTACAAACTCAAGAACCTAGCTCTAATGCCACTTGATGAAGGGTGCTCGCCTTAATTCCTTAAACATATAATAGAAACACAGAAACATCAACAAATGTGAGAACAAAATATGGACTTCTTATTATCACCACAAATTTGGAATTACATAATTTACAAGTACAATATGCTAACCCACATGGGTGCCTTCATTATAGTAATCTACAAGACAAGCTATGAACTATCACCCATAGTTGTCCTAGATAATTTTTGAGCTTTTCTTAAATAGGCAATTTTATGCTACATGTGAAGGTTCTAGATGCTCAAACTTAATACCTAGGGTTGACAAATCGTAACAATACATATCAAGTTGGCCAAATACATCTTTGACAATTATTTTGAAAATTTTGGGTAGCCCAACTTTAGAAGGTCATAACTCTCCAACCATTGCTCTGATTGGCTATTATAACCACTTTTTTTAAATGCTAGCTCTTGACCTATTCACTTGGAGTGGTGCTAGTGCCCTTCTATCAAGTTTTTAGACCTCATCTGGGTAGTCTAAGGCCTCCAATAGTGAGCCTAAAGATTTTTTTGCAAAATTTCCCACCGAAAATCCACAATAGATTCTTTGATACTTAAACTAGAGCAATGATATTTTTATGGTAGGATTATAATTCTAAAATGAGGATATTCTGAGCTTGTATAACAAACTTACTAAAAATAGCAAGTTACTAGAAATAGTAACCCATCTGTCTACTATTCCTTATTAAAATAGAAAAGAATAAAAATAAAAATAAATTTGGGTGATGCAAGATTGCCCTCACACCCAGGATGCTCCTGCATGAAGTAAACTTGGTCAGCACTATGTGAATCGGTGAACACTAAGACACTAATATACTTGGTTGGCATTAAAGAGCTTGTTTGGCAATGTGCTTCATCTTTGAAGCTCAGTAATATTTATATAACTTGGTAATTACTATAATCCATCTTAGATGCTTGAGATGAACTACAATCTGATTGTTTAGCTCTATAGCAACTAAACCAACTAACTAAATGTTAAGTCACTAATAGACAAATTGACCTTCATGTCAACAATCTCCCCCTTTGGCATTAGTGACAAAAATACTTATCATACCAAAATCTAAATTCTCAAAATTATAAATCAAAACTCCCTCAATCAACCATTTGAATCTTCAACTCAAGTTTGACTGCTATCTACTATTGTAGCTCGGTAACCTCTTACTCTGCTTCACTCTTTTTTTTTTTCATTTTTTAAAATTTCTTTTGTAAACATATTTTCTATTATTTGTACATGTGCTTCCATATTACTATTCCCCCATACATATATCTGTCTTGCATACCTAAATCTAGAGTATGATAATATTAATTTCTATACAAATAATCTTCTCCCCCTTTGTAATATAAATGCAAAAGGTGTAACATGTTTAAAATTTAATACTGAAATGTGACAAGAAATCACAATGTACCTTCAAAATTATTACCATGGTCTTGTCCCAATTGTCTTGCAATACCTTAGATGCATGCAAGGCTATCTAAACCTTTGCTAAAAGTTCCATCATGTGGTCAGTTATGGAGAAGTTATTGTCATGGACCAATGTTTTTGCATGTGCAATATGTTTTTGCATTGTATTCATTTTTGGAAGAATCATGCCTTGAATTTCTTAAAGTGTTGTCTTTATTCTGCCTTCCTCCCTTACTGATTTTTCCTATAGATCTATAAAGTACCCAATCTTTCTGAAATGTATAGAACTACAACTAGGATCAAGTGACAATTGATGTGCACTTGCCTTCAAGTCTTCATCTATCTTAAATAATTTATCCTTTATCTCCTTAGTAAAGATAGATGTGTCACTTAATTTGACAAACAAAGAAATAACATTATTGGTAGATGTTTCCAATGTAGCAAAAATAGTAGATAATTCTACTTGATCTATACCTATCTTCTATGCTACTTACTCCAAAAATTTGTTTTCAAAATTTCTTTCTACCTTTGACAATTTTTTTCTGTCCATTTAGTTCTTCATTGTATTTGTGGAAAATTTCAACCAATTGATTGAAAATAGGTTATTTCTCATCAACCTCAATGCTCAAAGAATCAAAAAATATGACCTTGATGTCTTCAAGTACCTAGTTTTTCTTTTTCTTTTCCTCTTTGACCTTTTTCTTCATTTCTCTTTTTGTCTAAAGTTCTCCAAGGGTATCCATCTGATCAGGAATCAGATTGGAAAGATCCCAATTTGGTATTACAATATCCTCCTCGAGATCAATTTCCTCTTCTTTACCTTTTTCTAATGGAATAATAGAGGCAACAATTTCCTTTCCTTTTCTCTTGACTTCTATGCTCAATTGAAGCATAACCTCAATTGTTATTGCACTTATGCTTGATATAGAAACAATAGTGGAAATAGTAGAAACAAAAAAAATGTAGGGGAAACAAGACTAATAGTAGGAAAATCTTGTTGCTGCTCAATCAAGCTTGATGGTGGAAAGATCTAAGGCTTTTTCTTGGTAGATGAAGTGTTAGACACTTCACTTATTGAAGTACTAAGTAAAATAACCCCACAAATTAGTTGGGTGCTTGGTGTTGCAGATTTGACCACAACCAACTTGGTAGAAGCATTCTTAGAGCTAGATTGCACTATGGCATTTCCCAAAGAATGAGAAAGGGAGATTAGAACCTCTATTGCTATTTTATCTACCTTAGTATCCTGAATACTCTAAATTTCTGGAAGACTTCCTCCTATAACTTTTGTTTCTTCGTCATCAACATCATCTACATTTTCTATTTCAACATCTTTTATTTCTTCATCCTCTTCCATATCATCTTCCTTACCATCCTTATCAAATATTTGCACAACATTATCACTAGGCTTATACATCCCATATATGTTTTCCAATGCAATAGTATTTGGCTTCACCATAGATTCAATTTCCTTTGACATAATCAACAATGTATTGAATTTAGGGTAAGCTTCTGCTCATTTTTCTTTAATGATTCCTTGACTTCCTTTTCTGATAGATTAGGCATAACTTGCCTCAAGGTCTTTCTTTGATTTCCTTAGCAACATTGAGTGCATTCTCCCAAAGTGCTATAACTACTTTTAGGATATTTTTAAGAACTTGTTTAACTATTTTATTAGAGGTATACTTCATTTTTCCATCCATGTCACTATGGTATCCTCAATCTATTTCTTCTCTTTTGCACTCCTGGTGTCATACTTAGGTGATTTGAAGGATATCATGCCTCCTCCTTCTTTTAGTCTTTTCAGCATCTATTCAAAGGTAGGGATAGTCTTCTAAGGTATGATATGATTTGCTTCATCCTCATCATCACCCAATTTAAGATTCCTTTTGGATTTGGTGGATCTCCTTGTGAACACAACAGGGAAAGACTTTGTAGGCTTCATTATTATGACCTTCCCTTTCTTCTTGGGAGGCTTCTCTTCTTTAGTTTATTTTTTCTCTGCATTCTCCTCTTCATCTTCATCTTCAACTATGTCATCTACCTTACTTTCAGTAGGCTTGAAAGGAGAGCTTGATGACTTGGTGTTCTTCATGATTTTCTCCATCCTCTTTCTTCCTTTGTTTACTGCTGGGGCAGCTTGATTTCAAGTTCAATCTTGGCTTTTTCCTCCTCATATATTCCAAAGTATGCAACCTTGGGATATACAAGATCATTAAGGAGAGCCTCAATAATATATTTGGTGTCATCAATATTCACCTCATAACACAAATGTTTTACCCATTTCACTCTTGACCTGACTACTTGTATGTGAACCTTATCACAGTCTACTAGAAAAAAGATATCCTGCTCAAAGTTTTCTACTAATCTCGTAGGAATCTTATCTCTGCTCCTTATTTTCTCTTTGAATTTTTCAAAGTATGCATCCATTATACTTTCAAAACTTTCTCCCATTCTAGTTATGAAATCATTTATTCAATATAATATAGGTGTATCTTTCCTCCATACCATAGTTCCTTTAGAAGGAAGAGAACATTTGAACATAGAAGAGTAAATAGGTTAAAAGAGAACCAAACATACACAAATTGTTCTTGGAGACTTAGATACTCTCCATGTTTTTTCCTAATTGATTTGGTAGTAGCTCACCAAGGTGAAAGGATAAATTGTTTTTCACCACCTTCAATGCTAGGTCAACTACTTCATAGTGAATGTTGTTCTATCTACTTAAGATATATATCTTATGTGCAATAACATGTATTGAAAACTTGATTTCCATGTTTATTACTTGATTAAGCTTCATTCCTCTAACATCCCACTCAGCAAGAGTTATCTTTTCTAGTTCAACCTAACCTAGTGTTTTCATAGTCTTAGCTTTATTTAACATCGACAACCTGACAATTCTATGTATCATCTTCTTTGTGATCTAGATAGGGTGATCCAACCACAAATACATTTCATGAACTCTACTCAAGATGTATCTGATCCACTTCCCTGGAAAATCTTATGGCATATGTATTTCCCTTGAAAATGTTAATGAACTTTGAAATGTCTCTTCACACTTAGCTCTATAAATTCATGGTGATTCGATGAATTTTCTCCTTTTAATTTTTTTTTTCTCTTTATAATTTCCATTAGTGCTTCATAAAAATGTTCATTTGATGATAGGCTTTTCTCTACTTGGTTTAGTCTTTGTGGCTCAGAAAACACCTTAAAATCGATAAAGTCTCTTGACTCAGTAGGAACTACCAACTCAAAGAGAAATTTGAACTTGGTAAGGTCACTCAATCTAAACTTGGTACTTGGTAGAGTCACCAACTTAGCGTCTGTATCCAAAACTACGTAAGTCTACTACATCCCTACCTTGCTCAATAAGGTCTTGTGACCCGACCTTTCTCGATAAGGTCTTCAACTTCCATCATCACTTGATGATTCTTGTGCATCTTAAATGCTAATATGGATCTTTTTTCTTGCTAGATGGAACTAATGTTAGATGACTTATTTTGAATCATAGTTTTCAGTGATCTCCATAGGGAACTAAGTCAAAATGATTGTGCTACCCAACTCATTAACTTGGGTGCCAACAACTTTAGTACTTTTTCTTGCATTCTCTGGAGAATTTTGCACCCATTGCTGCCTCTTTTTTTTTCTTCTAATATTATCAACCTTTTCTTTCATCTTCAATTCTTGCTCGATTCATATAGTTCTTGGAAAGATGTCCAACTTTTGTAAACATCTCTTTGTCGTCTCTCTCTTCCTCATGTTATGTTTTATGCAATTCACTCCAATGTTCCCAAAATCACAACAATAGTGACATCCACACCATGTATTTTAATCACAACCAAATAGTATTTTCACAATTTGTTCTATTGGGTTCCACTTCTTTTAATGATGTGATGTTCAAATTTTTGAAGGAAACACACAATCTAATGTCACCATTCTTTTTCCTTATAGGGATGAGATTAGAAACCCATGTGGAGTGTCTAATTGGTTTAATAAATTTCCTCATCCCTCATCTTTATTAGCTTCTCCTTTATCTTTGGTGCTAACATTGGATTTTTAGGCCTTTTATTTTTTCTGAATGAGTTAGCATCTTGTTTCAAAGGTATTTCATATTGGAAAAAATAATCTTTATAAGATTTTAGTTCATCACAAGATCATGGAAATCCATGCCTGTATTTTCTCAATAGAGAGATAAGTTCTGGTTAAATTTTAGAACTCAATTTTTTTCCAATGAAGATTTTTTTGGGGGATTTTCATTCCAAATATTTATTTTCTCAATCTCCTCTGACATTGTAGTAGGTTTGTAGGTTTTTGAGATTTTCTTATGTTAATCACATATTGGTTTTGACAAAGTAGAGATAAAAAACTTAGTAATTACCTAGCAAGAGTAGAGTGCATGCCAAACATAATTGTTCAGATAGTACATGTCCAGCACTAGTAGGTTCCAAGTAGTCAGTGTGTGTTGAGTCATTCTGGTGTCAAGCTAGTAGAGGAAGTTGAGTAGATAGTATGTCCCAAGTGACTTAGGTGTGAAGGAAATAGAGTGTGTCAAGCTATTCAGAAGTCAAGTTACAACATTAAGAGCATAGTGAAGGCTGACCAATAGAGCCTTTGGATGCCAAGTGAATAGTTTATGACATAGATATTTATAATGGCACAAAATTCTATATAAATTATTTTTTGGCTGACATAATCATATTTTATGATTATGAAAGATAAATATGGAGTCATAGTATGAATCCCTATGTAATACATGCAACCAATCAAATTGAGGGAAGGATTAAGTGACGATAAGTATAAACCTTAGTCATTGATTCTTACATAATCCATCACCACAAATATTTATAAAAGAAGGATAAAGCCTACGAAGTTTAATGTGTGTGTGAGGAGATGAATAGTAAGAGTTTAGAGGGCATTCATGGTGGTTGAGATGGCTATGACAAAGCTATGCATTATAGAATTAGTTTGAGAAGAACATAGTAAAGAAGTGAAAGGACAAAGGAGGCATATCTAATTAGGAGGATCAAGGTATAAGATCCGACATCAATAAAAAAGGTGTTGATCGAAGGATCATGCTGTTGAATCATTCTAATAGGTGATATAAAGAAAATATTTTAATTGAGTAGCCATAACAGACTGTTGTAAATCTCTTAACTAAGTGCTTGATTTATTGTAAGTTTAAATCCTCTCACAATGGAAGACCTAATAGTCTTTGTAAGTCTTTAATAAGGTAGACATTTCATGGGATTGATCATAGATTATAATCAAACACATTGTAGCCATGATAGGTCACACTTTACAATTGTAGTTGTGCAGAATTGTGGGTGTCATCCCCACCCTTGTTTTACCTTCTTATTGGAGGGGTTTAGGTAACCAAATTTATTGCCTTAGTTATTTACTTTCTGTTATGGATGCGATGCATGTTATGTTATTTTAGTTTACATGTTAAGTTATGAGATGGATGTTGGTGATATGTTTTACGAGACAAAATTTTTAAGTGTTGATTCACCCCCCCTCTCTACTTACTTTCCCATTGTTATTGCCAACATATTATTCATCAAAGATCCTTTCTAATGCTACCAATCCTTTGGGTATTTTGTTAGATCTAAGATAAAAAAAATTTCTTCTACAAATAATGTTTCCTCATCATCTTGATTTTCTACAAAATTATTCTAATCAATAATTTGATCTTTCTAATGGTCTTCACATGTTGAAAAATCAAGAAGATCTTTGTCATTATTAAAAAAAAAATCCAATTGTGCACATTATCAAGTATATATGACCTATTTTTCATTTCAAATTAACCAATATCTTGTACTAGGATATCATTATGTTTGATAGCTAAATTATCCATCATATCACCTTAAAAAAATTCACTCTCGTCAATCCATTTTGTTGAAAATGCATCAAGAATTTCAATCAAGTCCCAAAAATAATTTTTGTATTTCCCTAATCTTGAATTCATGTTGTAAAATTATTGGGAATTTGGATAGTTTATAATTTTTTATGTTGTCATTTATGGAAACATATCATCTATATGAAGTGAGCAAAATAGGAATATAAAGTTATGGCATGTATACTTAGAAAATTGTTTAAGTTTTACATAATTTATCTATCACAATAGATGAAGTTTTGATCAAAGTGGTTTACAAAGGCTATATTGGCATACGCATACTTGAGGACAACTAATAAAGAGTATGAGGATTCTATAATTGAGTTTTCAGGACAATATGATTAGTACAAACTATGGTATAATGTATTTTTCAGATACAACAGTATATAGACAGAACAAAGCATGGGGACGAAATGGGTTTTTTTGGATTAAGTAATTTTTACTTTTATGAAATAATTACTTAAATAATTATGGATGAAATCCTAGATATTAACTATAAGCAAAAGAAAAAATGTATTTTGATAAACCATATAAAGGTATGAAGGCCAACTAGGAAGATATTTTATAATTAGCAAGGTATAAAGGAAGATTACTAAATGCAAAGTTATATGTGAGTGAATGTGATATTGATGTAATGTTTTATGATTTGAATCAAAATGTATGATCAAAGGAATGAAAATTGTGATAATTTTTTGAAGAGCAGAAAAGGTAGTATTATATATTGAAGATGTTAGCAATAGTGTAAAGAGGATTTTGTATCTATCTCTTTTTATTTAAGAACTTTATTGTACATTGCATGTTTGGGTAGTGGGATTATCTTGCATACATTTTGTAATTGTATATAAAAAGTCCTAATAGGGTTGAACCTTATAACAAGTCCTAAGCCCTCTAACAAGGACCAAGACACTATACAGATGTAATAGAATCTTACTAGGGTCAATATCTATAACTAGTTACTTTTGATTAGTGGATCATTTTGTAGGTACCATCCCCACTAGGATTTTCCCTTTGCCAAGGTTTCCCTAGTTAACAAAATATGGTGTTATGAGTTACTTTATTGCATGGTTTTTTTTACTATTCAACATAGTTAGTTTACTTTCTTATCCATGTTATAAAGTTGTTAAAGATATCCAGTTTTAGGATAAAGTTTGTGAAATACTTATTAACCACCCCCCCTCACTCTTAGTTTTTCATATTTATAAAAATTGGTATTAGAGCCTAGTTAATTAGATAAGGCTTAATAGGTTGAGTAAGATCCCTATGGATATGGAACAATTACATATTAACCTAGGAGAACTTCTTGAGAAGATTGATATTCTTATTGAAGAAAGAGATTCTTTGAAAGAATGATAGGAAGGTAATAAAGACTACATTGGAAAGTTGAAAGACATGATAGATTACTTCAATTCCAAGAAAGAGCCAAAAGATCATATCAAGGAAAGTAATGAAGTTTCAAGAATGAAGAAACAAAATGAGATCTTAAAGCATGAACTTAAGATTACATATCTAAAGTTGATGTTGAAGGATGATACCAGTAAAGTTGAATCATATTTGAAGTCTAAGAATGTAGATCTGATATCCAAGCTTACCAAAGTGAAATCTGAGCTTCAGTCTACCAAGTTTTTGTATGGATAACTTGAAAAGTATAACACTATTGTGAAAGGAGAGTTAACCCTATCTAAGACAAAACTTGAAAAATTGTATTCTAGCAATGAGAAGATTGATGAAAAGATGTTTTTTCAAAGGCCTTCTTATGATAACACTGAACTTATATATTTCATTAAAGTAAATTGTGCTCAAAAGTCTAAAGCAAGAAAGAAACCTAATCCCAAAAATCACCATCCTATGCAAGAAAAGGTAGATCTGAATAAGATTAAATCAAATCAATCTAATGATACACATAGTGAGGTTGAACAAGCTAAGAAACCTGAGCAAGTTGATAAACCTAACTAGCCAAAGAAAATTGAATCACCTAAAGAAGTGAGATATGAATTCAAATGTAGATGTTTTAGACAAAGGAAAAAATAGGTTTTGAGGGAACCTGAAACCACTCACATCAACCAGAAAGATAAACATTAAAGAAACCTATGTTCACAAAAACAAAAGAAACCCACATTTTATAGGGATCTAGAACTAGCATAATAAAAAAACCCAATGAAAAACACCAATTTTTATAAGGAACTCAAACCTAAAGTAAACAATAATACAAAGATGGAAATGAGACAAAAAACTAGAAAACTAGAAGCAAAAACTAGATAAGTTCTTTAATAACCTTTACTAATTCCTTGATAGCTTCTATTGTACCCTATAGGATGTCTTCAATAGTAGAGTCTAGAGGCTCACTAGCATATTTCTTTGTGCTTTATCTCATTCTTTTACTAGGCCACCCAGAATCTTGATGTTAATAGCAGCAAGGGACATAATCTCCTCATTGCTCCTTTTACCTAAACTAGCAATAGCGACACATAAACTAGAAGTCACCATCTCCATTATTTACCCACTATCTTTTACTAATTGGGAAATTTTCATTTCATAGGCCTTCAACTTTTCCAAGATGTTCTCGACCTAATTCTTCAGTTTGACTCTCTTCATTTTTTCATCATCTAGTTCTTTCTGGATTTCTCCCATCTTTTTCTTGAGAAAAATAATTTCATTTTAGAGCCATGAATCAACCTAGAGAGAGGCACAAACTTTTAACTTGGCCTTGTAGAGAAACAACAACTTCACCATATAGTTTTCATCTCAAGTCTCATCATCTAACCTTTTCTTAGAAATAGTAGTAACTTCCTAGGTCACCTTAAGATGTAACTGATTTTCTTTTTTCAAACCCTCTTGATCCATCATTTCCTTCTAGTTCTCCTTATTTAAATTCTAATCTTTTATGAAAAGGGATTTTACCTCCTCATTCTTCTCCTTGTAAGAATCCTCCAGGTTCTTGACATCAATAATTTCCTTTTTAGATTGTAAAGGGCTAGCGCTTTGGTTCAAAGTATTCTCATTCTACCCCAAAGGTTCTAAAGTCAAATTTGAAACTAAATTCCCTTCTTTCCTAATTTCCCTATCATTATAAGCCACAGATATACTCCAACTATGAGAATACCTATTCAAGTTAAAACTAAGATCCCCATTTTCTGTTACCTCCTTTTCTTCAACACTTTTCTCATAATCCAAGTCTTCCTCTTTCACTTTCTTCTTTTTCTCTATCTTAGCCTCATTATTTTTAGCCTTACTATCACTAAAACCCTCCTTAGTTTTAATAGTCTTATTTTTAATTTTCTTAGTACTTATCTTACTATAAGGCTCATTACCAACCAATTTTCTCTTTTTCTCTACTTCTAGTGAGAACTTTACGATATTTTTACTACAATATCTTTTTATCAAAAAAATAAGCCCTTGATGGAGCATGAGCCTAGTTTCCTTCTTCCTATGGACCTAGACACTTTTAAGTAGATAAGATTTCAAGTAGAAAGGGAAGGATAACTTATCCTTATATTGGAAATGGTTCAAAAACACAAAATGGAATTTATGAACCCTTTCAATCTACCAACCAAAATAAAATACTCACGAACACATGATAAAACATCTTGCCAAATTACCTTGATTTGTTCCAAGTTGTAGAAGTCCCTGCTCATCACAAGCCTTTCTTCCTCCTTTTCATTTTTTGGGAATTGTTTGAAAGCAACATTTGAAATACTAGTTTCCTTTCTAAATTTTAAGCCCACCATTGGAAGCCTAGATATGTCTGCTATCAACTCCTCTATCAACTCCATAGTAACCCCATGAAGAGTGACCCTTTCCTTAGACCAATTCTTAAAGAAGTACTGAATAATTTAGGGTTCTTAACCTTGTAGCTTCTCAATATACACTACCACTTTTCCCTTCTAGAGAATCTCCCATACAACACTTTTCGATTTCCATTTTTTTTAGCTTGACAACTCCTACCTCCTTGGCTCTCCTCCCATAGTTATAACTACTCTATAAATGTAATGAGAAATGGTAGCTTTCATAGAAGACAAAATATGATTAACCTCACGAAGGCTTTTCACCCAAAAAATGTGCCAATTCCTTTTGATGATGACACAAAATTACCTCCTTGAAATATGATTACAGTCTTTAATAAAAAACCACTTTCTATAGTAAACCACAAAATCTCATGTAATATTTCCTTCAATTTCATTATTCATGTCATGATTAATGATTTCCCTTAACTTTCTTTCCTTGCTGAGGTAATGACTCAAGGTTAGCTTTTCATCCATATAGAGAACTTTGTTGGCTATCTAGTCAACAATTTTATTGCCTTCATGGAAATTATGAGTAATGCTGATTTTATCAAATTTTTTAATCAAATTTTTAATTTCCATAATATTACCATCAATATTCCAAGTAATCATATTTTTATTATTAAGCATGTTAACTATGTGTAAAGAATCCCCTTCCAGCCATAAGTTCCTACAACTAGATTTCACTACTAGTTTAAGAGTATAAAGGGTAGAAATGGCCTCAACTTTATGGCTAGTCAAGTGACCTATAGGGACAGCCACAACATCCACTACTCTTCTATTATGATCTTTCAGAACTTCACCACACATAGCTCTTCTAGGGTATCCTTTAGCTGAACCATCAAAATTGGCTTTCACCTATTCCATAGGAAGGGATCTCTAAGTCACAACCTATCTTTGTTCATTCTATTTTTTTTTAGTTCTTTTCATTTTCATTGGATTTCTTATCTGGACTTCACTATTTTTTTTATGAGAGATAAACTTCTCTTTAATAGCCCTAATGATATTTTGACCCACTACCCATTTAGTCATTTCTTTATTTCTAAAAATTCTATTGTTCCTTTCTTTCCAAAGACCCGAATAGAGATGGGGGATAGATATATTTGAGAGAAATTTAATTTCAGAGCTAATAGGAGATTTCAAATTTTGAAAGCATTTATCAATATTTCTAGGTTGAACCCACTAGATATTCCAATATTGATGGAGGGAACTCTAGACATTTTTACTCTATTTATAATTCATGAAAAGGTGGTTCATGTCTTCAATTTCCATCTTACATAGGGAACATCTATTCACTCTACGAATACCTCTTTTTTACAAATTAAACAAAGTTTAAAAAAAAAAATTACAACATAGTCCAAAATAAGATATTAATCTGGGGTATGAGACCCTTTATCCATGCTTTATCCCAAAGATGGGTGTTTACCTTCTTCTTGGTTATGAAGAGAAAAGAAACCTTGAAATAGCCACAAGGTTCAATCCCCCACACCATAGTATCTCCTTATTAGGATAAAGGTTATAAGAATTTAGGTAAATTTGAATACTAGAAAATCTTTGGAAAATTTCACCTATATTAACCCACCCATTGATAGTCTAGTAATACCCCACAAATACTCCAAAGACCTATTTTCATTTACTATAGGAGTGATATAATCAAAATCATCCTTTAGCAAATGATCCAACAACTACGCATCTTCCCAAAATTTTACCTTTCTACCATCCCCAATTTTACACTTACAACCTTTATTTACAATGTATCTAGATCCTTGAACAACTCCACAAATTGTAGAAGAGTTAGAGATAGTATGGTAAGATAAAAATTCAGACATAGAGGGAGCATTATAAAGGTATTTGTGTCTCTAGATAAAACTCCATTCTTTATCATCATGGTATACTCTCCAACCTTGTTTAACCAACATAACTTTATTCATCATTCTAATAGATTTGATACCCAAGCCTCCTTCCTTCTTAGGTTTTTAAACTTTTTCCTATGCAATCTAAGTCATTCTCTTCTTCTTATTTTTTAGTTCGAAACCACCAAATATTCTTTTGGATTTTATCAACTACGTCTACAATTTTTTTTGGAATTTTAAATAGTCTAAGTGCATAAGTAGGGAGACTTTGAAGACTTTCCTTAAGTAAAGTGACTTTTCCAACTTGAATCAAAATATTATCTTTCCAGCCAACTAATTTCTTGTTGAATTTCTTCTCTAACACCTCCCAAAAGGATTCAAAAGGACTAAGCCCCAAAGGGAGACAAAGATAAGTACTCATGAAAGATCCTATAGAACACCCCAAAATATTAGCAATTTTCTTTTATCTAAGAGAAGGAATATTGATAATAAAAAAATAGAGTAGTCTTATCCTAATTAATCAATTTCCTAGTGGCCACAGAGTAAAGATTCAGAGCCTTTTTTAGACTTATGGCCTCCCTAACATCAGCTTCTCCCAAAAAAATAGTATCGTCTACAAATTGTTCATGGGAGCAGATATGAGGATTTGAGGTAGGTCTCAAACCTTGAATTTCCCCTCTCAAGACCAATCTACCAATATACCTACCAAGACTATCAACCATAATTATAAAAAGAATAGGTGAAATTGGGTCACCTTGTCTTAGACCCCTATAGGGTATTAAGAAATTAGAGGAGCTCCCATTAACTAAGAAAACCAAAGAGGAAGTGGAAACAAGCTGCATAATAAGCTTAAGAGTCAGATTACTAAAACCAAAAGAAAGTAAAACCTCTTGAAGAAAGCTCCAATCAACTCTATCATAAGCTTTAGCTAGATCCACCTTCATAAAAAACCTTGAGAATTAGAAAGAGACAAAGAGTGAATATTTTCATGCACGGAGATAATAGATTTCAAAATTTTCCTTTTGGGAATGAAACCATTTAATTGTTAAGAAATAAGGTTAGGAAGAATGACCAACAATCACAGAGTAAGAACTTTAGAGATAATTTTGAAAATAGAATTACAAAGGCTAATGGGTCTAAAATCTTCAAGGGAGTGAGCTCCAAACTTCTTTGGAATAAGACAACGAAATGTAGAATTAATCTCCTTAAGCATTTTTTTTACTACAAAAAATATTTTCTCTACATCACACACATCTTTACCAACAACCTTCCAAAGTTTGTGGAAAAATTAAGAACATTGGAAATCTATCTGGTCTAGGAGATTTATCTCCTTCAAGGGAGAAAATAGCTATATATAAATTTCTTCTCCAAAAGGAGTAGCTATCAAAATTTTGTTCTACTCATTAGTGACCACATGAGGAATAGCTTCAAGAAGCTCTTTCTGACTAGTGCCATCAACATTAGGGTTTAAAGATATGAGAGAAGAGAAATAGGAAACTAATTCTCTAGCTATTTCATTTTCATTTTTTATTTTAATCCTTCCCCTAGAAAGACTAGAAATATGATTCTTAGCTCTATGTTTCATCATAGTAAGGTGGAAAAACTTAGTATTTATGTCATCTTCTTCAAGCCAGATAGACCCTAATCTCTGCAAGGTATTTTTTAGTGGCTAATATTCACAAATTTGCCAATTTTAGAATTTTTGGCTACTAATTTGGCTAATAATTTAAGATTTGATAAAACCTAAATTTCCATATTTTTATAAAAAAAAATTTCTAGAATATTTAAAATCACTCAATAATTTATTTTATTGAAAAAATTAAACTCAAATATTCATTATATGATCAGATTTGAGTCACCTAAATATAATATGCTATTAGAGAAATTAAATTGAGTTGATTAATAAATATTAGTTACTTTGGGGATATATCATCAATATTTAGTTTCACTATTGATTTAAAGTATATGTAACTATCCTCATAATATTTCACGTGGTAAAAAAAATCTTCAATTTAGATTTGTAATATTCCATGGTGATTAATGAGCTTCCTATTATCATTGAGATTTGTCAATATGTTATTAAAAAAAAATTATGATTTGAAAATAATCGTCAATATTAATCATATTTAAAATAAAAATTTGAGAGATTTGCCAATAGAAATAATTTTGATTTTTCAAAATAATGAAAGATTCACCAATATTTTATATCTCTTTTCGGAGGTGGCTTTCTTAAAGTTTTCTTTGGATCTCTGCCTCCAAAAGGTCTCTTCTTTCAAGATAATATCATGGTATTTAACCAACTTTTCATTTTCTTCTTTAACCACTTTATCTGAATAGCCTTCCACCTAAATTTTGTCTTAGATAATTTGAAGCTCATCATTTAGATTCAATTTTCTCTCAAAAATATTACCAAAAGGCTTCTTATTCCATTCTCTCAATCTTCCTTTAACATACTTAATTTTGGAAGCTACTCAGAATAGTGCAGTACCTATAATTTTGATATCCCACAATTGTTCCAGAGAGGAATTAAATTTTGGGTATTGTATCCATATTTTCTCAAACCTGAATGGGAAGTTCTTCCTTTTTTGTAAAGCTTCATCCTTAAATAGGAGCAAGAAGTGATCAAATGAAATATTTTGAATTGTTGTGAGAGAGAAGGCACAATAATTAGTCCAATGTGGAGAGGTTAGGGCTCTATCCAATCTAGCCTGAATGCAAACTTTTAAAACTCTTTTATTACTCCATGTAAAGTCAATACCTTGGAGTTCCATATCCATAAATCCTTCTTTATTAATAAAATCCATAAGGTCCAATCTTCCTTCCAGTTGACTTTTTTTTCCTCCTTTTTTTCATGTTCATAAAGAGGAACATTAAAATCCCCCAACATTATACATTTACCATTGTAATCTAAACTCTTAAATTTAGAGAGAGAATCACAAAGCTTTTTTCTTGAATTTTTGTTATTAGGATCATATATATTGAGAACATACTAGTAGTTTCATTGAGATAAATTCTACATCTTAACCACAAAAAAGTTCTTATTAGAATCCATCAAGGTACTAGAAAACATAGAATTCTTCCACATAATTAGAGTTCCTCTTGATTCTCCTTCAGAACAACTCACTAAAAAATCATAGTTATTAAAATATTTTAAACTTTCAGCTTTACCTTTCTACATCTTGATTTCCTAGTTCACCATAATGTTAGGCCTATGATCCGACACAAAATTTATAACTACATCTAATTTATGGATGTTGTTCATCCCCCTTACATTCAATGTTCTAATTTTCATTGCTTTTAAGGGTAAAATCAAAAATAGTTTCTTGCTTCCCATCAACAATATTCTACAAACTTTGTGATTCTCTCTTATTTTTGGATAATTCTCCACTAGATTTCTCTAGGGTTCCAACATTTAGTTTCAATTTGAGAGGTCCTATTTTGAATTCACTTCTTTGAGTTTCTAATCCTAAAGGAATAATAAGAGGTATCATTTTATTTTCATCCTTCTTTCTTTGTTCTAGTTTTTGTTTAAATTCTTCTTTACCTAATTTTGGTTTCTAAGAAGTAGGTTCAAATACCTACAAAGACATTTCATCAAAAAGAGGTTCCAACAAAGGAATATTTCTTCCATCCAAAGAATCCTCTAGAAATTTATTCAATAAGTCTCCCAACTATTCAATCCCTTCCACTAGGATTTCTCATTCCTGTAATTGCCCTAGTCCCTCTATGTCATCCATATCCTCACCATTATTCTAATAGATCATGGCCATCTAGTTCTATATACTCCTTGATTCCTCCTTATCTTGTGAAGAGGTTAAGGTTATATCCTCTTGATTCATAGTTTTCTTACCTTCATCCTCCAACTTCTCCTTCCTCTCATTAGGTTGTGGCCTAAGGATATCTTCAATTTTCTTACTTTTGGGATTAGAGTTTACAACTAAAACTTTAGGTTTCCATACCTTTTTCTGCACTTTATTCTTCACAATCACTACCTTTTTAACATTTTTAAGTTTTAGAGGACAAATTTTAGCCCAATAACCCTTTTCTTTATAGATAAAGCACACATTAGGAAGATCTTCAAAAATAACTTATTGAGAAAAATTTCCCAATTTTAAGTTGATTTCCACCTTCAAGTGCTTTACTTTGACTTGGATCCTAGGAAAGAAGAGTTTAGCTCTAGAGGTAGTCTATATTATCAATAGAAATAAGCTCTCCAAAGGATCCAAGTATCCCCTTAAAATATCTTCATGCTAGAACTCAAGTGGGAGCCTCGAGAGTATTACCCATACTAGAGTAGTGAGAAAGAACACATCTGAGAGGTCCATATTTGGTTCCCACTTTTTAATAGTTAAGCATCTATTTCCAAATAACCATGGTCCACCACATAACACCATATTAAAATCCTTCTTACAATTAAATAGAAAGGAGAAAAAACCTTTAGACATTAAAGCAATGTCAACCTAACCACAAAGGGCCCATTTTTTTTAATCATATTTCTAAAGGTTTCAATATCTAGATAGGTCCCTAGAAACTTCCCAACTAGGGTTAACTCTAGAGAAGATATAGAAAAAATAACTATTGGGTATGGGACAAAAATTTGAAACTCACATTTTTCCCAACATGATTTAGAGGTAACATGAGGGAAGGTTAAATTACCTCCTAGTCTTCTTCCAAATAAATAAGACCACTTTCTTTGACCATCTCCATCATTATCCTCCTTATACTCCTCATAATAAGAAACATCAGTTTCCTTACATTTTATAGAAGAAGGGCCCCATTTTGAAATATTCTCAATTGGGTCCCTAATAGTGGTAACAATTGTAGCCAAAGGATCAAATTGATTAAATTCACAATCCCCATGCCTTTTTGAACCAAAGCCCAACAAGACTTTGTCTTCTTCCTTCTCTAGAGATCTACTTGAACCACAACTAGAACCCACTACCACATGGCCAGCATTAGGGTATTTTTTAGTGGCTAATATTCTCTAATTGGCTAATTTTAGGAAAATCTTGTTGATAATTTAGTTCTTAAAATTTTTTAAAATTGCCACATTTTAATAAATTTTAGTTATAAAAATATTTAAATAGTATAAGATTTTCCAATTCAATAATAGAAATTATTTTTATTTTTCAAAATAATGTAAGATTTGCCAATAATTTTATATCTCTTTTTATAGGGGGATTGCTTAAAGTTTACCTTGGCAAGCATAGCCCTTTGTAATCCCCACAACCAGATTCCTACCTAAAACCTTCCCTTCCAAACTAGAGTCTATCCCCATAGCCAAATTTTTGCCTATCATCCTGAGTCTTTTGGTCATGTAATGCATGTAATGAAATTGGTCATATGAAAAGGAACTAAAAAATTATGTCATTTAAACCTATTATTAATTTGTATTGTTATTATTGTCATGGTTTTGGTCATAGAGTTCAACTAATTATAAAAATTCTAAATTTGATAATAATAATAATAGAAAAAGTAGAATACTTAGAGATACTAACCCCGCAAGAGGAAAATATGATGAACCAAAACATGGAATGAGAAGAAACATTGTGTGTTAGAAGTGGAACAACTTTTGACATATTGTTAGAGATTGTAGAGCACCTATTAACCAGCTTGGACCTAGATTTGAAACAATGCTCTAATATGCTAGTTATGTAATAACTTTGGTCATATATCAAGATTTCTATAGAATGGACATGAGAAACAACTAAAGTAATCCAAATTTTAGAAGGAACATGAACAAGAATTTTAGAAGAAATGGCAACACCAATAACAACCAAAAAGATAATATAAGAGAATGTGTAGAAGAATCTAAAGAAGTATTTTTCGAAGCCAAAGATCTATAAAGTTCATATGTGGTGTTCGAAGAATAGTCAAATGAAGCACTTGAAGGTAGATTGAAGTTAGTTATAATAATTGATTCATCCTAATTGAATAAAACACTTTTATAATGGAATTAACATTAGAAAGGTAGAAAAAGTGTTAAGAGAAGAGTTAAGGGATGGACATTTAGTATGAGGTCGATTATGTTGCATTAAAGATATGGTTAAGTATGCAGTAGATTCATAATTCATATGTGAGTGTGTGAAAGAAAACAAGTCTCCTTGTAATACAAATATCTTTTGTTTATTGTATACTTGTGCAATTAATGCAAAATTGAATTTGATGTAATTTAAGGGTTGAAATTGAGCTATTAAGAATCATTCGATCATACACAAGTTAAAGGAGAGATTTAGAGCCAATTTAAGGAGAATTTAATGAGTTTTAAAGATAAAATTGAACTATGCCTTAGTTATATAAAATCAAGGTATTTATCATGTGCATAATCATAATTTGATGTTTCAATTTGGAAAAATAGAAAGTCCTATAGTGTGTGATGTAAGTGATGTTAGAAACAATAGTCCACCAAGATAACTAGAGGGGGGGCTATGAATTAGTTACCAAAATATTAAAACATTTATCTTGTTTTAACAAACTTAACCATTCAACCAAAGTAAACAAAAACCATATTAAAATGCACATAGACAATTACACCAAATATGTTAACTAGGGAAACCGTTGATGAGAGGGAAAGCCCCAGTGGGAATGATTCCCACAAGATGATGTACTAATATAAATATTCCTTATCAGAGGATGGACCCTGTTAGGAGTCTATTACAAAATTTAGTACATAGAGTCCTGATGTAGGAGCATCCTAGGTTTCCTTACAATCTTGCACTTTTTCTCTTTCTGTAAGTGGCTACTGAATAGTCGATATCGAGTCATTCCTTTGATTGCTGATGATTCCTTTGGTTGTTGAGTGTTCTTTTGGTTGCTGAGTGATTTATTTTGGATGTTGAGTCATTTCTTTTTCAGCCAAGTTCCTTTGGTTGTTGAGTAATTTCTTTGGTTGCCAAGTGTTGGAGGATGTAGAGTTCGTAGTTGTTGTTGAATGATTCCTTTGGATGTCGAGCTCGTGTGGATTTCAAGTGCCAATATTTCATGGAGTGTTCATTTGTCGATTTATCTATGTTTGCTTCTAGTTTGGGCCAACTTTTCTTGGATTTAATTTCAGTATAGAAAGTTAATATCTGATGTTAGCTGACTTGTGGCTAGACATGAATTTAATATAGGATTCAATCATGTGATAGACCAACCTATGGCTGCACTTGTATTTAAGGAAGTCTTTGATCAAGTGGAAGATGTGAACTTAAAGTTGGATCATGGATCTATATTTGAATCTATTTTGTAATTGGTTGAAACCCAAAAGGCTTTTTAGCTAGGCATGTATGTTGAATATTCAATGAATTTATGAGCATTTGTTTTCTCTCTATCTCTAGTGTGGTTCTTGTATTTTTTTTTTCTATTGTGTAACTCTGGTAGGGTGGTCTAGATAGTTGGGTGTGCCCTTAGGCCTTGGATTCCTCCTTTCACCCTGCATTAGGAGGTACCAGAGCTTGAGTTTCATCCTTGTGGTAATTGGATCGTGTAGAACCCGAAGTGAATTTGGGTTATACGGTAGTAGATCTATGGATTTGACCTATAACTTGTAGAGGATTATAATCTTGTAGGAACATAATTTGTAAAGATGGTTTGAGGTAGAGGAAAACTTTGATAATGCTATCTTGGATACATCAAGACCAATAGAAGCTAGATTAGATGTTGTGAAGATAGCCCAAAGGAGAGGAGCACATCTAGATGATGTAAGTGATGATGAAGAATTAGCACCAAATCCAAATCAAGAACCTAAAGAAGACCAAGATGAAGCAAGGTTGTTGAGAGTATTGTCTAGAGAAAATAAAAAGCCTATTGTAGAAGTTGTTCCTTATGATGGAAAATTGGATACCAATGTTGTGTTGGATTGGATCTCTAAAATGGAGAAGCTCTTTGAGTATGAAAACAATCCTAATAATAGGAAGGTGAAAATTGTAGTTACAAGGTTGAAAGGTCGTGCCTCACTATGGTGGGAGCATTTGAAAACTAATAGACAAAGGATAGGAAAGGAGAAGATTAGGACTTGGGTGAAGATGGTGAGCAACGTAAAGAACAAATTCCTTCCTGCTAATTACCAAGTAAGCTTGTTGAGAAAGATGCAAAATTTGAGGAAAAAAGACATGATAGTAAAAGAGTATACTGAGGAATTCTATAGATTGGAGATCAGATCTAGACATGTGGATGATGATGTTGAGAAAATTTCAAGATACATAAGTGGATTAAGATTTGGAAATCAAGAGCAGATAAGTTTTTGAAATTGGAAAGTGTGGAAGAAGCCTATCAATATGCCTTGAAAGATGAGGAGATCTTGAAAAAGAAGCATGAACAAAGAAAAAGATGTAGAAGTGGTAGATTCCAAAGAGGCAGAGGTAGATCCTATGGAGAAGGTGGTAGATTTGACAATTTTGTGCTAGATAAGGGAAAATCTGAATGGAAGAGTGATGATAGAAATAAGACTGAATGGAAAGGTGGTAGTTCATACCAAGGAGGTATTAGTTCTTACCGAGGAAGAGGTAATTCTTATTCTAGAAGTGGTTTTCATGGTAATTGTTTTAGATGTTGTAAAGAAGGACATAGATATTTTGAATGTAGATCTTCTAAAAGTGGACAATGCAATAGAAATATTGTGATTCAAGGTGATAATGGGGGTTCACCAGGTGGACCTTAGGCTGGTGAAAATTTTATGGTGAGAAGAACCTTATGTAATAATGGAAGTGATGAGGAACCTATTTTAAGGAGAAGTATTTTCAAGACAAGATGCAAGATGGCTAGAAAATGTTGCAAAGCGATCATGAACAATGGAAGTTCTACAAATTTGGCATTAGAAGTGTTGGCTACAAAGTTTCAATTGCAAAGGCTGAAGCATCCTAAACCCTATCATGTTTCATGGATCAAATATGAGCATAAGATAATTGTAAGTGAGCAGTGCCTTGTGAAGTTCAAGATTGGACATTACTTTGATGAAGTTTTGTGTGATATTATACCTATGGATTGGTGTCATATTCTATTGGGTAGAGGTTGGCAATATGATAGATATTATATACATGATGGGAGTTTGAATCAATATACACTTTGGGTGAATGGAAAGAAGAAAATATTGTTGCCTTTGATTGAAAGTACAGATAAGGTTAATTGTACTACTATGAAAATTTGCATGGTCAATGTGAAACAATTTAAAAAGGAAATGAAAAAGAATCAAGTTTGTTTTGTCGTATTTCCAGGAAGACTAAGTTGTGTTAGCGGTGGCCTACTGACAATAGAAACTAATGGAAGCCAAGTACCAATAGAAATTGTTAAATTATTGAATAAGTATAAAGAGATTGTTGCAGAGGATATTCTTGATGGTTTACCTCCAATGAGAAGTATATGTCATTGTATGGGTCTAATTCCTGGAGCTATTTTTCCAAACAAAGGACCATATAGAGTGACACTTACAGAAATTGAAGAACTTAATAGACAAGTGTATGAGTTGTTATAGAAAGGTTTGATCAAAGAAATTTTGACTCCATGTGTTGCACTTGCTTTATTAGCACCTAAAAGAATGGAGAATGGAGAATGTGTATTGATTCCATAGCTATTAACAAGATAACATTGAAATATAGGTTTCCTATGCCAAGGGTGGATGACATAATGGATTGTTTAAGTGGAGCAAAGTATTTTACCAAGATTGATTTCAAGAGTGGCTATCATCAGATTAGAATCAAAGAAGGTGATGAATGGAAGACTACTTTCAAGATAAAAGATGGCTAGTTATTCCTTTTGGTTTGACTAATGCACCTAGTATTTTCATGGGGTTGATGAATGAAGTTCTAAAAAGATTCTTGGGTAAGTTTGTGATTGTTTATTTGGATGATATTCGTATATTTAGTAAAACTAAGGAAGAATATCTTGAGCATATTAGATGAGTGTTGCAAAAATTGAAAGAGGAAAAGTTGATGATTAATTTGAAGAAGTGTTCTTTTATGCAAGAAGAGATTGTGTATTTGGGATTTGTTATTTCAGCTGATGGTTTGAGAATGGATCTTGAGAAAGTTAAAGCAATTTTAAAATGGCCTACACCTAAGAATGTGGGTGAGATAAGATCAGTTCGTCATTTGGCTAGTTTTTATAGAAAGTTTATAAGGAGTTTTAGTTCTATTTGTAATGTTATGACTGAAACAATGAGAGGAAATAAAAATGAATTCAAGTGGACACATAGCGCTAATAATAGTTTTGAGCCTTTGAAAGAAAAGGTTGTTGAGTTACCTATATTGTCTTTGCTTGATTTCAATAAAATATTTTAAGTTGATTGTGATGCAAGTGGTAATGCAATAGGAGCTATATTAAGTCAAGATGGAAAACCTAATGCTAAAAGGAAGTATTTTGTGTATGATCAAGAGTTTTATTCTATTGTTCAAGCCTTAAAGAAGTGAATACATTATTTGATTCTTGAGGAATTTGTGTTGTATATTGATCATAAAGTTTTATAGTAGTTGGAAAGTCAACATAAATTGAATTAGAGACATATGAAGTCAATTGAGTACTTGCAGAGTTTTAAATTTATTATCAAGTATAAGAGTGGAGTTAATAATAGAGTTGTTGATGCATTGAGCAGAAGAGGTTCTTTGTTGACTAAAATGAAAGTTGAAGTTCTTGGTTTTGGTGAAATGAAAGAGTTGTATGATACTAATCCAGATTTTTCTGAAGCATTGAGAGAGTTCAAAGCACCAAATCTAACAAATCACATAAGAAAGTATGATGAGTGTTTCCTTCAAGAAGGTATGTTGTTCAAAGACATTTAGTTGTGTATTCCTAGAAGTTCTATGAGGTTGAATCTAATTAAGCAAAAGCATAGTGGTTGATTGGATGGACATTTTGGAATTGATAACACATGAAGTTTGTTGAAAGAGAAGTATTATTGGCCAAAAATGTGTAACGATGTTCAAAAATTTGTAAAGAGTTGTGGAGTTATTCATATTGAAAAAGGAGCAAGTCAAAATACTAGTTTCTATACACCTATTGTTGTTCTTGAGAAACCTTGGAGTGACATCAGTATAGATTTTGTTTTTGGATTACCTAAGACAGTGAAGGGATATGATTTAATATTTTTTGTAGTGGACATATTTTCTAAGATGTCTCATTTCATACCATGTAAGAAGACATCAAATGTAGAGAATGTTGTTGAACTTTTCTTTAAAGAGATTGTGAGATTGCATGAATTACCAAGAAGTATTATTTCTTACAGAGATAGGAAGTTTGTTGGTTATTTTTGGAAGACTTTGTGGAAGAAGATGGGTACAAAGTTGAAATTTAGTTCTTCATTCCATTCATAGATAGATGGATAGATAGAGGTTGTGAATAGAAGCTTAGGTAATTTACTAAGATGTTTATTTAGAAGTAAGCCAAGTAATTGGGAAGTAGTGTTGGCACAAGTTGAGTTTGTATATAACAATTCTATGAATAGGATTATAGGGTAAACACCTTTTGAGATTGTTTCTAGAATGCATCCTAGAGGTATATTAGATTTGAGAGATGTTACTGGTAAAGAAAAGAGAACCACTACAGGAGAAGAACTTGCTAATTTTATGGAGTCTTTGCATAAGGAAGTGAAGTTGAGGTTGGAACAAAGTAATCAGAAGTATAAGAAAAATGCTGATAAGTCTAGAAGACATCATAATTTTGAGGTTGGTGATGAGGTGATGGTTCATCTGAAGAAAGAAAGATTTCTTGTTGAAATATATAATAAACTAAAGATGAATAATTTTGGACCTTGCAAGATCTTGAAGAAATTTGATAGTAATAATGTATATGAAGTTGAGCTACTTGATGACATGGATATATCTCCTATATTTAATGTTGCTAGTCTATATAAGTATCATGAGCTAGATGATGATGTGGTTGTACCTGATGATTATCCTAAGATTTAGATTGAAGAGGTTGAACAAGTATTGGGTCAAAGAATTGGTAAGAGCACAAGAGGAAAAGATTACTATGAGTATTTGGTGAAGTGGAAGAATAGACCAATTGAAGATGCTACATGGATTTCCTAATTTGAGTTATATGCAACTCAAGTTGTGGTGCTTGCATGATTTAGGAGAGTCATTTCTCCAACCCTAGTTATTTGATGCAAGAGCATCCTGGGTTTCCTTGCAATCCTGCACTTTTTCTCTTTCTGTCAATGGCTACTGAGTTCTTGGTGGATTCTGAGTCATTCCTTTGGTTGTTGAGCAAGTCCTTTGGCTATCAATTTCCTTTGGTTGTCGAGTGTTCCTTTGGTTGTTGAGTGATTTCATTTGGATGTCGAGTCATTTCTTTGGTTGTTGAGTCCCTTTGATTTCCAAGTAAGTTCTTTTGGATGCTAAGTAATTTCTTTAGTTACCAAGTTCCTTTGGTTGCTGAGTAATTTCTTTGGTTGTTGAGTGTTGGAGGATGTCAAGTTTGTAGTTGTTGCCAAGTGATTCCTTTGGATGCTGAGCTCATGTGGATGTTAAGTGCCAATATCTCATGGAGTCTTCATTTGCCAAGTTATCTGTCTTTGGTTCTTATTTGGGCTGACTTTGCTTGTATTTAATTTTAGTATATGAAGTCAATATTTGACGTTAGCTAACTTGTGGCTAAACATGCATTTAATATAGGATTCAATCATGGGTAGGGAAACCTATGGTTGCACATGTATTTAAGGAAGTCTTTCATCAAGTTTTAGGGTAGAACTGAGAAGATTGAGAGGAAGATATGAACTTAAAGCTGGATTGTGGATCTATATTTAAATCTATTTTGTAATTGACCATAACCTAGAAGGCCTTACATTTGGGCATGTATGCTGAATATTTGATGAATCTATGAGCATTTTTTTTCTCTCTATCTCTAGAGTGGTTCTTGTGTTGTTTTTTTCCACTGTGTGACTCTGGTAGGGTGGTCTAGATAGTTGGGTGTACCCTTAGGCCCTAGCTTGCTCCCTTCTCCCTACATCAACTCCTTATTAGGAGACTTTGAACCTTTTCTAGGAGATTCCAACCCTGTTAGGAGTTTTAGTACAATGTATGTAAGAAGAGCTCACTACCCAAACATGCAATTTCAACTACAAGAAGAGCTCACTTCTCAAACATTTATTTTACTATTATGTTCTCCTTTCCTTTGTTTTTTCAATAGAACCAATTATTTTTAGACCTTGTAGACTATGTCATAAACCTTGGATCAAAATACCAAACATCATATCACTCAAGAAAACCTTGGTAATGAGGTTTCCTTCACTTCATCACTACTTTTCTCAACTTCACATTTTGTTGTCTATCTACATATAATCTCTTCAAATAAATATAATTCATATCTTATGTCACAATTCATGATAAAGGAAAATGTCCTTCCTTTATACTAAGTCCTCAAAACAATTCCTTGAGTCAGTTTTTAGACCTTCTCAATTAATTATTATATGACCACATTAAGAACACATTACACTTAGAGAAAACATTAATATTCTACCTTGCAACTTGAATAAATTTCTTTACACACAATTTTATGATGATCGAGCTTATCCACATCATCACCAACATGTCTTCTTCATTTCCTCAACCTCAATCCTTAGAATATCAACTCTACTATGAGATATAACAAGTTACTAAAACATGCCTCTATAAACTCTATCTCAGAACAGACATCACCAAAACTTACATAACTTCTTCTAGAATTGTCATTTCTTCTTATGATCTTAATTGCATATACTAGATACTTTTAAGTATCTCCCATAACCTTGGATAGTGTAAACACTCAACTAGTCATCTGTACCAACTTGATATTTTCATTGTTCTTCTTTCAGATACCATAAAAAACTGCTATATTGACATCATTGAAAAACTTAGTCATGAATGTAACATATTATCATAGTAACATATCTACAGTACTCCACCATAGGAATACCATTATAATTCATGCTTGCAACAATCTTCTAACAATCTCCCCCTTTGGGACTGATGGCAATATAGATGAAAAAAAATCTAGTTCCAAGAATACAAACAAAAGATTGTTAATCTTCTTTTTCAAATCCTCTTCATCAATCATTCTCCCCTATTGATATACCTCAATGTGCTTTTTGTCAAACTAAGTTTACTAAAATTGGTGCTTCTATAACTAACTTGTTCCTTCTCTCTATAACACAATTCTCTTTAGAGGTTCTCAAAGTTGATACCTATCTTTTAATTTCATTTTCTTCACAAAACATTTTAAACTCATTTGATGTAAATTCTCCTCCTCTATATGATCTTAAAAATTTAATCATCATACTAGATTCATTATCAATCCTATTCTTGAATATCTTAAACTTATCAAATGCCTCAGATTTCTCTTTAAGAAATGCAACCCACATTATTCTAGAAGAATCCTCAACTAGAATCATAAAATACCTTTCACCATAGAATCATTTAGTCTTTGTAGGACTACTAAGATCTGTGTGTATAATCTCCAAATTTGCTGTAGTGGTAAACTTCTTGCTAGGAAAAGAAGTTCTATTATGTTTAGCCTAAATACACTTGCAAATTGTGTTTGTAGGCTTTACAATCTTTGGCAAATCTCTAACTATAAACATTCTACTAGTCCTCACAATACTGTCAAAGTTTATATGATAGAATCTCTTATGTCATAACCAATTGTCATATGCCTTTGCAATAAAACATGTCATTTTAGTAGGATTCAACTGAAATACATTACCTATAGAGTTGGTTCCTATTCCAATTACCTTTCTATCTTTTTCATTGATCATGCATGTCCTTTCTATGAACTGCAACTGATAACATTTTCCTACTAATTGTCCAACAATCAAAAGATTGTGCTTTAAACCATCAACAAAGTATACAACTTCAATGTTATCCTTACCATGCTACATTGTTTCCAAATCTAACAATTCCTCCAACCTAACTTTTGAAGTCAACAAACTTGTTCATGCCACCAGTCATATGATGTGAACAACCACTATTAATTATCCAATTAGATTTCTTCTCAACCTATGACATAAAAGCTACCTTCTCTGGACTTTCTTCTTTAATTTCCACAAATCCAATTTCATCATTACTAGCACTTAATGCTTGTTCATCAGAATCATTATCTTCATTTGCATACAAACACTCTCTATCCTTTCTTGGTTTGTAATTTCCCTTATACATTTTCTCTCTTTTAGGATACTTAGATGCATAATGACCATATTCATCACAAGTCCAACATTAAAAAATTTCTTACCTCCTTTTTCTCTTCTTACCAGAATGGCTACTCCTTCTTCAATCTTTTAGTCCTCCTTAGATCTTCTACTACTAGTAAAATCTCCTCTAGCACTTGTGCTCCTTGATAAATTAGTTTGAATATCCAAAGCACTAAAAGCTGTCTCTATTCTCGTCAATTCTCTAGATTGTCTAAGTTCATTCTCAACTATTGCAAGTTTTCCAAGCAAAGTCTCCCTTTTTGAAATATTTGGTACAAGATATCAACAATTGTATCATTTAAACTGCTGACTTAAATTGTAGTGTTGGAGTCTTCAGTATCTTCCATATAACCTCATCATCTTCTTTGGTTCCTCCTTGAGCTTTGATACCTACAATAATTTTTGATATCCTTCCTATATATATTCTTATAGATTCATCATCCATCATTTTAGCATCTTGAAACACAAAAATCCAACTTTGTAGTCTCAACTTCTTAGAATGTAGATCTCCTTCAAAACTATTTTCCAAATCTTTCCAAATCAAATATGAAGTAGCAAGTGATTTTACCTTATTGTAATCAATTTTAGGAAGTGCAGTAAATGGTACTTCTCTAGCTCTCATGTTGCAAATAAAAATATCTCTTTTTGCCTTGGTACAAGTTCCAAGTCCTCTTCAGCAATGATTTTCTTCTTTTATTTTGTCAAGATCCAATATCTCAGACCCATATACAATTGATGTGTCTTCATCTTTTCTTTCCAACTGTCATAATTTGTTCCATCAAACTTCAAACTATCTTTCCTGAACATGTTTTCCATGGATCTCCAAAGTCATTAAACTTTATTTTCAAGGACCTGATGTCCTGATACCAATTGTTAGAATCAATAGTCCACCAAGATAACTAAGAGGCAAGCAGGGTGAATTAGTTATCCAACAATTAAAACATTTATCTTCTTTAAAAAAACTTAATCATTCAACCAATGTAAACAACAATAATATTGATATGCAGATAGACAATTACACTAGATATGTTGACTAAGGAAACCCTTGATTAAAGGGAACACCCCAATGGGAATGATGCTCACAAGATGATGTACTAATTTAAATATTCCTTGTTAGAGGATGGACCTTGTTAGGAGCCTATTTAAAAATTTAGTACATAGCATCACTGTTAGGAGACTTTGAATCCCTATTAGGAGATTCTAACCCTATTAGGAGTTGTAGTACAATGTATGGAAGAAGAGCCCATTGCCCAACCGTGCAATTTCAACATGTAATTTACTATTATGTTATTATTTCCTTTATTTTTTCAACCAAACCAATCACTATTAGACCTTGTAGACTAGGTCACAATCCTTGGATCTAGATACCAAACCTCAGATCACTCAGCAAAACCTCAGTTTTGAGATTTTCTTCACTTTCTCATTACTATGCTCAACTTCACATTTTCTTGTCTATTTGCTTGCAATCTCTTTGCATCAATATAATTTATATCATATTTCACACCTCATCTTAAAGGAAAATGTGCTTCCTTTATACCAAGTCCTCAAAAAAATTCCCTGACTTGGTTTGTTAGACCTTCTCAATTAATTATTATAGGACCACATTAAGAACACATTACACTTAGTGAAAACAATAATTTTCAAACTTGCAAATTGAATAATTTTTCATACATGCAATATTATGATGAGTGAGCTTAGTTGTGTCACCACCAATATGTCTTCTTTATGTCCTCAACCTTGATCCTCATAATATCAACTCTGCTAAGAGATAAAACAAGTTTACCAAAACATGCCTCTATAAACTCTATCTCAAAACAAAGATCACCAATACTTACATAACTTCTTCTAGACTTGTCCTTTATTCTTTTGACATTAACTACATATACTAGATACTCAAAACTATCTCCCATAACCTTGCACAGCATAAACACTCAACTATTCATTCGTACCAACTTGATCTTTCCATTGTTCTTCTGTCAAATACCATATAAAACTGCTATGTTGACATCAATGAAAAACCCAGTCATGAATGCAACATATCATCATAGTAACATATTGACAGTACTCCCCCATAGGAATATCATCATCATTCATATTTGCAACTTCTAACAAGTGAGAGGCCTAGGTACAAGTTTAAGAAACACCCATATATTTCCATGGAAGATTATCCTCTAGGAGCCTTTTCTGAAGTTCCCCATAATTTTTTATATATTGAGGATGTTAGAGCATATATTCGCTATAAATTTGAAAGCATTGGTGATAGTGACATCCCTAAGGACATAGACCTAGTCTATAATAGTGACCTACTATTAAAATAAGGGGTTAAGCAATTGAATGAGTTAAACATCATCAAAAACATGTTTTACACCAAGCTTGATAATTATGAGTGAATTTGAATCATCCTAAGCAGAACTCATGAGAACATTTTTTACGTAGGTGACATCCCTATCATGATTGAAAGTGAGCTAATTCATAAGCTTAATGGTTTGAGAAATGAGGTTGGTAATAAATAAATGAGAAAAACATGAAGAAATTGGTAGAGACAAACTTGAATACTAAATAGTATGAGACTAGACATGATAACTAAGATAGTAGTAAGACTAATAAGGAAAATCATTGGTTAAAAAATGAATTATAGGTCAAGACTAAATTTAGTTCCTACTAGATTTATCCATGCAAGCTATTTGATGACATTGAAAAGGGAAAAGCTAAATATGTGTGAAATTATGAAACAATAGTTATTGGACAATATAGACAGATTAAATAAGACTAAGATGCAATGTTTAGATTTGAGTCCTTAATAACACATTTTTTTTAAAAAGAAATTTAGAAGATTTATTGGAATGCCATATCATCAATGAGACAGTAACAATTTTTCAATAAGCATGATCACTTACCATTACATAAAACAATAAAAAGATAGGATGACATAAGATATTGCAAGGATGATGAAAAATTCTCAAGAATCTATAAAGAAAAGGTATAGGATACCTCCATCATTGGTGGAAAAATATAATAATGACATTTATTTCGTGGTTGAAACCAATGTAACATGCATAGAGGAAATTGAACCAAGGGTCAAGTTCATTGATTCTATGGGGTATTAAATGATAGAGAATCTCATAGAGGGTTATACAAAGATAATCTTAGAATCTTAGAGAGACAAGTAGTGTTCTCTATGGTGCACTTGTGAGGAGAAAGTGAAGGAAGTTCCCAATGAGCATCATAGCAAAGAGATAAAAAAGGAAAGTGAAAAAGAAGATTGATAAAATTTTGAAGGAAGCAAGTGTGACAAGAGAATAATATAAGGAAGTCACATTAAAACAAGTGGTCAGTCTGAGATACTAATGGCTTAACCTTTAGAAATTAATGTTGGATCAATGCTAGGGGGTCACAATAGTTGGACCATCAGCTAGTGCACCTTATATATGGAGCAATCTCAAAAGTATAGCTACAAGTTGTACCAACAACCCATAAAGAAAAGGATGAAGAAGATGTGAGCATCACTAAGGTTCAGATAGTTACCCCACCTAGCAGTAAGATGTTTGTGATGTTAACTAAGGTTAAATATTAGCAAATGGAATCTTCACACACAAAGGAACAAAAAAAATGACAAGTGGAATGGGAAGGAAAAGGAAAACATTACATGACACATAGAGAAGGAAGACTCGGGTAATTGAGTTTGAATCAAATGAATCTAAAGAAGGTGAAACATAGGCAAGATAGACATAGCAAGTAAAGGAAGTTGTGAAGGAACATACTAGAAGGAATCCTTGGAAATATAATTTAGAAATAGTTAACATTTCAATCATCAATAATGGACATTTTGAATAACTAAATCTATTTTATGATTTGTATGATAGTATAGATAGTCTACAATTAGAAAATGTTGTAGTTAGATACATTATTTTGTCAAATAAGAGGTTTGAAAATATACACAAATAGATATAGAAGGATTTCTATGATATATTAATAAATGGAAAGAGAAGATTAATTGATGAATAAAAGAAAATTAGATAAAATATGCTACAAAAACTATGTAAAGTGAAGATTGATGAATGCCTCAAAAGTATAATGAAGGGTATTGAGACCCTACTAAGAAACAAAAGAAGAGAAATATTGTTGATGGGAGGGAAATATGAGGAGGTTAATGAGGGAACCAAAGAGATGTGTCGAATTCATGATCTCAACAGCTAGCCAAGATCAAGAAAGCAAAGACTTAGGGGGAGAAATCCCTAAAATTACAAAATCAATAGAGAAAAAAGATAAAGAGACACCATCAGTTGAACCAATAGCAAAAAAAGTAACTTTTTTAGAGGCACCATGTGTGGTACCAACTTAGTAGAGACACAAGTTGCAAAAGATATAGTTATGATAGATGTTACTCTATAGGTAACTATTGGTATTGATACCATGCAAGTGGACAGTACAAGAATTATCTTGGTTACAACAGATGGTCCATTCAAGGATTACATACCATTCATTGTTGATATTTTGGTTGGGTATTCTAGTTCTAAGGATGAAGAAGAGAAAAGGAGAAAAAAAGAAGAGGAAGAAAGGAAGAAAGAAGTGGAGAAAAAAAAAAGAGATTAAAAGAAAGAAAGAATAGAGAAGAAGAAAACAAAATAAGAAGAGGAGAAGAGGAAAGTAGAAGAGGAAAGGACAAGAGAGGAAGAAGAAAAGAGGAAGGAAGAAGAAATGAAGAAGAAAGAAGAAGAAGAAAAGGAAGAAAAGAAGAAAGAATAAGAGGAGGTCACAAAGGAGAAGAAACAAGAAAAGAGGATTGTAAGGAATTAGATAATAGTAATGTAAGAGTAAACATTCTTGCCACAACCAAAATGCATTGAAACTAAATTTAACATATTTAAATTACAACATAAAGAGACATTTTACTAAAGACCTCTGAGAAGACCAAATCTCCATTGGAAACAACATTAGAAATTTTTTTTAGAGATTATGATGATTAGTTAGGCTTGATAACATATTTGAGTAAATTATTTGAAATAAACAAGAAGGTGAAAGTATAGAAAAGACTTTAGAGAAAGTTTCTGAGAAATTGCAAGATGTGATAGCTATCAAGGTGATGGAGAATGATCTACAACTAAGAGCTAAGGAGTTGGTAAAATCATTTGATAATGAGTTTACTCATATATTAGAAGTAGGGGTGGCACAAGCATAGATCAAGCATGATGCACAACTATTTTTCTATAGTGTGCAAAAATGTTCAAAAATATTTTTGAATACTTGATGATTGTATCAAGCTTCCAAGAAGATGCTAAAAATAAGGAAGGACATTGTCTAGGTAGTGCACCCTATCATAAAATTATGTTAAGGACATAAATTATGAGCTGAATGGAAAACTGAATGAGTTGCAAAATTTGGTGAGAAAGCTCTAGTGTCTTGACACCAAGATTAAAGATCTTGAAGTAGCTATAGAACACATTCATGATGACATCAAGATCATTGATATGAAGAATGAGAGAATAATAAAGAGGTTCTCTTTGTTGAGAGAACATTTGATGCTAGAGATTAATTATGTAAAAAAGTAGTTGGATGAGTGTCTTGCAACAAAGAATCTTATGAGAAATGTGTGTATTATGATCTTAATGTAGTTCAAGTAGCATCCTATGGTTTATGTGCTCTTATCAGTATATCAAAAATAGTTAAGGTCACATGGGAAAAAGAGTTTGAGAGTTTGAAGTCCAACTTTGTAGACAATATTTCCATGATGTCAAACTTAGCATGAAGGGAAATATAATACAAATTTGACTTTTACATAAGTTTTGACACATTTTTCATTTATGTCAAAGGGGAAGAGACAAGGAAAATTGTATGTATTTGTAAGGAATAATATAGTGTAGAAATATAATGAAGAGAAATAAGGAAAGATTATATCTTATGACCTACAATTTTTATCATTTTTGTAAAGGCCAAGTTTTGAGAAGTTTTGTTTTGGGACCCATATGTTGCCATCAATGTCCAAGGGGGAAATTTCTGGCAATTTGGCTAGGTTAGACATTTTTATGTTGTCATTTATGGAAACATATTAGCTATATGAAGTGAAAAAATATGAAGATAAAGTTATGACATGTATACTTAGAAAATTGTCTGAGTGTCACATAGTTTATCTATCTGAATATATAAAGTTTTGATCAATATGGTTTACAAAAGCTATATAGGAACATGTACACTTGAGGATAGTTACTATAGAGTTAGTATTCTATAGTCAAGTTCATAGGATAGTATTCTATAGAGTGTCACTATGTACTGAAAGTATTAACTTTTATATACTAATTAGGGATTACATCCTATATGTTAACCCTAAGTCACAAAAAGTTAATTTTTTATTTTGATTAAGTATATAAAAGTATGAAGGTTGAATGAGCATATATTTTATAATTAGCAAGGTATAAAGGAAGATTGCTAAATACAAAGTTATATGTGACTGAATGTGATATTGATGTAATTTTTTGTGATGCAAATTCTAATGTATGATTAGAGGAATGTGAATTTTGATAATTTTTTAAAGAGAAACAAAGGTAGTATTAGATAATCACTATATCAACAAGATTTGTTGATTGTGTTCTTGTTTAGGTTTATGATGTCTTCTTACATAACTGGGTAGCATATGTACTCTCCTTCTTTATTCTTCAATAGGTTCATCTTGAAAAATAATCTCAAGTTCATTATTTATTTCTTTTTCAAGTTCTACATGATTGACATTTTCTATATGATGGTCAACATTGCATATCTATGACTTGACATCTTCTATCTATTGCTCAACACCCACTATCTATTGCTCAACAATCTATTGTTGCACCTCATCATTTCCTATCTATTGAGAAACTATAGCTTGGTTTTCTTGTTCAGTAGGAGTGTTGGAAGAATCATCATTGGATGTACTATAATCTTCAGGTTCATCATTAGATTCAACATCATTTGTTTCTACAAATTCATCAACTTTCACAGTTTCACTTTCCACAACTTTGTTAGTTTTAGAGTTTAAAAACTTAAGTTTTACTCTTGGTGGAATATCCTAGAATTGTACATTCATCACTCTTTATATCAAGTTTTCCGTTCCTACTATCTCAAAAAAATAGCATTTTCTTCCAAAGATTTTGAAATATTTCACATTAGGAGCATATGTTGAAATAATTCATTTATTGTGTATTGTCTTTGATGTTACACAAAATTTCATTTCATTACTAGTCAATGTATGTAGAGCTCACCCACACATTGAATATAGTTTTCTATGCCTACCAAGCATTCTAGAGTTTGCCTAGTTTTGAAGGCAATGTCTACCAACTTCACTTGGGTGCCAAGGCAAAGTTTATAGAAGATGAGTGTTAACTAAGATCACTCGATTAATGAAGGAAATGTTGGATGGAACTAGTGTTAACTTGTTGGATACAATTGATTAATTATATATTGTCTTTTATGTTACACAAATATCATATCATTATCAATAAGTACATGCTGAGATCACTCGAGTAGTGAAGATAGTTTTTGTGTGTATCGAGTGTTCCTATATTTTCCTAGTTCAAAAGGTAGTGTCTACCAAGTACACTTGGGCATTGAAGGAAATTCTATAGAAGATGAGTGTTAACTGAGCTCACTTGGTTAATGAAGGAAAGTTGGATGGAACTAGTGCTAACTGAGCTCACTCAGTTACCAAAATATTTGTGTGAATATGTAGTGTTAACCAAGTTTTAGTTGGTTAACATAGGAAATTATTTCTTAGTATCTACTAAGTTGGGTTGGCTAACAAAGAATTTTCTTATTTTGGCATATTAAGCTTAATTGATTTATCTATTGGTTCTAGCCAACTGAGATGATGAATATTAATTATTCTATGTTGTATTTGAGATGACTTGACAATATGAAAGATATAAGTATAAGGTCAAGTTGAGAATCTCAAAGAGTGTGTGAGTATGAATGAATTGAAGATTTGATGATGAAGAAAGGAAATGAATTTGAAGAATGAGTAGAATATCCCTAAGGAATAGAAAAGATATATTTGATCAGGAAGAATCAAGTACAAGCCAAAAAAAGAGATTTCTAATAAAAAGAATAGCTACATTTAACTCAAGTCATCTCATTGTTATTCTCTAACCATTGTAGTAGTGATCTAAATCTCTTAATAGAGTTGGCTTAACAGTTATTTGTAAATCCTCTAGCAAGATGGTAGTTTTGTTGAATTGTCTAAAGACCTCTAACAAGGCCACTCCTAACAAGGTGATTAAATCCTCAAATAGGGTCACACTTAACAGTGTATTTTGTAACCTTTAACAGGGTTGTCTCCTAATAGGGCTCACTTCAGAAGAGTGAAAATAGTAACTAGTTGTAACTGGTCATTTTTTCCAAATTTGATTTCCACATTAAATCCTGGTGTCAATTGTATTCATGCTATATTTTTTTATGTGTTTGCAACTAAGTTAAAGTAATGGTAATCATAATTAACATCTAAATATTTGCATGCTAATACTTACTGAGCAAAATCAATTCTTACTGAGTTACAACATTTTATGTGTGTTTGTCAAGCATCAATAGTATTGAGTTCTTTGAGTTTATTTTGTACTAACATCTAAGGGATCTGGGATTTATTTTAGTAGTAGTTGATTCACCCCTCCCCTCTCAATTACTCCTCTTATATTTCCAACAATTAGTATTAAAGATTTTGTTGCTTGAAGAGAAGGTTTCAAGGACCTAAGCTAAAGATCAAGATGTCTTATAGGAGAGAGATTCCTTAGCTAAATAGAGACAATTTAGTAGCATGGGAAGGACTTATGAGGCTACATTTGGATTCCATCAATGATTTAGGATGAAAATATCTTATTACTAAATACAAGACTCCCACTAGAACATTATCAATTGAAGATATTACTAAAAAGAAGAATCATAACATCCTGATGATTGATATTGCATCTACTCTAAGCTATGTTGAATTTGATGAAGTTAAAGATTGCAAAACTGCTCATGAAATGTGGACCAAACTAAATGACATATATGGAGGAGATGGAAATGTAATAAGAGCTGAGCCTAAAAGTCTTAGAGGCCATTTTGATCAGATCAAAATGAGAGAAGATGAGAACATTGGAAAATATGTGGAAAGAATCAAATCAAATGTAAGTGCAATCAAAGCATCTAGAGGAGACATTGTAGAAAAAATAGTTGGAAGCATGGCACTTAGAACTCTTCTTCCTATCTATGCAATTAGAGTATATTCTATTCAAGAGATGAGGTGTGATCCAAATAATAAAATATCTTTGGGTGCTCTTGTTGAAAGATTGGCATCTTTTGAGTTAGATAACTTTGATAACTATGTTCCTAGTTCAAAAGTTATTGAGTTTGTTAGCTTAAAGAATAAATTTGACAACTGAGTGTCAATACACTTAACCAAGATCAAGAGTAAGTTTCGAGTAAGATAAGGTGTCGAGTGATAACAAGTGCCGAGTGTAACAGGTGCCGAGTGATAACAAGTGCCAAGTAATAACAGGTGCTGAGTGATAACAAGTGTCGAGTACAGCATGTGCCGAGTGATACAGTTTTATTCATGTGCTGAGCTATCTAGGAAACAACATGTGTCAGCATAAAAGTTTGAAATTGCACAAACTATGATGCAAACAGTTTTTGCAACCGATAGAAGGTAAACTTCGAAGGACTTATGATATAATCCAATTTTTTATTTTTCCTATGTAATTTGCATGCAACCAATTAGAAAAATGCTAAAGGCATGCAACCAATCAGCAAAAGATAAGTATTGAGCGGGGAATTGAGAATCAATATGGATCATAGATCCAAAACAAACCCTAAATCTTTGAAGTCTTTATAAGGAAGACCAAATTTTATTGTAAATATACATATGGAAGGACATACAAGGGTGCATAAGAAAATCTATTTTTTGAAGCAAGAGTTATTAGATCGCAAAGGATCAAGATCAAGAGAAGGCAGAAAAGGAGCCTGTATTCAGCAATCAAGGATTGTAATCTATCAGGTTTATTGTATCTAATACTCTCTAGCAATTGTATTAGAATGAAAATCCTATGGTGATAGGTTAGCTTTACAGCTATTTTGTAAGATCCTTATGATTAGGTGATTAAAATCCTTTAACCGGGTGACACTTCATGTTAAGTGTTTGTAAATCCTCTAACCAGGTCACTATTAACACAATGTAAAGCCTTTAACAGAGCAAACCATTAGAAGTGGTCGAACAATATTGCTGTAGTAAATTTTTGTGGGTATCATCCCAACCCCAGTTTTACCTTCTTATTCCTAGAGGGTTTCTAGGTTACCAAAATTCTGGTGTTATGAGTTATTGATGAATGAGTTTTGTTACATGTTTATTTGATGTATTTACATGCATGCAACTTACTTTCAGTTAAAAATTTTATTGGCTAAAGTTTGATACTTATGATTCACCACCCCCCCCCCCCCCCCCCCCCCCCCTCTCATAAGTACTCTTTCTATATTTGAATATTCCAACAATTGGTATCAGAGCTGGACAGTTTCTCACAAGGAAAAGCCTAACAGCTTGGAGGGAAAGATCTAAAGATGGAAGCTTTCAAACTTGGAAAGATAATTGAAAATCAGGTGATAGATGTGCAACTTGCTCTGCATAGCTTGGAGGAATTCAGAAACAAATTGAGAAACTCATTAAAAAAGGGGAAGGATCTAGCCATAGCTGAAAATGATATACACTACAAGGAGATTGATACTACCAACATATTTTCCAGTGGAGACACTAAAGAGTTTGATGCAGCAATAGCAGAACTGATGGAGAAAAATAAAATTCAAGCAGATGAGATAAGAACTCTCAAGATGGAACATGAACCACAGGCTATAATGATATGTGAAATTACTGAACAAAAGAAAAGAGTAGTTGATGATAAGGTCACGATGGAAAATGACAAAAGGAATCTTGCAAACAGACTTGAAGAAAAATGTACTGAACTGACAAGAGTCTCAAACATGCAGATGGATACACTTTCCCAAATGATGAACCTTCATCATGAACTCAATGTAAAGGATATTGAGATCTCTACCTTGAAGATGCAGAAGGAAAAAATGCAGAATGAATTAAATAGAGAAAGAGAGGTGGCAGAGAATCTCAACAAATCAAGTGAAGCAATCAAGTATTTTGAACAGTTGCTGAAATCACCAAAATCTGCCCATGATACATCAGGACTGGGATATAACAGCACTGAAGTTGGAGAATCATCAAAGAGTGCAGAACAAAGAAGTGAAAAAGGTAAAGATGTTAAACCTACATGTCATTTTTGTGGAAAGAAAGGACATACATCTAATGTCTGTAGAAGCAAGCATGCCCATCAGCATGACAAACCCAAAAGCATAAATCATTGTCATAAATGCAAGAAGCAAGGTCATCAAGCATATGAATGCAGAACCCAAACTATCATGACATCAAGATTTGATGGACATTGTTATAATTGCAAAAAGTATGGACATAGGGCATTTGAATGCAGATCAAAACCTATGTGGACAGTAAATCAACCAGCAAAGACATCAAACCATGAATTTTGGGATTACAACACCAGGTACATCTGTCACTATTGTCAAGAATACAGACATATCCCATAGAACTGCATAAGAACACATTTTAGAGGGAACTACAAAAGATGGTTGAGTCAAACCACATGTTTCAATTGCTTAAAAATTGGTCATGTCAGCAGGAATTGCCCAACAAAGTCAAAGGCATCAAGTTCTGAGTTCAATAATAGAAAGGCAAAGATAGATGTTGGACATATCAGAAGCAAAATGAATAAGACATGGAGGAAGAAAGATGAGTCTAGCACATCAAATACAGAGATCACTTCACCTAATAGGTCAAGTGATCACACTTCATCAAATTAAGAAAAGAATGAGTGTGTGGGATTGATAAACCTAGTCACATCATAAATCAGTCCCAAGACATATAAGAACAACAAAAATGAAATCAGCATAAACAAAGATGCTAAGTCAAAATTGAGAATTTTCGTGAAAATTTGTCAAAGTTACCTTCAGGAGCTGAGTTGCTAACAACAATCAAGTCAATAGTTGATGCCGAGCTATGAAATATCAATAGGAGTCGAGTAAAGTAAAACACAATGGGAGCCGAGTCATGAAGAAACCTTTCAAGTGCTGAGTAGACAGTTGGCAGCATACTAAGCATTTATTACTCTATTTTGAAGGGTACATAAATCCAATGTTCGATCATTGTCCCACCATTCAAACAAGAAGCAAAGTCAGAAAAGAGCGGAGAAGATCAAGAGAAACTCAAAAGCCATTCGTGAAGATTTCAACAGCGATTCAAGACAAATTTCATCAATTTAAGGTATTTTACTTAAGTGTTGAGCTACGTAGGACTTATAAACTTGTTTAAATTATAAACCCTAGTTTGGAAAATAATGGCATCTGGGTGAGGAACCACTAAGGGTTTAGAGAGTCATGAAGTTCAGTTGGTCAGCAACGAAGTTAAACAACCTAAATTTAAGCTCATTCTATAAGTAGCATACAAGAATGACCCTGCAGATGCATTATCAGTTATTTTGGATAAAGTTGTTATGGTCCAAGATGTTTGCAAATGTTATAATTGCAAAATTGGTGCCATAGGAGACTTAAAAATTCATAATGCATATGATAAACTATGTGAAAACAAAGTACTGAAAAATGAGATTTCAATAATTGAAAGAAAAGGGTTAACCAAAACCCTAGCATTTCTGACTATTTTCAAAACTAAATGGGTATGGATAGTTTTGAGCTGAATACATGACGGAGCTTTTTGGTTAGAGTCAGGGCCAGTAAAAGTCACCAAGAAAACTATTCATAGGGTTATTGGTATTCCAACCCTAGATCGGCCAAAGACCCTACGAAGTGACAAAAGGGAAGTAATAGAGAAAAATATAGGTGCCAAATGGAACAATAGAGGAATGACTATCGACATAGTCATAGATCCCCTACAAGATTTTGTTGAGAGAATCATTTCACACAAATTCTATCAATCAAGTAGGTTGAACAGTGTACCTTGTATAGCAGTTGATGTTGCATACAAGATAATCAAAAGGGATCACACTTATGATTTGGCAGAGCTCATGTTTCAACAGATTAATAAAAATCTGGGAGCTATAAGGAAGAGCAAGGGAGCTCAATGCAAATTTGGATCAGTTTTGATGTGTATGTTTTTCTATCTGATGAAAGAATTTTCTTCTATGGGTAAGGTAAGATGGAATCCAGATAAAACAATTGTTGAACAAATTAATGGATACATTGAACAAATGGGTGAAAATTTTGATGCCCAAATGACTAGTTATTTTGAAGACTTGAAAAAGTCCATGAAACAAAGAATGAGAATTCTAATCTCATTGACTGAGAAATATGAAAAAGAAATTTGTTTTCTTGTAGATATAGATTATACTTACATACAAGCAGTTATACCTAGAATAAGATGGCTTAGGCCACTAGGTTATGAACTTGATGTTGATCAAGCCTCTGCAACAATAACAACTCTACTTGTAGAAGAAGCTGATAAAAATGCAAAAAAATTTGGAACCTATGATGTTGTCAAGTCAAAGGTAATAACAGATTTGAAGACTGCTTCAGCAGTAAAGAAGAAAGAGAAAATGGTGAGACAAATCAAAAGAAAATTTGGTGTGGAAGAAGAAGAAGGAGAAGACATTGAAGAAGAAGGAGATAAACTTCAAGGTCAGACTCAAGGGTCAGGAGAAGACAAAGAGGAAAGTGTTGAGGTAGAAGAAGCCAAGGAAGCACCAATTAAGAGAAAGACCACAACTCCTTCTGCTCCTAAATCCAAGGGGAGGAAAGTAGCTGCCCCTGCACCAAAGAGACCTACCACAAGGGCTGCAGCACAAAGAGCCCAAGAGGAGGCAAAAGGAAAGAAGAAAGACTCAAAGAAGACTGTTGCTGAGTCAAAGAAAAGGAAATTTATTCCCCAGCCTGAAACAGATGAGGAGAAAACAGAGTCAGAGGACAATAGTCAATTTCAAGTGGTAAGACACAAACCCCAGACTGTTGTTGATAAATTATGTTCAAAAATTAGAAATAATGATTTAAAAGGTCTAAAGAACCTGAATTTTTCTAAGCTCACCAAAGAAGAGCAAAATAAATTAGAGGAATCTGTGTATGCTATGATGGCTAAGTATAAGCACACACCTCTAGAATTAGATGAATCTATGCCAAGAGAATTGTATAAAATTATAGAGGATAAATGGCATTTTTGTTTACAAATGGAAAAATAAATAAGTGAGTCAACATTGGCAAGATTGTTGCCTGATTTGACTAAAGATCAAATAATAAATGCCGTAAAAGGCATAATAACATATTCAATCCCAAGTATAGAGCATTCAGCATATTGCAGAATAAAATTGAAGAGGTAGTTACTAAATCCACAAGATTGTGGAAAATAGTTTACAAGAAAATTGAAGATGTATATAATGAAGAATATAAGGTAGAAGCAATTGCCAAGACAAAGGAAAGGAAAGTGTCAAAAACCAAAGAGAAGAAACTAGTGGAGGAGGAGAGTAAAGAAGAAAAGGAAGAAGAGGCACATAATGAGGAGAAAGAGGAAGAGAAAGATACAGCTGAGCCACAAGATCAAAGTATGCAAGACACACAAGTATCTCCTCCTAGTCCTCCTCATGCCACCATCAGACCTGCAGATTTCATAAAAATAAAGGATGTTACAGAAATTTCAAATCTAAACATCAATCCATTAACTGCAAAGGATTTGGAAATCCTTGACCAATCATCACCAGTAGCAAAATTAAGTTCAAATCCTATATTGGTCAGTGTTGATGAATTACAGAATCTAGAAGTCAAGGTAAAAGCACAAGTGCCACCTTTGACCATACAAACTACTGGTATTCTATTCCTTCCACCACCACCTCCACCAAGTATAGTCACTCATACAGTCAAAGTGCCGAGTACAACAGTAGGGGAAATAAAAGAAACATCTGAACAACCAACAAGTTCAACCCCACCTAGCATTCATAAAAGGGATATTCAAGCTGAAGAAAAAAAGACACAAAAAAAGGAGGAGACTGCAATACAAAAATTGGTTACATTACCAAAATCAAGTACTCCAACACAAACTCTTTAGCAGCCAAGCACAGATGGATTACAGCTGAAAATCAGAACACCAGGCTCGAGCTCATCAAAGGCAGTTAGGAGACTTCACTATGGAGTTCTTGAGCTTGATGAAGAAATAAAGATTCCATATTATGAATCTAGCACTCTTACTGAAGAGAAGATTAATGAAATTCAGAGTGCATTGAACAAAAGAAGAAGACAAGAAGCACTAAGAAAGGAATACAAGCATAAGCTTACATTGAATGAAATTAAAGACATGTTTATAGAAGCTTTTTGCTTACAATCTCTAGATGAGTCAAGACCAATCATGGAACAACTATCTGATATAGTTAACCAGGTGACTAATGAAGACCAGGAAACAAATGCCAGATTGCTTGAATGGTTAGAAAAGAAGTTCCAAGGAAAAGTAAATAGTAAAATATCCGATGATATGGCACTGTCTAAAGAAGAACTAGCAAAGAAAGTTATAACAGTTAAAATTGTACTAAGAAACATCTTTCCCCTGTACAACAAGTTGTCTGATTTTTCCACATTCACACAAGACACTAGCCAAAAAATACTGAGCTTGGAAAACAATCTGAAAATTTCTAGCATGCAACTCCCCACAGATCCAGCTCAGAGTGAGAAGCATTTTGCCCAATCACTTCACACATAAAGAGAGTTAGCTGTCTTAGCAGTAGAGGAGGCAACCACAAAAGCCAAATTGATACAAATTCAATCGTCAATTACTCCTCATTTGGAATTACTTCACAAGGAGTAGATAAATGCAGAGACAATCCTCAAGAAAGACCCCAATCTTTCTTCATCTGATGGACTTGTACACCTAGCAGCAGAGATTGCCATCTAGCATAAAACATTGGATATCACATTAGCAAATTGGGATGCAGCTCTGAAGGTACTCCTTGAAGTAAACAACACATTTTTGGCCAAGTATGGCATTTCATTGTAAAGACCCTTGACATAAGTGTCAAAAAGGGGGAGAATAAGTAATAAGAGTTAAGTACAGGAATGAAATGATAAGCATGATAAAAGGGGGAGATAGAAAATTTTGAAATTTTGGGGGAGATAGCAAATTTTGGGAGCAAATTTTGAATGAAGGATAAATTACTGAGTCAAATGGATCTTAACTAAGTGTTTTTGCCACTCATGTCAAAGGGGGAGATTGTTAGCTTAAAGAATAAATTTGAAAACTGAGTGTCAATACACTTAACCAAGATCAAGAGTAAGTGCCGAGTAAGATAAGGTGTCAAGTGATAACAAGTGCCGAGTGTAACAGGTACTGAGTGATAACAAGTGTCGAGTAATAATAGGAGCTGAGTGATAACAAGTGCCAAGTATAGCATGTGCTAAGTGATACAGTTTTGTTCATGTGCCAAGCTATCCAGGAAACATCATGTGCTGAGTATCAGAAATACTTCAGGAGTCGAGTAACTCAGTAAGATCAGCATTAAAGTTTGAAATTGCACAAACTATGATGCAAATAGTTTTTGCAGCCAACAGAAGGTAAACTTCGAAGGATTTAATGATATAATCCAATCTTTTATTTTTCCTATGTAATTTGCATGCAACCAATAAGAAAAATGCTAAAGGCATGCAACCAATCAGCAAAAGATAAGTATTGAGCGGGAAATTGAGAATCAATATGGATCGTAGATCCAAAACAAACCCTAAATCTTTGAAGTCTTTATAAGGAAGACAAAATTTCATTGTAAATATACATATGGAAGGACATACAAGGGTGCATAAGCAAATCTATTTTCTGAAGCAAGAGTTATCAGATCGTAAAGGATCAAGATCAGGAGAAGGTGGAAAAGGAGCCTATATTCAGCAATGAAGGATTGTAATCTATCAAGTTTATTGTATCTAATACTTTCTAGAAATTGTATTGGAATGAAAATCCTATGGTGATAGGTTAGCTTTACAGATATTTTGTAATATCCTTATGATTAGGTGATTAAAATCCTTTAACCGGGTGACACTTCATGTTAAGTGTTTGTAAATCCTCTAACTAGATCACTATTAACACAGTGTAAAGCCTTTAATAGGGCAAACCATCAGAAGTGGTTGAACAATATTGTTGCAGTAAATTTTTGTGGGTATCATCCCCACCCCATTTTTACCTTCTTATTCTTGGAGAGTTTTTGGGTTACCAAAATTTCGGTGTTATGAGTTATTGATGCATGAGTTTTGTTACATGTTTATTTGATGTATTTACATGCATGCAACTTACTTTTAGTTAAAAGTTTTATTCGCTAAAGTTTGATACTTATGATTCAACACCCCCCCCCCCCCCCGCTCTCATAAGTACTCTTTCCATATTTGAATATTCCAACAGAGTCTACATTTGAAGCTGAAATTTCCCTCAAGAAAAAGGGTAAGAAATTAAAGTCTAGTGAATCAAGAAGTGAAGAGGAAGAATCTAAAGAAAGTTCAGATAGTGATCTTGAAGTTTTTGAAGCCCTATTTGCAAGAAAGTATTCCAAAGGAAGAGGAAAGTACAAAGGTAAAGTTCCTCTGATCTACTTTTCTTGTGAAGAAATTGGTCACATTGTTGCAAGATGTCCAAATAGAGAAAATAATGGTTAAAATAAAAGCATCAAGAATAAACGAAAGAAGGATTTCAAGAACTACAAGAACTTCAACTAAAAAGGTAAGAAATCTTTCTTTATGGCTAAAGATTCTGATAATAGTGAAGATGAAATGGTATATATCGTTGTAAAAGATGAATCTGAAGATGAAGGAGATAAGATGGCACTTATCTCCCATGTTAGAAAAATCGATACATGGATTATTGACAATGGCTATTCATATCATATGATTGGAGATTAAAAAAAATTGAGAATATGGAACCTTATGATGGAGGTAGTGTGAGATTTGAAAACAATGAACCTTGTTGCATAAAAGGAAAAGTGTGTATCTCATTAACTAATAAACTTGTATGTGACAATGCTTATTGGGTTTACAGATTAAAGTATAATCTACTAAGTGTGGAATAGTTGAATAACATTGGATTCAAGGTAGAATTCATGAGTGCATAGGCCAACTACTAGATGGTAAAGGAAATCTAGTTGGATCTACCAAGAAAATCAAAGGTAATCTATTTTATCTTGATCTCAGTGATTGTTCATGTTTTATTGCTCAAGTAGAAGAAAGATGGTTATGGTAAAAAAAGATTTTTTCATGTAAACTTTGATAATCTAGTTAAGATAAGAAAACATAGAAGAGTAAGGGGTATTCCTAGTTTGAAGAAACTTGATATGGGTTTATGCAAGAATTGCCAAATTGGTATGATGGGAAAGACTAGTTTCAAAAGAAAAAACTATCAATCTAAAGAGGCTTTAGAAATTGTGCATATTGACTTATGTGGACCTATTGGAATAGAGAGTTATAGTGGAGAAAAGTTCTTCATTCTTTTTGTTGATGATCATTCTAGAATGATGACTATAATGTACTTGAAAGAAAAATTTGAAGCTTTTCAAAAGTTACTAATAAGAGGTTGAAATGTTTAAGATGAGACAGAGATGGAGAATTCATCTCCAATGAATTCAATAATTTTTGCATTGAAAGGGAAATTATGAGAAAAGTATCAGCTCCTGGCACACCACAATAGAATGGTATAGCTAAAAGAAGAAACAAATCCATCATGGATTGTGCAAGGACATTGATGATTGAAAAGAATGTTTCTCTCAAATACTAGAAGGAAGAAATTAGCACTATAGGTCATACCTTGAACAAAGTACAGTTGAAGAAAGGTTAAAAAAAAACTACTTATCAACTATGGTATAGCTACAAGCCTAATATAAGTTACTTGAAAGTATTTGGCAACAAATTTTATAAGTTGAAAGAATCTAGAAAAGGAAAATTTGACGTAAAAGGTGATGAAGGCATATTTCTAGGATACTCCTCCAAAAGTAAAGCATACAAATGTTTGAATCTTTCTACTGATAAAATCATAGAAAGTGCACATGTTAGAATTGATGATTTTGCAAAAAAGAGTGAAGAAGAAAGTAGCAAATAACCAAAGGATTATAGAAATTTTTTTACTATAAACTTAATACCCTACCAAATCTATGTGAAATAAAGAAGGCTTCACCTCTCGAGTCCCCAAAATCACCAAGAGTTACCAAGTTGTAGATAGTGCAACCCAAGTCTCAGTCTAAAGGACCTGAGTCATAGTAAGCGGCTATCAAGCTAGTTCAAATTGAGACTGATGGACCTGGGACACAGATAGAAGGACTGAAACTTGAAACTAAAGTTCATAATGAAGATAGTGAAACTCACTAAAAGCATAAAGAGCCCATGTTAGCAAGATATTTCAAAAGGCATCATGCACCTGATTAGATCATTGGAGACAAATTTGATGGAACAATGACAAGAAGTAAATTAAAAGGTACATGTTTACTTGCTGAATTTGAACCTAGAAATGTTTAAAAACCTCTAGAAAATGAAAGTTGGATTGACGCAATGAATGAAGAGATAGAAAAGATTGAGAAGAACAAAACTTGGACTCTTGCTCCTAGACCCAAGGACAAAAATGTAATTGGCACAAAGTGGATATTCAGAAATAAGTTGAATAAAAATTGAAAAGTTTTAAGAAATAAGGCAAGACTAGTATGCAAAGGTTATTCTCAAGAAGAAGGTATTGATTATTGTGGAACTTTTGCTCCTGTTGTAAGATTAGAAGTTGTTAGAACTTTACTAGCATATGCAACACATAGAGGATTTAAAGTATATCAAATGGATGTTAAATCTACATTTTTGAATGGAATTCTTGATGAGGAAGTCTACATTTAAAACCTATAAGGTTTTGTAGATCCTAGCAAAAGAGACATGGTTTGCAAATTACACAAAGCATTATATGGTCTCAAGCAAGCTCCTAGAGCTCGGTATGAAAGACTTCATAATTACTTGGTATAGATTGGATTTTAAAAAATAAATTATAACAATAGTCTGTATATCAAGGAAGGACCAAACAAGAAGATTGTGTTGGCAAAAAAATTTATTGATGACACTTTATTCATAGGAAATGATGACACATGCAATGCATTTTTAGAAGAAATGAGTAAAGAATTTGACATATCCACGTTTGGTGAGATAAAATTCTTTATTAGGTTGCAGATATAATAGAACAAAAAAGATATCTACGTCACTCAATCTAAGTATGTGAAGGAAATATTAAAGAAGTTTGGAATGGAACACTCAAGACTAGTTGGAACCCCTATCTCTAAGGACACAAGCTTTCCAAAAATGATGATTCTAAAGAGGTAGATTAGACCACATATAGATCAGTGATTAGAAAATTGCAATATGTAGTGCATACAAGGCTTGATATTTCTTTTGTATTTGGTATGGTGGCAAGATTCTTAGCGAATGATAGATAAAATCATATGATGACAATCAAAGAATCATGAGATATCTAAAAGTTATTGAAGACTATGGCTTATGGTACAAACTTGTAGGCAATTTGGACTTGAAGGTGTTTACTAATGTTGATTGAGCATGAAGTATTGATGACAAGAAAAGTACTAGTGGTGGAGTATTCTTTCTTGGTAGCAGACTAGTATCTTGGACAAGAAAGAAGAAAAATTGTACATCTCAATCCATAGTAGAGGTAGAATATGTGGCTATAGTAATTAATTGTTCAAATATTTCTTGGTTAAAAAAACTATTGGTAGGTATGAAGATAGAAATCAAGGATCCAATAGTCATATACTATGATAACACCAGTGCAATCAATATATCAAAGAAATTGGTGATGCATCCCAAAAAAAAGCACATTGCTATAAAATATGACTTCTTAAGAGAATTGGTGCAGAACAAAGAAGTCAGATTGGAATATGTTAATACAAAAGAATAGATTGCAGACATATTCACCAAGCCATTACCTAAGGATTAATTTCTATATCAAAGAGGTAAGATAGGGATCATCCCCATGTTTGAAGCTCACTAAATGAAGTTTAGTGATGCATCAATAAAATCTAAGTTGAAGATCAATCAGATGGTGTAGAATGGATACGAGCATATTGCAAATGAATAAGTACTTCAGGTACATTGATATTGACAAGTTGTTGTCTTTGGCATGTGTTGTCAAAGAGGAAAAAGTTATTTTATCATTTCTCATAAGAAATTTCTCTAAGGGGAAGAAGTTTGTAGTAAGAGGAGAAGTTTTTGAAGTTTTCTATCATAGAAACTTTATGAAGAGATGTCAAAGAGGGAGGATGAACTTAGCAAGAAGTTGTTGGAAGTAGAAGTTTTCTGATAGAGGGAGAAAACTAAGGGTAGAAGGAGCTCATATTAGTAGAAGGAGTTTTCATGGATGAGAATCAGAATGAAACTAAGCATAGGTTTCTTACCTTATTCTTTCTCCAAAATTTCATTATGTTATGACATGTTGTGTTGACATCAATGCCAAAGAGGGAGATTATTGGATATAGTTGATTAATTGTGTATTATTTTTTATGTTAAAAAAATGTCATATCATTATCAGTCAATACATGTTGAGCTCACTCGACTAGTGAAGACAGTTTTTATGTCTACTAAGTGTTCCTATGTTTTCCTAGTTTAGAAGGCAGCATCTACCGAGTACACTCGGGCATCGAATAGAAGTCTATAGAAGATGAGTGTTAACCGAGCTAACTTAGTTAATGAAGGAAAGCTAGATGGAACTAGTGCTAACTAAACTCAATCAATTACCAAAGGATTTGTGTGAATATGTAATGTTAACTGAGTTTCAGTTGGTTAACATAGGAAATTGTTTCTGAGTTAGTATCTACTGAGCTAGGTCAACTAATGAAGGATTTTCTTGTTTTGGCATATTAAGTTTAATTAACTTATCTATTGGTTCTATCCTACTGAGGTGATGACTATTAATTATTCTATGTTGTATTTGAGCTAACTTGATAATATAAAAGATATAAGGTCAAGTTGAGAATCTCAAAGGGTGTGTGAGTGTGAATGAATTCAAAATTTGATGATGAAGAAAGGAAGCAAATTTGAAGGATAAGAATAATATCCTTGAGGATTAGAAAAGATATATTTAATTAGGAAGGATCAAGTACACACTAGAACAAAGATCTATAATCAATAATTCAGATGCATTTAAATTAGGTCATCTCATTGATACTCTCTAACAATTGTACTAGTGATCTAAATCTATTAACAAAGTTGGCTTAACAACTATTTATAAATCTTCTAGCAAGGTGGCAGTTCTATTGAATTTTCTAAAGACCTCTAACAAAGCCACTCCTAAAAGGGGGATTAAATCCTCTAATAGGGTCACACCTAATAGTGTGTTTTGTAAGCTTTAACAGGGTTGGCTCCTAATAGGGCTCACTTCAGAAGAGAAAAAATAGTAACTAGTTGCAATTGGTGGTTTTTCCCAAATTGGGTTTCCACATTAAATCTTGGTGTCAATTGTGTTCATGCTATTTTATTTTATGTGTTTGTGACTAAGTTAAAGTAATGGTAATCATAGTTAACATCTAAATATTTTCATGCTGATACTTACTGAGAAAAATCAATTCTTATCAAGTTACAACATTTTATGTGTGTTTGTCAAGCATTAGCAGTATTTAGTTCTCTAAGTTCATTTTTTAATAACATCTAAGGGATCTGGGATTTATTTTAGTAGTAACTGATTCACCCCTCCCCTCCTAGTTACTCCTCTTATATTTCCAACATAACTGAGCTCACATGGTTACTAAAGGAACTTTGTGAGTATGCAGTGTTGACTGAGTTCACTTGATTAACACAAGAAAATCATTTTTGAGTTAGTGTCTACTGAGAAGGGTCAACTAACAAAGGATTTTTTTTTTTGTGGCATATTGAGTTCAATTGATTTATCTGATGATTCTAACTAACTAAGAAGATGAATATTAATTATTCTATGTTGTATTTGAGTTGAATTGACAATATGAAATATAAAACTAAAAATTCAAGTTGAGGATTAGAAGTCTCTAAACGCATGGAAGATAATTGAAGATTTGATGATGCTAAGAAGAAGTGAAATAGAAGGAGAACTAGAATATCCTTGTGATGCTAAAAAGATATATTCAATCAAGAAGGACAAAGTATAAGATAGAATTGTGATCTATAATTAGCAATTTAGTTGCATCAAGAAATCAAGTCATATCATTGTTACTCTCTAACCATTGTAGCAGTGACCTAAATCTCTTAACAGAGTTGGCTTAACATCTATTTGTAAATCCTTTGACAAGGTGGCAATTCTACTAAATTGTCTAAAGACCTCTAAAATAGCCACTCCTAGCAAGGTGACTAAATCTTCTAACATGGTCATACCTAAAAATGTGTTTTTTAACCTTTAACAAGGTTTGCTCCTAACAAGGCTCACTTCAAAAGAGTGAAATCAATAACTAGTTGCAATTGGTGGTTTTTCCCAAATTGAGTTTCCACATTAAATCATGGTGTCAAATTTGTTCATACTATTTATCTTATGTATTTGCAACTAAATTAAAGTTAAAAAAAACATAGATAACATCTTAATATTTACATGTTAAGTGTGTCCCAAGAATTCTTAATATTTACCAAGTTACATCATTTTTCGTGTGTTTACCATGCATCAACAGAGTATAGTTTTTACAGATTATCTTTTTGTACTGACATCTAAGGGATCTAGGATTTATTTTATAGGTAACTAATTCACCCCTCCCCTCTCAGTTACTCCTCTTATATTTCCAAAAATTGGTATCAGAGCTTTTGGTGTTTTCAGAGAAGGTTTCAAAGATCTAAGCTAAAGATCAGGATGTTTTATACAAGAGTGATTCCCAAGTTGAACCAAGACAACTTTGTAGCACGGAAAGGACTTTAGAGGTTACTTCTATAAACTATCAGTGATTTAGGTTGTAATTATATTTATGTTAAATACACAACTCCCACTGGAACATTGTCAGTTAAAGACATTACTGAAAAGAAAAATCAAAATATCATGATGATTGATATTGCATCTCCTCTTAGTTATGTTGAATTTGATGAAGTAAAAGACTGTAAAATAGTTCATGCAATTTGGATCAAACTAAAAGACATTTATGGAGGAGATGAAAATGTAAGAAGAGATAAAGAAGAAAGTCTCAAAGATCAATTTGATCAAATGAAAACGAGAGAAGATGAAAACATTACAAAATATGTGGAAAGAATCAAAGCAAGTGTGAGTGCAATCAAAGCATTTGAAGAAGACATTGATGAAAAAAGAGTTGTAAGCAAGGTACTTAGAACCCTTCTTCCTATATATGCAATTAGAGTGTCTACTATTCAAGAGATGAGATGTGAATCAAATAGAAATATAACTTTGGATGCTCTAGTTGGAAGATTGACAGCTTTCGAGTTGGATAACTATGGCAACTATGTTCCTAGTTCCAAAGGTAATGAGTCTGCATTTGAAGCCAAGCTTTCACTCAAGAAAAATAGTAAAAAATAAAAGGCCAATCAATCAAGAAGTGAAGAAGAAAAAAAAGAAAGTTCTGATAGTGATCTTGAAGTTGTTGAAGCCCTACTTGCAAAGAAATATTCAAAAGGAAGAGGAAAATACAAAGGTAAGATTCTTTTAGATTATTTTTCTTGTGAAGAAATTGGTCACATTGCTACAAGGTGCCCAAATAGAGAAAATAAGGATGAAAATAAAAACAATAAGTAGAAACGCAAGAAGGAATTCAAAAACTACAAAGACTACAAGGACAAAGGTAATAAATCTCATTTTATAGCTAAAGATTCTGATAATAGTGAAGATGAAATGGTATATACTGCTATAAAAGATGAATATGATGATGAAGCAGATAAAATGACACTTATCTCTCATGTTAGCAAAAATGATACATGGATTATTGATAGTAGCTACTCACATCATATGACTAGAGACAAAAAAAAGTTTGAACATATGGAATACTATGATGGTGATAGTTTGAGATTTGGCAACAATGAACCTTGTTGTATAAAAGGAAGAGGATACCAATGAACTTGTATGTGATAATGCTTATTGGGTTGAAGGACTAAATCATAATCTACTAAGCGTGGCACAATTGAATAACATTGGATTCAAGGTAAAATTTATGAATGTGAAGGCCAAACTGATGGATGGAAAAGGAAATCTAGTTGGATCTGGCAAACAAACAAAAGGTAATCTATTTTATCTTGATCTTAGTAAAAGTTCATGTTTTTTGGCTCAAGTAGAAGAAATTTGGTTATGGCACCAAAGATTATGTCATGTAAACGTTGATAATTTGGTTAAGATAAGAAAATATAAAACAGTAAGGGGTATTCCTAGCTTGAGGAAACTTGACATGGGTCTATGCAAGAATTTTCAAATTGGTAAGATGGGAAAGACTAGATTCAAAAGCAAGAACTATCATTCTGAAGAAGTCTTAGATCTTATGCATATAGACTTATGTGGACCTATTGGAATAGAAAGTTATAGTGGAGAAAAAAATTTCATTCTTTTTGTTGATGATTATTCTAGAACAATGACTGTAATGTATCTAAAAGAAAAAACAAAAGCTTTTCAAAAATTCAAATGGTATCTGGAAAGAGTAGAAAAAGAATCTAAAAATAAATTGAAATATTTAAGATTAGATATTCATCTCTAATGAATTCTACATTTAAAAAGGAATTAAAAGATAAGTATCAGCTCTTGGTACACTAGAGTAGAATGGTATAGATGAGAGAAGAAATAGATCCATCATGGATTGTGCAAGAACATTGATCATAGAAAATAATGTTGCAATCAAATACTGGAAGGAAACAATCAGTACTATGGTACATAACTTGAATAGAGTATAGCTAAAGAAAGTATTTGGTAGCAAATGTTATATCTTGAAAGAATCTAGAAAAGGTAAATTTGATGTCAAAGGTTACAAATGCATATTCATAACATACTCATGTAGAAGTAAATCATACAAGTGTTTGAATTTGTATGCTCATAAAATCATAGAAAGTGCACATGTGAGAATTAATGAGTTTGCATAAAAGAGTGAAGAACAAAGTAACAAAGATCCAAAGGATTACAAAAGATTTGTTTACTATGAACCTAATATCTTGCCAAACCTGTCTAGAAGAGAGGAGGCTTCACCTACCAAGTACTTAAAATCTCCATCAATTACCAAGTTGTAGATAGTGCAACCCAAGTCACAGTCTAAAGGACCTGAGTTAAAGGCTACCGAGCTAGAGCGAATGGAGTTTGATGGACCCAAGTCATAGATAGCGAGCCCCAAGCTTGATACTAAAGTTCATGATGAAATCAATGAAACTCATTCCAAATCCAAAGAACCTATGTTAGCAAGATATGTCAGAAGGCATCATGCACCCAATTAAATCATTGGAGATAAATTAGATGGAATAATGACAAGAAGAAAATTGAAAGGTACATGTTTACTTGTTGAATTTGAACCCATAAATGTTAAAGATGCATTGGATAATGAAAGTTGGATTGAAACAATGAATGAAGAAATAGAACAAATAGAGAAGAAAAAAACTTGGACTCTTGTTCCTAGACCCAAGGATGAAAATGTAATTGGTACAAAGTGGGTATTCAAAAAAAATTTGAATTAAGATGGAAAAGTTTCTAGAAACAAAGCAAGGTTGGTATGTAAAGGTTATTCTTAAGAAGAAACTATTGATTATGGTGAAACTTTTGCTCCTGTTGCACGATTAGAAGGTATTGGAACTTTACTAGCATATGGAGCTCATAGAAGATTTAAAGTTTATCAAATGGATGTAAAATCTACATTCCTAAATGAAATTCTTGATGAGGAAGTTTACATTGAACAACCTGAAGGTTTTGTAGATCCTAGCAAAAAGGACATGGTCTGCAAATTACACAAGGCATTATTGTTGATAAAATTGATTAATTTTCTATTATCTTCGATGTAACACAAATTTCATATTAGTTTTAGTTAGTGTATGTTGAGCTCACTTGAGTAGTGAAGATAGTTCTCAGTGTCTACCAAGTGTTCTTGTGTTTGCCTAGTTCAAAAGGCAATGTCTATCAAGTTCACTTGAGCATCAAAGGAAAAGTTGTAGAAAGTGAGTGTTAAGTAAGCTCACTCAGTTAATGAAGGAAATTTGGATGGAACTAGTGCTAACTGAGTTCACTTGGTTACCAAAGGATTTGTGAGAATATGCAGTGTTAACCAAGCTTCTATTGTGTTGGTGTTTTTCAACTATTAAATAAAAATACTTAATACCAAGATCATAAAGATCACAATAATCTAATGATCAACTACTTCCCATAAAAAATTAGATGTGTTTCATATCTGGACCCAACTTCAACAAAATCAAGATAGATTTTCTACTCTTTAGGCTCTGCAGAACCAAGGTGGATTTATGTGAGGGATGGAAGACTTTTAATCTGATATTACATACATTTTTTACTCATTCCATGATAATTCACAACAATACACATCCCTTATAGCATATTTGGTCACAATTCTTCTCAATTTTACAAATATTTATGGGCAATAGTAGCTAATTAAGACTCAGAAATTTGATGCAAATAAGTGTTGACCAGCTTTAATACTCTTCAAATAGTAAAGGAAGGTTGGTTTTGATTTTAGACTTGGTACTTATTCATGATCTCTCTATCTACAGATTGGATTAACTAGATCGGTGCCTTATCCATTGGGATTCAAAGTTCACTTCAATTTATAGATCTAAATAATTGCATTACAACCAATACTATCAGTAATTCTTACTGAAATTAATTCTTATAGATAACCTTCCTATTACCATGGAAACCCTATCAAATTCACTAAATAATTTATTTAATTCATTAAATTAATAGAAATAATGAATTGACATACAACCTAAAATGAATTGCATTCAATTGGACAAGTTTTTCTTACACAACATCAAAATGACCAAGTAATAACAATGGAGACAAATTTCAAGAAGAAAAAATATGGGGATAGTTCATCTTTGTATTAATTTCCTTTGAAAATTGTATACAATTGAAATAAAACTTTGAATGACTCAAGAAAAGGCACTAGAAACATGCAACATCAATGTATTCTTAGAAGTTTGCAGAGAAAATACATCACAAGGTTTGCACCAATAAACTAGACTAACCAATATTCAACATGGACTAAAATATACAATAAAATTAGACCCATCTCTAGCCTTAGAATCTCACTTAAATAATGTGAGATGCAACAAGCTTTAGGCATAGAGAAAATGACAGTTGTCCTTTAAGATAAAAGATATTTTCATTCTACTATCATAAAAGACAAAAGTGCATGTAATAGAAAACTTATACATCAAAATATTCTTTTGGTAGGCCTTAACTCTATTACATTTCCAAATTCTACTAATACCATGATTAGCTCTTATGCTACTCTAATTCCTCAAAATACAGAGCCATCAAATTTTCCAATGAGGTGTTAGGTTTTGATGCTTGCAAGTTAACCTCAACTTGGGGATCTTAAATTTCTTCATCATAAACTATTAAAACCACATTTATTCTTGTTTATTCCTCTATCATGTCATCATTTTGGGCCTCTAAACCTACAACTTCAATTGGTTGCTTTCCTTTATCCTCCTCTTTCCTCTAATCTCCTATAGGTGTATTAATGATCTATATTTCATCTCATCATTATCACTTTAAACTTCCTCTCACTACGCATTAGAAGCAATATCTATCATCCACTTGTCAAAAAGTGTGTCATCTAGCCAGTTAAACTATAGAATATCATTTTTCTTCTTGATTACATACTTAGACACTTTGTCAATGTTAACAAAATCTTGTTTCAAAAAATCAAAGAATAACTAGACCTTCACCATTTGTTCTATTGTGGTTGCCCACCATGCATACCCTATTTTATTAATGACTTTATTCATTCTTAAACAAAACAAGTCATCTAATTCCTTGGCTCACTCATCTTTACTTTTCAATTTATTTCTTTTGTCCAAAGCAAGTAGAAATAAATCAAACTCTACACTTTTGTACTTATCCATGTAGCTAAAAATTCTTCTTTGCAACTCAACTCTTTTATCATCAAATTCTTGAAGATCATTACTAACATCATAAGTTTTTGCTATGTGGTCATGTAATTTTTTTATGATAGAATAACATAAAAATGAGACCTCTTTTCTCCTTTTAATCCACTTATTGACAAGGGTTTCAAAATTTCATCACTTGCTTTTATTTCATCCCATATGTTTATTACTTTTGCTAATTGATCATAAAAAAATGGCCATTCAATTGTATCAACCAGATACATGATAGCCTTTCTCAATTTGTCTTCATAGTACACATTTAACTCTACATGTAAGGCCCACAATTTTCTCTTCTCCTCTTCAAAATCTTCATCTACATAATACTGCGGCCTCTGTGGTGTATCAGGAATCTTGATAAGGGGAGTGGATTTAAAAGGCTCCATTGTTGGGCGAGGGTATGTAATCCTAGGCCTAGTAGACCATCCCATCACCTTATTCTCAAGTTCAATTCTCTTTTGAACTTCTTTATTGTAGGCTTCTCTTCTCTTTTAGTTGTGGAAAAATTCAAACTAGATACTTCCTTACCTAGGCATGCAACTTCTACATTGGTTACCTATCAATCCAGTATTATTAGGCTGAGAGGAGCTAGTCCTAGATCCTTTCCTTACTAATTAAATGACTAATGCAGCTTGGTCCTCACTGAATTTGGTACCTGTCATTTCTTTAATCCCTTGATCTTCTATGCTTAATTTTCCTGAAATAGAATTAAAAGATAAGGCATCTGCTACATCCCAATTGGGTAACAGTAGAATACCAGATGATTTTACCATCTATCTCGCTTCAGGGGTTATATTTTAGAATTCTTGTATCATTTCTTCTTTTATTTGGTTTTGGGCATCTACTTCTTGTGTCTCTAGATGTTCTGCTATCAATTTATTGCACCTTTCTTCAAAAATCCTATATTTGTTCTCCAAGAAAACTGATAAAAAGCTCTTGATTTAACAAAATCATCATCTAAAAAAAATTTGTGGCTAGCCTATTCTAATATAGGGTCCAATTCTCTTCCTTTGTAATCTACCACTATCAAATCAAGTCTTGGCATTGGAAGCTCTTGAGAATTTCCTTCATCTAGCTTTGCCTTGGTAATAAATACTCACCCTTGGGACCCTAACTATTCAACTTTCTCTCTAGTGAGCTTCTTCTCTCCAATCTGCAAAGGGGATTGGGTAGGTGAATATTTCTTAATGTGAGGACCTTGTTCTTTCATTATATTTTGCCTCTTAAAAGAGGGCTCATCAGGTCTTTCTTCCAAGATGATGCTAGTGGATCCTATTATTTGTTTTCCTTTATCTATATTGGTCTTCTTATTTTGGATTATATTATAGCCTGTCCTTTTCTGGATAATCAGTTGTTCTACTCCAACATTATGAATCCCAGCCTTCGCATAACCTCTCTAGCTTTATTAGGATAGGCATTAATGAAGAATTTCTTCTTCTCATTCATTGTCTCCATTATCTCAGGAAAATTCATCATGAGTTTATTTATTTTATTTGCCTCTATTTTTGCATTATCAAGATGCTCATAATCCTTGTCAAAAAAATGGATAGATTCCAAAATTCTTGAAAAAACCCTCCACTTCTCCTTTTTGGTCTCTTGCTCTTGCAAAGAGAGCTCATTCCTTATTATATCCTCAGGGAAATAGTCCTCATATTTCATGGAACCAAACTTAGCCCTAATTCTAAAAACCAGATAATAAAATCCCATAATATCACAAAAATGGGCATGAGACACAGCAATCTTAAATTGGTCTAGAAAATTGTATAAAAACAACCAACCACCTTTTATGATTAAAAACTAGTGAGCTATAGTACAAATTGGGAAAATTGAGCCTCTACCTATTATATTCAAATAAGCTTCCTCCAATCCTCCTAGCTACCACAATATCTCAGCTATCCCTACTTTTAGAGGCACCTAGTAGGATAATACATGAGGGGTCCCTTGGAAACCATAAACTCTAAAAATAGTTGAAACAAAGTCTAGTATAATATCTCCTCAATTATGTGATACTTTCAAACTAGAGGGTTTATCCATAGGCCTGATAAAATTTATTAATACCCTAGGGATTCTAGGATTGTCACTTAATATAAAGCACCTTAACCTTGAGGCAAAATACCTATCAAATCTGACAAAACTAGCATTTTCTACATCCCAAGTCATATCTGCACTCCATAACTGAACTGGCAGAGCTTCTCCCTCCTATTCTCTGTTCAAAACCATTTCTTTCCAAAAATATGTTGTACCTTTAAACAAGAATATATGCATCAGTAGTGAGTAATGACCTAAAGTTTTTCTATCTTGCCCTTGGAAATTCCAACCAAGCTTGTATGGATTTCTTCTGCTAAATAAGAGGCAAAATCAAAAATAATATAAACACCAAAATAAGAAATTTGAGCCATCATATACATTAAATTTATAGGCATGACATTCTGCTCATCCTCACCAAAAACCCTACATAGAGTTCTATATATGTCCACAGCTTGGGAAACGAAATATTCCTCTATAAAAGGTTCCCTAGTAGATGTTGTGATTATTGGTAGGTTCCCAATTGTGCCTATGTGTGCCCTCAATGCACCCTAATTGATATTATCCCTTTTATATAGATATTCCTTTTCCAATTCTTGTAGGTCAATAGGTATATGATAATTTGAAAGTAATCAGACATTTACCATCCAACCTTCTCACTACTCTAATTGTTGGGTCATAATTTTTGGCAATAGCTACTAATAGGTCATAATCCATAAAAACACTAGGGACCACTAGTTTTCCCAAGTCAAAATTCTAGATGCTCCCATGAGGGGCAAATAACTTTCTTTCTACAAACCATTTTTTGAAAAGAAATAGCCATGTTTGAGAAATTCTAGCATCCCTGACCCAATTTCCCTTATCATATAATCTGTCAACAATTTTGAGTCTAGGGTTTAGAGAAATTATTTTTTTCACTTTAACAGTCTCATTTGTGAACTTAGGCAATAATTCAAGGAGATCATCATGAATAGTTCTGGCTAAATAGTCTTCTTGACTAGAGAAAACTTTCTTTGGAGGCATGGTGAATAGAATTGCAGAAAACTAGAATACTTTGATATATATGGTGAAAACAGCAACTTACTTGACTCTCTACTACCTTTCCTCTACAATTGTACAATATTCTATAAATAAATGGAAATTCTTTCACATTCTGATTACACCTAGCACAAGTTTTTAATAGCTCTAAATTCTTTGGAAGCCTAAATATTTGTTCACGTATGAAGGAGATAGCAAGATTTCTACAATATAATATATTCCTAGTTTGCACGAGGAGCCTTCACTCTTTATAAATGAATAGTAAGGCATACAAGGTGGCACTAAATTTGAATTTTGAAAATACATCGTTGATCTTAAAAAATCTAACGATCTAGGAATAAAACTAGGAATGACTCTTTTTGCACTCACCAAGTTGTAAGTCAATCCAATAAGCTTTCTCCACATAAACTTTTCTTTTACTACTAGCAACTTGGACCAAACCCATTGGCACTTGCAGACACGTGTCACCTTCTCACTACATTTCCATGCATAAACAGTGAGTAGTTTTTCTATGTAACATAATAACCATAGTAGATTTGTTATCATCTGATGACGTACATTTGATCATTGTTTTATTATGACTATGATGGGTCCCTCCATTTCTCTCTCTGGTCACTATGTTGCTACCATTAGAAAACAAGCACCTCCTTATAACGACTCAAAATCTACCATTGATGTGAATTTGATCTGATGGTCTTGATTCCTCATCTACCCTTTGCTTGAGTATAGTGTGACTTGGAAACACTTTGACACACTGGAAAATATTTTAGTCCTTTTCACAACACATTAAAATCAAGACTATCATGTCTTTTCTTTTTCGGCAAGGTGCTATTTCGCTACTAGTAGTTTTCTTTCATTTTCAACTTCCAACACAGATGTCTTAATTGTTATCAACATGTCACATTGATCACGTGGCTCATTGCTGACTTAGGGAATTTTTTGGGACCCACCTTCCAAACTATTGTTGTGTTCCATCTTTTCTAGCAGGGTGTTATTTCACAACCTGTGGGATTTATGGATTTCTTAGTCATGACATAGTGACTCCCTTAAGATGTTAAGAAAATATGGTGCTAAGAAAAATACATGTTTCCATCGTTATCACTACATTCAATGATTTTGACAATGCATCATAAGAATACAACCTCATTGAAGCAAAAAAAATTTATGGTGCTTGTCCATTTATTAATCTCACACCTTTTTACTTTCATAGTAAGGTGCTATTCATTTCCAGTAGGATTCTCACATTTTTTGGTCATGAAATAGTGACCTACCAAACTTTTCCGAAATCGATAATAGAAAACAAAACATCTTCCACCTAGTCCATTTCTCCATTGCTGATGTTGATGACATCCATCTAACTGCCAAGAACCTTACAATAATGAAAAACTAGAACCTATTTTTCTATTTCCCATCATTATCTTTATATTCCGTGATAGTCGCCATATCACATATGATAAAATACTCACAACTTCACTGTGCAAGATGATGACCATCATAGATCGAGAAGAGATCTGATGGTAGGAAAAAAATTGGGAAGAAGAGGCTAAAAGTGAGAATTTTAAAATGATATCCTGAAAGAGTATTCCACTTTGAAAATTGATTTGGCCCCCCAAGCCTCCTTTTTTAAAAATAGTAACATGTGAATTAACAACTTTGGTTGGTGCATAAAAATATTTAATAGGGTTTCACCTAGATTTCTTTTTTATAAAACTTGCACAAACCAAACCCTAACCTACAAGATACATATTTATCTAATTTTTATATTGTAAAAATTCATACCACCATGTTGGTTAACACAAGAAATCATTTTTGAGTTAGTGTCTATTGAGTTGGGTTGGCTAGTGAAGGATTTTCTTGTTTTGGCATATTAAACTCAACTGATTTATCTATTGGTTCTAGCTGACTGACATGATGAATATTAATTATTCTAAGTTGTATTTGAGCTAACTTGACAGTATGGATGATACAAGTATAAGGTCAAGTTGTGATTGCAAAGTGTGAAAGTGTGAAAAGAGATGATGATGTGATTGAAGATTTAATTATGAGAAGAGGAAGCCAATTTGAAGGATAAGTAAAATATCCATGTGAAGCAACATAGATATATTTTATCATGAAGGATCAAGTACAAGACAAAATAGAGATCTATAATCAGCAAATTAGTTTCATTCAAATCAAGTAATCTCATTGTTACTCTCTAACCATTATAGCAATGATCTAAATCTCTTAACATATTTGGCTTAATAGCTATTTGTAAATCCTCTAACTAGGTGTCAATTCCATTGAAATTTTCTCAAGACCTCTAATAAGGTCACTCCTAATAGGGTGATTAAATCCTCTAATAGGGTCATTCCTAATAGTTTTTTGGTAACCTTTAATAGGGTTGGCTCCTAATAGGGCTCACTTTAGAAGAGTGAAAATAGTAACTAGTTGCAATTGGTGGTTTTTCCCAAATTGAGTTTTCACGTTAAATCTTGGTGTCAAATGTGTTCATGCTATTTTATTTTATGTGTTTGAAACTAATTTAAAGTAATCATAGATAACATCTAAAGTTTTATAAGTTAATCATTTACCAAGCTAATCTGGTTATTACTGAGTTATAGCATTTTGTATATATTTACCAAGGTTTAGCAGTATTTAGTTATCTATTTGCCTTTTGTACTGACATCTAAGGGATTTAAGATTTATTTTAGTAGTAATTGATTCACCCCTCTCATCTCAGTTACTCCTCTTATATTTCCAACAACTTCTATCAGAGCTTTTAGTGCTTGCAGAGAAGGTTTCAAGGACCTAAGCTAAAGATCAAGATGTCTTACAAAAGAGAGATTCCCAAAGCTGAATAGACAAAATTTTGTAGCATGGCAAGGACTAATGAGGTTACATCTGGCTACCATCAATGATTTAGGTTGTAAGTACCTTGATGTTGAATAGAAGACTCCCACTAGAACTTTATCAGTTGAAGACATTACTAAAAAGAATAATCTTAATACCATGATGATTGATATTGCATCTTCTCTTAGTTATGCTAAATTTGATGAGGTAAAGGATTGTAAAACTGCTTTTGAAATGTGGAATAAACTGAAAGATATCTATGAAGGAGATGACAATGTAAAAAGACCCAAAGTAGAAAGCCTTAGAGGACAATTTGATCAAATGAGAATGAATGAAGATGAAAACATGAAAAATATGTGGAAATAATCAAGGCTAGTGTAAGTGAAATTAAAACATCTAGAGGAGAAATTAAGGAGGAAACTGTTGTAAGTAAAGTACTCAAAACTTCTTCCTATTTATGCAATTAGAGTATCTACTATTCAAGAAATGAGATCTAATCCAAAAAACAAACTAGGCTTGGATGCTCTAGTTGGAAGATTGACATCTTTTGAATTAGATAAATATGATAACTATGTTCCTGCTTCAAAGAATATTGAATCTGTATTTAAAGTCAAACTCACACTCAAAGAAAAGGGAAAAAAGTCAAAGTCCATTCATTGAGGAAGTGAAGAAGATGGAACATCAAAAGAAAGCTTAGATAATGATCTTGAAGTTGTTGAAGCCCTACTTGGAAGGAAGTATTCCAGAGGCAGAGGAAAGTAAAAACGTATAGTTCCTCTGATCTACTTTTATTGTGAAGAAATTGGTCACATTGGTGCTAGGTGTCCAAACAAGGAAAACAAAGATGTAAAGAAAAGTAATAAGTACAAAGGCAAGAAGGATTTCAAGAACTACAAAAACCACAAGGAAAAAGGTAAGAAATTTTGTTTTATGGCTAAAGATTATTATAATAGTAAAGAGGAAATTTGGTATATGTTGTTGTAAAGGATGAATCTAATGATGAAGGGGATAAGATGGCACTTATCTCTCATGGTAGAAAAAATGATACATGGATCATTGACAGTGGTTGCTCACATCATATGACTAGAGATGAAACAAAATTTGAGGATATGGAATCTTATGATGGAGGTAGTGTGAGATTTGGAAACAATGAACCTTGTTGCATAAAAGGAAAAGGGTGTATCTCATTGACCAATGAACGTGTATTTGATAATACTTATTGGGTTGAAAGACTAAAGCATAATCTGCTGAGTGTGGCATAGTTGAACAACATTGAATTCAAGATAGAATTCATAAAGGGCAAGGCCAAACTACTTGATGGAAAAGGAAATTTGATTGGATCTAGCAAGTAAACAAAAGGTAACTTATTTTATCTTGATCTCAATAAAAAATTTCATGTTTTATTACTCAAATAGAAGAAAGTTGGTTATGGCACAAAAGACTATGTCATGTAAACTTTGATAATCTAGTTAAGATTAGCAAACATAAGAGAGTAAGAGGTCTTCCTAGGTTGAAGAAACCTAATATGGGTCTATACAAGAATGGCCAAATTAGTGAGATAGGAAAAACTAGTTTCACAAGAAAAAACTATCAGTCTAAAGAGGTCTTAGAAATTGTGCATACTAATTTATGTCGTCCTATTGGAATAGAGAGTTATTGTGGAGAAAAAAATTCATTCTTTTTGTTGATGACTATTCTAAAATGTTTACTATAATGTACTTGAAAGAAAAATCTAAAACTTTTCAAAAGTTCAAGTAGTATCTTGAAAGAGTAGAAAAATAAATTGGAAAGAAATTAAAATATTTAAGATTAGATAGAGGTGGTGAATTCATCTCCAATGAATTCAATAACTTCTGCATTGAAAGTGGAATCAAAAGACAAGTATCAGCCCCTGGTACACCTCAATAGAATGGTATAGGTAAAAGAAGGAATAGATCCATCATGGATTGTGCAAGAACATTGATGATTGAAAAGAATATTGCTCTCAAATACTGGAAGGAAGCAATCAATACTGCAATTTATACCATGAATAGAGTATAGTTAAAGAAAGACTCAAATCAAGCTCCTTATGAACTATGGTATGGATAGAAACCTAATGTAAGTTACTTGAAGGAATTTAGAAAATAAAAATTTGATGTAAAAGGTGATGAAGGAATAATTATAGGATATTCCTACAGAAGTAAAGCATACAAATGTTTAAATTTGTCTTCTCATAAAATGAAAGAATGTGCACATGTAAAAATTGATAAGTTTACAAAAAGAAGTGAAGAAGAAAGTAGCAAAGAACTAGAGGATTATAGAAGATTTGTTTACTATGAACCTAATATAATGCCAAGCACATCTAAAAGAAATGAGGTTTCACCTCCCAAGTCTCCAAAAACCTCAACATCTACTAACTTGCACACAGTGCAACCCGAGTCATAGTTAGAGGCAACTGACCTAGTTCAAACTAAGTCTAACGGACCGAAGTCATAGACAGTGGGACTCGGACCTAACATTGAAATTCATGATGAAATCAATGAAAGTCATTCATTATCCAAAGTGCCTATGTTGGCAAGATATGTCAAAATGCATCATGCACCTAATCAGATCATTGGAGACAAATTTGATGGAATAATGACATCAAAAAAATTGAAAGGTACATGTTTATTTGTTGAATTTGAACCTAGAAATGTTAAAGATGCATTGGATAATGAAGGTTGGATTGAGGGAATGAATGAAGAAATAGAACAGATTTAGAAGAACAAAACTTGGACTCTTGTTCCTAGTCCCAAGGACAAAAATGTAATTGGCACAAAATGGGTGTTTAGAAATAAGTTGAATGAAGATGGAAAAGTTTCTAGAAATAAAGAAAGATTGGTATGTAAAGGATATTCTCAAAAAGAAGGTATTGATTGTGGTGAAACTTTTGGTCTTGTTGTAAGATTAGAAGGTGCTAGAACTTTACTAGAATATGCAGCACATAGAGAATTTAAAGTATATCAAATGGATGTTAAATCTACATTCTTGAATGGAATTCTTGATGAGGAAGTCTACATTGAGCAACCCAAAGGCTTTGTAGATCCTAGCAGAAGAAGCATGGTTTGACAATTGCACAAAGCTTTATATGATATCAACCAAGCTCCTAGAGCTTGGTATGAAAGACTTCATAACTATTTGGTACAGATTGGCTTTCAAAGAACAAATGATAATAGTAGTTTGTATATCAAGGAAGGACCAGACAAGAAGATTGTGCTAGTGAAGATGTTTGTTGATGATACTCTACTTATAGGAAATGATGACTTATGCAAAGCATTTTTAGAAGAAATGAGTAAATAATTTGAGATGTCCATGTTTGGTGAAATAAAATTCTTTGTTGGACTGCAGATTCAACAAAACAAAAATGGTATCTACATCACTCAATCTAAGTATATCAAGGAAATATTGAAGAAATTTGGAATGGAAGACTCAAAACCTATTGGAACCCCTATGTCTACCAGACATAAGCTCTCCAAAAATGATGATTCCAAAGAAGAAGATATGACCACATATAGATCAATGATTGGAAAATTTCAGTATGTAGTACACACAAGGCTTGATATTTCTCTTGCAGTTGGAATAGTGGCAAGATTCTCACCAAATCCCAAAGAAAATCACATCATGGAAATCAAGAGAATGATGAGGTATCTAAAAGATACTGAAGACTATGGTTTATGGTACAAACTTGGAGGAAATTTGGACTTGAAAGTATTTATTGATGCTAATTGGGTAGGAAGTATTGATGACAAGAAAAGCACTAGTGGTGGAGCATTCTTTCTCAGTAAAAGGCTGGTGTTAGACAAGCAAGAAGAAAAATTGTACATCTCAATCTATAGTAGAGGAAGAATATGTGGTAGCAGCAATTAATTTTTCAAAAATTGTTTGGTTCAAATAACTATTGGAATGTATGAAGATAGAGATCAAGGATCCATTTGTCATATACTATGATAACACCAGTGCAATCAAAATATCAAAGAACCCAATAATGCATTCCAAAACAAAGCACATTGCTATAAAATACCACTTCTTAAGAGAGTTGGCGTAGGATAAAGAAGAAAAATTGGAATATGTGAATACAAAGGAACAAATTATAGACATATTCACCAAGACATTGCCTAAGGATGCATTTTTGTATCTAAGAGGTAAGCTAGGGGTGATTCGCCTATCTGAAGCTCACTAAATGAAATTTAGTGATGCATCAACTAGAGCATGTTGAAGATCATTAGTTGATGTAGAATTAGCAAGGGCATATTGCAGATGAATCAATACTTGAAGTACATTGATATTAACAAGAATTTTTATCTTTGGCATGTGTTTTCAAAGAGGGAGAAGTTTACTATCATATCTCATAAGAAATTTCTCTAAGAGGGATAAGTTTGTAGTAAGAAGAAGTAAACAGAAGCTTTTTGATAGAGGGAGAAATCAGAAGGAAAAAAAGAGTTCACACTAATAGAGGGAGTTCTCACGGATGAGAATTAAAGTGAAACTAAGGATATGTTCCTTACTTTATTCTTTGTTCTAGAAATTTCATTATGCTATGACATGTTGTGTTGCCATCAATGCCAAAAAGGGACATTGTTGACACAATTGATTAATTGTGTGTTGTCTTTGATGTAATACAAATGTCATATTAATTTCAGTTAGTGTATGTCAAGCTCACTTAGGTAGTGAAGATAGTTCTTAGTGTCTATTGAGCATTCCTATCATTGCCTAGTTCAGAAAGCAGTGTCTACCAAGTTCACTCAAGCATCAAAGGAAAAGTTGTAGAAAGCAAGTATTAGGTGAGCTCACTTGGTTAATGAAGGAAAGTTAGATGGAACTAGTGCTAATCAAGCTCACTTAGTTACCAAAGGATTTGTGAGAATATGTAGTGCTACCTGAGCTTCTATTGGTTAACACAAGAAATCATTTTTGAGTTAGTGTCTATTGAGTTGGGTTAGCTAATGAGGGATTTTCTTGTTTTGGAATATTAAGCTCAATTGATTTATCTATTGGTTGTAGCTAACTGCGACGATGAATATTAATTATTGTAACTTGTATTTGAGCCGACTTGACAATGTGGATGATATAATTATAAGGTCAAGTTGTGATTGCAAAGTATGAAAGTGGGAAAAGAGATGATGATGTGATTAAAGATCTAATGATGAGAAGAGGACAAAAATTTGAAGGATAAGCAGAATCTTCATGTGGAGTAGCAAAGATATATTCAATTAGGAAGGATCAAGTACAAGCTAGAACAAAGATCTATAATTAGAAAATTAGTTGCATTCAAATCAGGTCATCTCATTGTTACTGTCTAACCATTGTAGCAGTGATCTAAATCTCTTAACAGAGTTTGCTTAACAACTATTTGTAAATCCTCTAACTAGGTGGCAATTACATTGAATTGTTCTCAAGACCTCTAACAAGGCCACTCCAAATAGGGTGATTAAATCCTCTAACAAGGTTGCATCTAACAGTGTCTTTTGTAACCTTTAACAGGTTGGCTCCTAACAAAGCTCACTTCAGAAGAGTGAAAAATAGTAACTAGTTGCAATTGGTGGTTTTTCCCAAATTGGGTTTCCACGTTAAATCCTGGTGTCAAATGTGTTCATGCTATTTTTGTTTATGTGTTTGCAACTAACTTAAAGTAATCATAGATAACATATAAAGGTTTATAAGTTAATTATTTACTGAGCTATTCTAGCTGTTGGCGCTCATAATTGCCTTCCCGTTTTTGAGCACCATTGAAAAATCAAGCCCTTAAACACTTTTAAAATGTATGTGCTTGGTTGTACCCGGCTGTCCATCTGAGACCCCTACGGTGTTTAATGTTTCTAACACCCTATATTTAGCCTGTCTAAGTGTTCCATGATGTTAAATTGATATTCCGAGCTGTTTGGCGAAGTCCTGTTTCAAGCTTTTGTCAAATTTACAATTCTGCCCTAGTGTCAAATAACGACAAGAGGCTGTGTTTGCATTTGAATATCTCACACCCAAAAGGGTTTTGTGACTTTTTTCTTTGAGAGTGTCTAGTGTCCATACCTAACAACCTATGTTTCAGATTTTGAGTCGTTTCGAGTCTTTTTGACTAGGTTTTGAATCCCTTGAAGTTGGTCAGTTACTGTTTTCATGCTGATGCACTTTATTCAAAATCCTGGGAAGCCCTGTTTGACGAGTAATAACTTTTGACCAGTTCATCCAAATGTTGAATTTCCTATTGCGTTGCATTATAGGTGTCAGAGAATTGTTATGTTTCAAGTTTCATATCATGACGAATCCATTTGATCAGTTTTCAAATGCGATTCCAAACTTAATTTGTAACTTTTTACTGGTGTCAGCATTTGCAGATTTGTCAGTACCCCTGTTTGTGGTGTTATAACTCTTAATCCGTGATTGCTGAGATCAAATGGATTGTATCATTGTGTTGTCCTCCAAAAATAATTTAAGTGTGTCAGTTTTCAAGTCTTGATGAATTCGTCTTCACACTTTTCCAGGTCAATTCCATTCGCAAAAAATGTTTTGTCAGCATGTCCAGTTTGCAAAATTCTGAGTAGCCCACTTTGAACGCTCGCCATTTGCGCCCCATGATTTTTCATGAGCCCAAATTGCATTTTCATAATGTCTTCATGACAGAGAATGAGTGTCCCATTTTTTGTTTCCCCATGTGCTCATTTGCCTAGTTTTCCAAGCCGATTCAAAAGCCAATTTGTTGTTTTCTGACGTGTTTGCTTGCAGGTAATTTTGAGAAGGCAACTTTGATGGGGAATATCTTTTGACTGGGAATTCATCATCAGACGAGATTTGATAGGGTACAAGAATGCAGAGCAAAGATTCAGTGTATTCAATTTCAGGGCATGATCAGTTGATTTGGTCAGTTTTCAAAGCCAGTCAGTGGACCTCCTGGTGCATATTTGACAGTTGATTGAACATTGAAAAATGAGTTTTAAAAGTGGTTTTCAATGGTCGAACTTGAGTTTAATCAGCATCATATTGTAAATGGATTAATTTTGAGTATCAGTTGTTTGAAAATGAAAATTTTTTTAGTCGGACCCACTTTGGGTCCCGACTAAATTTGTCAAATTTATGACATTTGTGGGGTTTAAGGATGTCTCAAAACAAATTAATTTTGCAAAAAGAATCCTTTTAGATTTTTCTATAAGCCTTTTGGATGTTAAATTCTTGAATCCTTGCATGAGATTTGAGCTATCACTATCTTCCAAGAAGTTAAAGCAACACAATCGAAGTGCCCATTTTGCAAGGGAGATATTAATGATTTTATTGTAAGACCATGGGTGAATGAAAAAATGGAAAATGTCATACAGTCACTCCAATATAAAAATAAATATAGGTCTGAAAGTGATGGCGAGGTGAAAGAAGTGCAGTGTGAGTTTGCTGAATGAAAGCCAGAGCATATTAAACTAGAAACCAATGGATGCACAAGCCCATTCACAAATGAAAGCCCGTCTTTATTAGAAGAGGCAACGCCAAGAAACTAGAGAACCCGCAGCTTCAGGATAGATGGGTGTTGAAATTAGTAGCAAGGAATAAAGAGCAACATCAAGTTTTTTTTTGAACATTCCACCCATGCAAGAACAAAGAGACCACGGGCAGTTAGAAAGAGGACGTCTCAGCCAAACCACATAAGGAAAATCCCATGTAGCTTGCAAAGACAAAGGGCAGACATGTTAAAGCAAGGTAATCCACATTTTAAAGTAGTAAATCCACGCTCGGAGATGGTAGTTTAAGGGAATGTTTCAAATAAAAACCCTGGTGTTAAGAGAAGTCGCTGCCAGTAAGAAGAAATCCGCAGACTAGTAAAGACAAAAGAAAAACATCACGTGAATGGAGAATAAGCTGCCTGTTAACGAGAAAAGTGCATGGAAAAGCATTTAGAGGTCATTATCCCACATCGTCCATGGGAGACCTTCTTCATTTGTTTAAATGCAACTTTACATCTATAGTGTGATGCCTAAAAGACAACAGCCCTTTTGAAGGTAGTGCTTAGGCTTGTGGGGCCCGTGGTCAGATTAATGATGTCAAATTTGAAGCCTTAGCCAAATTTTGAACGGATATACAAAGTTGTTGATGTGGCAATGAGCGTCAGATTTTTGACACGTGTCTTGATCTTGTGGCAGGTGCTATCTCGCCATGCGAAGATGCACACCGGTTACCATAGTGAGATAGCAACCTCGCGACACATGGCAACAGGCCTGGGTCGAGTGGTGACATGGTGACTCTGTCAGCATGCTGAGGTGGCAGTACAGGCCAATCAAATCTAGACACGTGGCAGAGAACAGAAGGTCATGTGGTGAGTAGGTCTCATGGTCACGCCAAATCACGCCACGTGGCACAGATCTGACGGTAGGTGCTATGTCGCTATCGAAAGTTGCTCACTAGTTACCATAGCAAAATAGCATGAGCGAATCAAAGGGTGCCACGTGGCAGAAGCTGGTTGACCCGGATGGAATGAGATGGAGAAATATGATATGTTTGAAAAATAATATGTTTATTATTTTTCCCAAAAGGAAGTGACGTGCACATTCTTTTAAATCTAAAGGAGCTTATAAGCTAAAGTTAAAACTTTAGCTTATTTTAAATTTTGAAATTTTAAATTTTAAAGATGTGCAACCTGAACCTTCTAGCAGAGGACTATTTTTTGAAATAAGATTCTGGAGGTTTTCGAGAGGCCAGATAGGTGATATTATATATCGCCGAAATTGGGAGAAGACGAACTTTCCAATTCTAGAGTCAGTTTTTGCACAGGTATCAGTTAGTTTGAGCTACACGAGGTTTTCTATCAGGTACCTAAAGTGCAACCATATTCATACCAGGAAGTTCAGATTGGTTTTTTGTCAAGATAATGACCTGGATATCAGTAGAAGGCAATGGAAATGCAGTTAGGGTCGAATTTGTTTTGATTTACTCAGTAAAAACTCATTTTCACTGGCTTTTTCATGGGGCAATCAGATATTTTGGCAAGTAAAGGGTTTTCATCATTAGGCAAGGATATTTTGCAAGTTTGTTATAGATTAATGATGAAACAAAATCAGATCAGAAGGGATGAAAGAAGAAAGAGGTTTTTCAGTTACAAAGGATTGGATTTCAAGTGGACACCTGGCAATTGCATATTAGATCCGGGAATTCATTTCTTGCTATATCTTTCTTTCTTTCTTCACTTGTAAGGGTTCCAATTTTTGCACTGAGAAACCATTCTTCAACATTTCTTCTTGTATTGAACAACATTTTAAGTTTTATGCAGATAGTTCTTTTTTGTTAGGTGATCTATGAGTTATTTTTTGTACATTTCATGTATTTGATTTCAAGGAAAACAAATAAAGTGCAGCAAAAGTTTGAAGTTCAGTTTGAATCTTGTCTCCTGATTATGGCTCTGTTATTTCTTCTAATTTGTGATCAAAGAGCATGAATTAGGTTGCATTACATTTTGAAATGTATGTGGTTAAAATTTCTTGCTTATGGAACAAAGAACCATGTAATTGCTTGATATTTGTCACAGGGTTTGCAGATTTCATGATAGGATTTTCTGAGTATGAGATTCATTCTGTAGAAGATGTCTATTCACAAGGTGAAAGATAGATCAGAGATCTTAATGTAGAGATACATTTGAGGTTTCCAAGAGATGTATGGTTATGATTCATTTAATTTCCCAATAGATAAGGCACTGGTCATAGATATGATCATTAAGTTCTGTTGCTCATACTTGAGTCTTGCTGATATCAATCTATTAAATCATTTTCATTTTATTGTTGAAAGGTATTCAAAGTATAACCCACACTTAGCTTTCCAGTTTAATGAGTCATGTCCTTAGCTATTTCATGCTTGTGATCTCCTGGTTAAGCATAGAAGGATTAGGGGTTTCATCTGCTTTTATAGATCCTGAATATGATTATTGCACTGGTCACATAGTCAGATCTAAAGAGGTTCACCCGCCTAGGTTTTGCAGAGCCTGAACTGCAGAAGGAGTACGGCCTTATAGTTGGCCTTGTGTCTGAATGGATGTGTTGATAATGGGAGTTAGCTACCCCTAGATGCATCTTGTTCTCATCAGGGTAATTGGAAATGGGTAACATTTTCAAACACCAACACTAGCTATTATCGAGTTATAGTGTTATGTATGTATTTACTAAGCTTCAACATTATTCAATTGCCTATTTTCCTTTTGTACTGACATCTAAGGGATCTGTGATTTATTTTAGAAGTAACTAATTCACCCCTCCCCTCTTAGTTATTTTTCTTATATTTCCAACAATTATATGGTATCAAGCAAGCTCCCAAGGACTAGTATGAAAGACTTCATAACTACTTGGTACAGATTGGTTTTCAAAGAACAAATGATAACAATAGCCTATATATCAAAGAAGGACTAGATAAAAAGATTGTGTTCACAGAAATATTTGTTGATGATACTTTGTTCATAGGAAATGATGACTTTTGCAAGGCATTTTTAGAAGAAATGAGTAAGGAATTTGAGATGTTTATGTTTGGAGAGATAAAATTATTTGTTGGATTGCAGATTCAATAGGATAAATATGGTATCTAAATTACTCAATCTAAATATATCAAGGAGATATTAAAGAAATTTGGAATGGAAGATTCAAGAATAGTTGAAACCCCTATGTCTACTAGACATAAACTTTTCAAAAATGATAATTCCAAAGAGGTAGATCAGACCACATAAAGATCAATGATTGGAAAATTATAGTATGTAGTACATACAAGGCCTGATATTGCATTAGTAGTTGGTATGGTGGTAAGATCCTTAGAAAATCCCAAAGAAAATCACATGATGGAAATCAAAAGAATCATTAGATGTCTAAAAGGTATTGAAGAATATGGTCTATGGTACAAAATAGGAGGCAATTTGGACCTAAAACCATTTATAGATGTTGCTTGGGTAGGAAGTATTGATGATAGAAAAAGAACTATTGGTGGAGCATTCTTTCTTTGTAAAAGACTAGTCTCTTGGACAAGAAAGAAATAAAATTGTATCTCTTAGTCCATAGCAGACATAGAATATGTGGTAGCAGCAATCAATTGTTCTAATATTGTTTGGTTCAAACAAATATTGATAGGTATGAAGATAGAAATCAAGGATCCAGTAGTCATATATTGTGATAACACTAGTGTAATCAATATATCAAAGAATCTAGTGATGCATATCAAAACAAAGCACATTATCATAAAATATCATTTCTTAAGAGAATTGGGGCAAGATAAAGAAGTCAGATTGGAATATGTAAATTCTAAAGAACAAATTGTAGACATATTCACCAAGCCATTACCTAAGGATGCATTTCTATATCTAAGAGATAAGCTAGGGGTCATTCCCCTATCTGAAGCTCACAAAATGAAATTTAGTGGTGCATCAACTAGAGCATTATTGAAGATCAATCAATTGGTGCAATATTTACAAAGGCATAGTGTAAATGCATCAATACTTGAGGTACATTAATATTCACTGAATATTATCTTTCACATGAGATATCAAAGAGGGAGAACTTTATTGTCATATCTCATAGAAATTTTGTGGAGAAGTTTTGTTCTCATATAAATTTTGTAAAGAGATGTCAATAAGGGAGAATGGACTTGGAAGAGTTTGCTATCAATGAAAGCTTTTCTAACAGAGGGAGAAACTGAAGGAAGAAAGAGTTCACACTAATAGAGGGAGTTCTCATGGATGAGAATCAAAATGAAACTAAGGATATTTCCTTACTTTATTCTTGCTCTAAAAAATTTAGTTTCCATGTATTATGACATGTTGTGTTGTCATTAATGCCAAAGAGGGAGATGGTTGAAACAATTGATTAATTGTGTATTGTATTTGAAGTTACACATGTCATATCATTACCAGATAGTGTATGTTTAACTCACTTGGAGATTGAAGATAGTTTTCTATGTCTAGTAAGAAATCCAGACTTTGCCTAGTTCTAAAGGAAGTATCTACCAAGTTCACTTGGGTGCTAAAGGAAAGTTTGCAGAAGATGAGTGTTAACTGAGCTCACTCAATTAATGTAGGAAAATGTTGAATGGAACTAGTATTAACTGAGCTCATGTGGTTACCAAAGGAACTTTGCAAGTATGTAGTGTTGACCAATTTCACTTGTTTAACATAGATAAAAAAATTCCAAGCTAGTGTCTATCAAGAAGGGTCGGCTAACAAGGGATTTTCTTGTTTTGGCGTATTGAGTTCAATTGATTTATCTGATGGTTCTAACTGACTGAGAAGATGAATATTAATTATTCTAAGTAGTATTTGAGCTGACTTGGCAATATGAAAGATATAAATAAAAGGTCAAGTTGAGGATTAGATGTGTGTGAATGCATGGAAGATAATTGAATATTTGATGGTGCTAAGAAGAAGCGAATTAGAAGGATAAGTAGAATATCCTTGAGAAGCTAAAAAGATATATTCGATCAACAAGGATCAAGTATAAGCTGAAATTTAGATATATAATTAGAAATTTAGTTGCATCAAGAAATTAGGCCATGTCATTGTTACTCTCTAACCATTGTAGCAATGATCTAAATCTCTTAACAGAGTTAGCTTAACAACTATTTGTAAATCCTCTAACAAGGTGGCAGTTCTACTAAATTTTCTAAAGACATCTTGAAAGACCACTCCTAACATGGTGATTAAATCCTCTAATAAGGTCACACCTAATAGTGTGTTTTGTAACCTTTAATAGGGTTGGCTCCTAATTAGGTTCATTTCAGAAGAGTGAAAATCAATAACTAGTTGTAATTGGTGGTTTTTCCCAAATTAGGTTTCCACTTTAAATCTTGGTGTCATATGTGTTTATGCTATTTATTTTATGTGTTTGAAACTAAACTAAAGTAAAGATAATCATAGATAACATCTTAAGATTTACATGTTAAGTGTGTGCTGAGCATTCTTAGTATTTACCGAGCTATAGCATTTTTAGTGTGTTTACCAAGCATCAGTAGAGTTCAATTTTTAGAGATTATCCTTTCTTACTAACATCTAAGGGATCTGGAATTTATTTTGGTGGTAACTAATTCACCCCTCCCCTCGTAATTACTCCTCTTATATTTCCAATACCATATCCATACCATCATTCAAAAGGATAGAATGTGTACCTTTCATGATTTGTACTTCTCTCCAATACTTATGTGATACATTCTTCTTCATCATCAATTTTCTAGCATAGTCAATTATTGATTTGTTTCCCCTTGGTGCTAACATATATCTTTTAATTCTTATTTCATTGCATAGTTTATTGAAATGATTGGAAATGAATTCACCTCCTCGATCAAATCTCAAACACTTCAGATCTTCCTTGTTTCTTTTTCAATTCTATCGAAATACCCACTTAAATAATTGAAAAGCATCATATCTAGCTTTGAGAAACATCACAATCATTATCTTAGAGTAGCATCAAAAAATATAATAAAATAGGTATCCCCATAATAGCTTTGAATATTAATAGGTCCACATAGGTTAGTATGAACCAATTCAAAAATATCGCTAGATGTGTATGTTTTTCTCTTGAAACTAGACTTTGTCATTTTTCCCAATTGACATTGTTTACACATAGCATATTAGGATTCTTTATTTTTGGTAACCCTCTTACTTTCTTTATTTTATGAATGTTCACCAAATTATCAAAATTTACATGACATGACCTTTTATGGCATAACAAAACATTTTCTTGTTGTGCAAACAAACATGTTTCATTAGATAAATCTAGATAGAACAAGTTATACCTTGTTTAATCACCACTTCCAATCAGCTTACCATCAACATAATATATCTTGGTTTATCTATGATGGAATTCAACTTTTTATCTTGATTTTTTAAGCTATGAAACACTCAACAAGTTATAGTTAAGTCATTCTACCCAGTAAACATCGTCAAAGTTGATTTTGTTAGTCAATTGAATTGTACCTTTAACTTTCACAATATATGGAATATCATTACTAAAATTAACACATCCACCTTTGTATGGTCTAATATCTTAAAATTTATTTCTATCACCAAAGATATGATTATAGCAACCACTATCAATTATCCATTTCTCACTTTTGTTCACATAAGAGATTAGTATAGTTTTCTCATTTTCATTAGAATATTCTTTAATAGCAACATAGAAAAAATCATCATCATTACTTTCAGATTCAATGTTAGTTTCTTCTTTCTCAATATAACAAGATTTCTTACCTTTTTCATCCTTGTTCTTTTTGTAGTCTTGGTCATCTCTCCTTCCTTTGTACTTTATTTTCTTTCTCTCATCCATGTCTTCTCTATCAGGACATCTAGCAGCAATATGACCAACCTAGTTGCATGATAAACATATAATAAGTAATTTACCTTTGTATTTATCTCTACCTCTTCCAAAAAAAAATCAATAAGTGCTTCAAGTTAATCAAGCTCATCATTAGAAGTATCACTATTAGTCTTCACATGTTTTCCTTTTCTTTAGATGAGAACCAATTGTGACTTAAAAGTAGATTCAATAGTATCAGGTGTGTGGCTATCAAAGTTAGACATCTCAAAAGTAGTAAGTCTATCAATTATACCTTCCAAATTCAAAGTGTTACCTAGAGTAAATCTCAACTCTTGTATTGTAGAAACTCTAATGGTGTATATAGGGAATAGAGTTATCAATACCTTTCTTATCATTGTTTCATCTCTGATTTTTCCATTTGCACCTCAAATATCATTGAAAAATTCCTTAATTCTTGTATAATATTGTACTATTTTCTCACCTTCCATCATTCTCATGTCATCAAATCTTCTTCTCAAGCTCTCTGATTTGGCTCTCAAGACATTGTCATCTCCTCCATATATGGTCTTCAATTTTTCCACATTTGTTTTGCACTATCACATTCTTTTATATTACAAAAATTGATATAGGTTAGTGCTAAAAAAAACTCCAATATTTTTTGATTATGTTCTTGTTTTTCTTTTAGTTGTTGAGAAATAAGAGGAACAGTTGTTATCTTCACATATTCATTGTCCACAAAGTTTATAGTAGCATAACTAATACTAGATATATGTAACCTCATCGATTTTTGTCATGTAAGAAAGTTCTCCTTGATCATCTTTGGTACCTCCCTTTTATGAGGCATGATATTTAGCTTTAAGTACTATCAAACATCTCTTATAAGTACCAAATTCTCTAATAGCAATTATTAGAATGTTTAGAATAACTAAGTTGGGGGGGAGGGGTGAATCAGTTATTCAAGGTTCCTAACCATTTGAACAACCAAAAATTAAACATTTACTTTTCTTCTTATCCTATTGTAGCTTGGTCACTATTGTACATATTGATAAACAAAATTACTAGTAGTTCATTGTCCTACAATAAATTTTTTTTTTAATGTGAACATGTAAATGTAAAACATCTCAAAGCATTGAACAAAAGTTTGACACTAGGATTTAACGTGGAAACCCAATTTGAAAAAAATCACCAGCAACATGTCACCACTTTTTCACTCTTTTTAAGTGATCTCTATTAGAATCCAACCCTATTAAAGGTTACAATTCACATTGTTAAATGTGACCTAGTTAGAGGATTTAATAACCCTACTAGGAGTGGCCTTGTTAGAGGACTTTCATCATTGCATTTAGAATGTCACCTTGCTAAAGGATTTACATAGACTAATAATCTTTTGTTTCACTTCTTCATTATCTTTAAACAATAGCTTGGCCTTGAAAGTAGATTCAATATTCTTAGGTTTGGAGTAATCAAAGTTGGATAATTCAAATGCAGTAAGTCTTCCCACTATACCTTCAAATTTTAGATTATTTCCTAATACGCATCTTAACTCTTGGATCACTGATACTTTAATAGCATAGATGGGGAGAGAGCTTCTTAATAATTTTCTATTAATAGTATCATCATCTAAATGACCACTCAAAATTCTTATTGCACTTACTACTTCCTTTATTCTAGAGTCATATTGAGCAATGTTCTCACCTTCCTCCATTCTCATGTCATCAAATTTTCCTCTGAGGCTTTCTCTTTTTTCTCTTTGGACATTTTCATCTCCTCCATCAATATCTAACAAGGATTTCCACATTTTGAATGTAGAGTTACATCCCTTGATGTCATCAAATTCAACATAGTTGAGGGCAAAGGAAATCTCCACCACTTCTTGATTATGCTCCTTCTTTTTCTTCATATCTTTTGCAGTAGGGGCACCAGCTAGATCAACATGTTCCAATTCAATTAAGATTTGTGCATGATCACTTATTGATCTAAGATGCAGCTTCATTAAACTTTTCCATGCAGTGAAGTTATCTCTGTTGAGCTTGGGAACTTCTCTCTTTGGCATCTTGATCTTTTTGCTTCTAGTACCTTTAAACCAAATAAGTAGATGACTTTAATACCAATTGTTAGAAATACTTTAGAATGACTGGGTGGTGAATTAGTTATGCAAGGTCCACATGTCTTGATAAATCTTTTTTACTAAGTATAGTGAGCCCATTAAACTAACCATGCATCCAAACTAAAAACTCATCTTATCAAGTTACTAGTAAAATCAACATGTAGGAATAAGACATGAAAGATCAACACATAACACAATGATTTACATGGAAACTCAATTTGGAAAAATCCACCAGTAACATGTTGCTCCTTTCTCACTCTTTTGAAGTGATGCCCTGTTAAAGGCTACAAAACACACTGTTAAATGTGACCTATTTAAGGGATTTCAACCACCTTGTTAGAAGTGAGCCTAGTTAAAGGAATTTAGAACATTTATTTGGAATGTCACCTTGTTAAAGGATTTACAACATGGTTGTTAAACCAACCTAAGTCCATAGGATTTTTCCCTAAATAATACAATTGCTAGAGAGCAAGAATAAGGGCTTTTGACCTTATATAACTAACAATATAACTTGCAAATTTTAGATCTCAATTTAGTTCCTAAATTTTCTTGACTTTCAATCTTTGTAGCTCTAATAGCTTGTCCTTTCAAGCTTTTTCTCCTTGAGTCTCCATGCTTCTTGTACCAATGCAATCACCCCTATGGTCACCTATTGAAGCAGAGTCTCTGTACTCTCTTCTTTCTCAATGTGTTCTCCTCAACACCACATACCCTCTCTAACCAAGAACTCTTACTTCTTGACCTGTAACTCCTTAAATAGAAGTCTGGAATTTTTTTCTACTCTATTCTTCCTACTCTTATTTTTGGTTTGAATGGATTAGGTAAGATACAATGTATCTACCCCTTATCTTGTTTCTTCTAGAATCATCATGGAGAATCCATTTGTATTCACCTAAAAATGGTTCACCTAGAATTATGTGCCACCAGCTCAGCATCCTTATCTTCCATCTAGTTTACAAACTTCAAGATAACAAACTTGTCAACTCAAATTTGGTGAATCTTTGACTTTTCAAATAAAGCAGCAACTCGACACTATTGACTTTCTAATGCTCAACATATACTATGTTACTCAGCACCTACTATGCATTCACTCAATATCAACTAAGTTTTACTAATTCTCGACACCTATTGCATTTTTGTCTAGTTCAACGCCTAAACTTTCTTGGCACCTTCTATTTCACTCGACTCCTTCTACTTCACTTGACACACACTAGATTTTTCATTTACTCAGCATTTACTAACAATTTTCTTGACATGAGCTAACTTTCTCGTCACTCACTAATGAATTTAGTCAAGCTTTGAAGATAATTTTGTTACAACTTATTCTTCTAAAGTTTCTAAGTGTGGCCAACCTCTTCGTCTTCAAGTATATTGTCAATATGTCATTTTACCATTGTCTTAATGAATCCTTGTACTTCATTACAAAACTATAACTCAATCTTTCCCTTAGGTGCTTTTGTTACATCTTGTTGATTAAATCCTCTTCATCAATCAACTAAGTGATAGTACTTGGATTTTATAAATAATTGTCATTCCAACAAATAGAAAGTTCTACATCAGTGACAAAACAAAGATTGAAAATATTCTTTATCAACAATCCCCCTTCTTTACTAATAAAAAATTCCCTCTTCTTTACTAACAAAAATCTTCCTCTTTGCTTCTTCAATAATGATCTTTTCAATTAGATTTCAACACTCCATGTGGGAGATTATTGTTTAGAGTGGAACCTGATCAATCCCCAAGTGGGAGATTGTTAGTTTATGGTGATTGATAAGGAAGTATTGTACATACTTCATAATTCTTTGTGGTTAGGTCAATATATGGCTGACATATGGCTAACATTTTGGGCCAACATGTTGTAACCCTAAAGTGGCAAAAATACTTGTATAAAAGAACTTAGGGTTAGGTATCTTTAAGAATGTGTGATGCAAAAATTGTTTCTTGCAATAATATTGAGTTGTAAGGGATTATGAGTTGTAATCAAGTTATAATCACTAGATCATAATAATATTAGACTTGCTATTTGGTGAGGATAGCCCAAGGATTGGGTGAACCACATTAAATCTTGGTCTATTGTGTTCTCTTCTGTGTGATTGAATATTTTTTGATGTTTTTTATATTTGCATGTAATTTTATTTTTTGTTTGTGGTTTAATCCTAACAACATCAATAATATTTCTTGACTTATACTATAAAGACTTGAACATCAACATGATATAAACAATCACTTTGACTTATCAAAGTCCAACCAATAAAATGTCTATTGTGGCTTCCTTTCCATAACTCAAACTTTTCTCTAGGTTCTATTGTTATGAGTAACTTGTCAAATCCTCTTCATCAATCAAATAGATATGACATTTAGATTAGATAGAAATATTTCTCATGAGTAGATTTGACAACAATGACAACACAACAATTGTTCCAATTGTAATTTCCAACTATAAATATACATGTACATACATATACATATATACCTATATATGTATATATGTATATGTATGTACATGTATATATATGTGTGTGTGTGTGTGTGTGTGTAAATATATATCTATACATATATATGTATATGTGTGTGTGTATATATATATATATATATACATGTGTGTGTGTGTGTGTGTATAGTTATACACACACACACACACACACACACACACACACACACACACACACACACACACATATATGTATGTATGTATATATATATGTTGAAAATGATTGCAAATATCATGAATGAAAAGTAATGGAACTGGTAAAGAATGTTCTCAATTATTGTTTTGTCATTGATATCAAACTTGCTACTTGCAGAAACGACAATTGCTTTAGTGATCCAAATACTATCAATTGGTTGATTGAAAAGGAGGAGGCAATTAATAAGATGTAACTACAGCACCTAGAGAAAGATTGAAGTTATAATGTTATAATGAAGTATAAGGACCAGCTAAGCCATTGATAAAATAGTCATACTCTAAGACACAAAGAATGGGCACACTAAAATACATCAAAGATGTAAGGTTTAGCTAAGTCATTTATAAAGCCTAACTAAGTTTATTAGAGAGAGCCGATCAAGCTAGTTAGTGTCGAACATATTCTCAATTGAAGCCAAGAAAAATTTAACTTTAGTAAGTGCTGAGTGAAGATCAAGTACCAAGTGATCTTCAAGTGCCTAGTGAAGATCAAGTGCCGAGTGAAGATCAGGTGCTGAGTGAAGATCAGGTGCTTAGCATGATATAAGTGAGCTGAGCTGACATGGTAGTTATCTAGAATTTTAAGAATCAGATAGAAGATAAGAATGATGAGTTGGTGGCACAGAACACTATGTAAAACATTTTTGGCGAATATAACTAGATTCTAGATGAAGTTTCTAGATAAGAGCAAGATATGGGACAGATAGATTGTATCCTACCTAATCTATTGAAACCCTAAAGTTTGGGAGGGAGAATCGAGCAGGAAAGGTATTCCAGATTTCTATTTAAGGAGTCACAAGGTCACAAAGAAAAGTAGAGGGTCAAGCATGAAAGTATGAAGTGCTGAAGAAAGTGCTAAGGAGAAAGAGAGCATAGATACTCTATTTCGATAGATGACCACAGATATGATTGTATTGTTATGATGAGCAAGAAGACTCAAGGTGATGAAGCTTGAGATGACAAGATGTTAGAGCTAAAGTGGTTAAAGCCAAGCAAAGGATTGAACTGAAGTGTGATCTGTAATCTGCAAGATATGTTGTAAGTTGTATCAGATCTAAAGCCATTATTGTTACTCTCTAGCAATTGTAACAGTTAGTATAAATCTTATGGACTTAGGTTGGTTTAATAGCCATGTTGTAAATCCTTTAATAGGTTGACATTCCAAGTGAATGTTTCAAATTCCTTTGACCAGGCCCATTCCTAATAGTAAAGTGAAATCTTCTAGCAAGGTCACATTTAATAGTGTGTTGTAAGCCTTTAACAGGGCAGGCATTTAACAGGGCATCACTTCATAAGAGTGAGAATTGAGTAGCATGTTACTAGTGGTTTTTCTCAAATTGGGTTTCCATGTAAATCATAGTGTCATGCATTGATCTTGCATATTTTATTCCTGCATGTTGATTTGTTATAACTTGCTAAGATGGTTGATTTAAGCTTGGATAGACGAATAGTTTAATGGGCTCACTATAATTGATGAAAAAGTATTATTAGGGCATTTAGACCTTGAATAACTGATTCACCCACCCCCCCACCCCCCTCTCAATTATTCTAAAGAATTCTAACAATTGGTATCAGAGCCTTGCTACTAACTTAGTTTAAAGGGACTAGAAGCAGAAAAGATCAAAATGCCTAAGAGAGAAGTTACCAAGATCAACAAGGACAACTTTGATGCATGGAAAAGTTTGATGAAGATACATCTTGGATCCATAGGAGATTATGCCCAAAATTAAATTCTTACTTAACATGTTGATCCAATTAGTACTCTTACTGCAAAAGATTTGGAAAAAAAATAGGAACACAATCAGACAATGCTGGAGATTGCTTTTGTACTCAACTACGTTGAATTCGATGATATCAAAGGATGTGACACTACATTCAAAATATTGAATTCTCTATCAGAAATTTATGGAGGAGATATAAATGTCCAAAGAGTAAAAAGAGATAGCCTCATAGGAAAGTTTGATGATATAAAAATAGAGGAAAGTGAGAATGTTGCCCAGTATGCCCCTAGAATAAACGAAGTGGTAAGTGCAATAAGATATTTGAGTGGTCAATTAGATGATGATACTATTAATAGTATGTTCTTAAGAACATTACTTCCTATCTATGCTATTAGAGTATCATCTACACAAGAGCTAAGATGTGTGCTAGGAAACAATCTAAGTTTTGAAAGTATAGTGGGTAGACTCAATGTATTTGAGTTATCTAACTTTGACAACTATAGACCTGAGAATGTTGAATCTACTTTCAAAGTCAAGCTATCACTGAAAGATGCTAAACAGGTGAAATCAAAGAAGGAAAGTAAGATGAAATATGTATCCAGAGATAGTAGCATTGATGAGGAAGATGTGGAAAAATTGGAAGCATTACTAGTTAGAAGATTTCACAGAGGCAAAGGAAAATTCAAAGGTAAGCTACCTATCATTTGTTTCAATTGTAATGAAGTAGGACATATTGTTGCAAGGTGTACATAGAAAAAGGAATACAAGGAAGGCAACAAGTACAAATATAGAAGAGAAGATGATAAGAGAGATTACAAAGACAAAGGCAAGAAGTGCTATATTGCTAAAAAGGATTCTGATGATAATGATGATGAAGTTGTCTATGTGGCCATGAAAGACTAGTCTAATGAAGAAGAGCCTACAACACTGGTAACATGTATGAACAAGAATGACAGATGGATCATAGACAGTGGATGCTCACATCACATGATAGGAGACAAAAGTAAGTTTGTTAACTTTACTCAGTATGATGGAAATAATGTTAGATTTGGTAATGATATGAAAAATGCTTCTTGTCTTCTTGAAAAATTTGATGATGAATGGTTATGGCATAGAAGGCTATGTCATGTCAACTTTGATAATCTGGTCAATATTAGTAAAATGAAGAAAGTCAGAGGTTTACCTAAACTAAAGAAGCCTGACAACATCATGTGCAAACAATGTTAGCTAGGAAAGACAACTAAGTCAAGTTTCAAGAGTAAAAACTATACATCTAAAGAAGTACTTGAGTTAGTCCATACCGACTTATGTGGTCCAATAGAAGTACAAAACTACAAAGGAGATAAATATATAATGTTGTTTGTTGATGCCTATTCTAGGATGATGACTGTTATGTTCTTAAAGCAAAAATCTGATGCTTTTCAAATGTTTAAGTAGTATGTGGCTAGAGTTGAAAAAGAAATAGGAAAGAGTTTCAAATGCCTAAGATCAGACAGAGGTGGTGAGTTCACATCAAATAAATTTGAGATATTTTGCAATGAAAAAGGAATCAAGAGACAAACATCAGCTCCTAGAACTCCCCCATAAAATGGAATTGTTGAGAGAAGAAATAGATCTGTGATTGACTGTGCCAAAACATTAATGATGGAAAAGAATGTTGCTCTAAAATATTGGAGAGAAGCTGTAAGTGTGGTTGTTCATACACTGAACCAAGTACAAGTTAAAAAAGGTACAAGTGCAACACCTTTTGAATTATGGTATTGTCACTCACCTAATGTAAAGCATTTCAAAGTATTTGGTTGCAAATTATTTATCCTTAAAGATGCTAGAAATGAAAAATTTGACGCAAAAAGTGATGAAGGCATATTCCTTGGTTGCTCCACTAGAAGTAAAGCATATAAGTGTTTACTTACTAACACTGATAAAATTGTGAAAAGTGCAAATGTAAACTTTGATGAGCATGCAGGACTCCAAGTTGAAGAACCAAAGAGAATGGATGAATATAGAACCTTTGTGTATTCTTATAAAGGAATTCCTGTTGATGAGGATGCTATCAATCAACTTGGGATTCAATAGAAAATTTTAGTTTTAGCCGAGTCACAACCAGTGAATGTCAAGCTTCATTCAGAAGCTGAGTTGCAGAATGAAGGAAATGCACATTCTAGTTCTGAAGTCAGTACACAAGAAAGAGATGTAAAAATACCTAACAATAGAGTGCATAGTGATCCTGAATCAGAAAGATCAAACATGGAAACAAGGACAGAACCAAGATTATCCAAATATGTGAAGAGACATCACCTTGCTGAACAGATAATTGGTAACAAAGATGCAAGACCTATGACAAGGAATAGACTAAGAAATGAATCATGTTTGTTAAGAAAATTTGAACTTAAGATAGTATATGATGCATTACAAGATGGTGAATGGTATAAAGCTATGGAAGAAGAGATTTATAAAATAAAGAAGAACAAAACTTGGAGTTTGGTTCCAAGACCAGTTGACAAGAATGTGATTGGCACCAAGTAGGTATTCAGAAAAAAGCTAGATGAGAATGGTGAGATTACTAGAAACAAAGCTAGACTAGTATGTAAGGGTTATGCTCAGGAAGAAGGATTAGACTATGGGGAAACATTTTTCACTATTGCTAGAATGGAAGGAGTAAGAACTTTACTTGCATATGCTGCATATAAAGGTTTTTAATTCTATCAGATGGATGTAAAGTCTACTTTTTCTGAATGGTATATTGGAAGAGAAAGTCTATATTAAATAACCAGAGGGATTTGTTGATGAGAACAATAGGGATATGGTTTGTAAACTACATGAAGCACTCTATGGTCTAAAACAAGCACCTGGAGCATGGTATGAGAGACTTCACAAGTATCTACAACAAATAGGATTTGAAAGAACTGATGATAACAGCAACATGTACATCAAATCAAAAGAAGGTAAGGATATTCTTGTATCTAAAATCTTTGTGGATGACATAGTTTTTGGAGGAAAGGAAGTGCTTTGCAAAAGTTTTGCTGAAAAAATAAAACATGAATTTGAGATATCTATGTTTGGAGAGATCAAATTTTTTGTTGGATTGCAAGTACATTAACTAAAACATGGTATATTTATGACACAATCAAAGTACATTAAAGAGATACTTAAAATTTTTGGATTGGAAGACTCCAAACTAGTCAGCACACCAATGGCAACAGGACATAAGCTATCTAAAAATGATGTATCAGCTAATGTCAATCAAACAATGTATAGATCCATGATTGAAAAACTACAATATGTTGTACATAGTAGACTAGACATAGCATTAGCAGTTTTAATAGTGGCTAGATTCTCTACTAATCCTAAAGAAAATCATCTCATGGAAGTAAAAAGAATAATGAGGTATCTCAAAGGATCTTATGATTTTGGCCTATATTACAAAAAGAATGATAAGTTTGAGCTCAATGCATACACAGACGTCGATTGGGGAGGCAACATTGATGATAGGAAAAGAACAACTGGAGGAGCATTATTCTTAGGTAAAAGGCTAGTTACTTGGACTAGCAAGAAACAAACATGCACATCTCAATCCACTACAGAATTAGAATATGTGGCAGCAGTAGTCAATTGCACAAACATTATGTGTCTCACACATCTATTAAAGGGAATGAAAGAAGAGGTAACCAAACCTGTGATATTGTATTGTGATAATACAAGTGATATAAACATATCCAAGAATCCAGTAATGCATGCAAAAACTAAGCATATTGCAATCAAGTATCACTATGTCAAAGAATTGGTAGAAGACAAACAAGTGAAGATGGAGTACATTCACACAAAGGAATAAATTGTAGATATCTTCACCAAACCATTGCCCAAGGATGCTTATGAATATCTTAGAGGGAATTTGGGGGTAATGCCCCTAACTCAAGAAATTTAAAGCAACAAAGAAGCTGCCCTACCTCAACAAGAACTGATCATTGAAATATCAAAAGAATGATGCAGAGGATGAAAATAGGAGTAGAAACTCTAGATCAGTCACAAGCACAGTGACAGAGGGAGAAAACATGAGATGCAAAGCTTATATTTTGCATGTTAAAGATGCTACATCTTTGGAATTTATGTCAAAGAGGGAGATATATGCAGAAAACTGGTCAATACAAAGTAAGAGGGAGATATATATGAGAGAGGGAGATTTATGAGATTAGTAGTAAAGATGCAGTAGTCAAGAAGGAAGTAGAAAGTAATAGAAAACATATATAATTTTGGTGGTAACTAAGTTGATCAATTGATCAGTTTGATTTCCATCAATGCAAAAGAGGGAGATTGTTGATTGAAAAGATCATGAATGAAAAGTAATGGAACTGATAAAAAATGTTCTCAATCATTGTTTTGGCATTGATGTCAAACTTGCTACTTGCAGGAATGAAAATTGCTTCAGTGATCCAAATGCTATCAATTGGTTGATTGACAAGGAGGAGGCAATCAATAAGATGTAACTAGAGTACCTATAGAAAGGTTGAAGTTATGATGTTATAATGAAGTATAAGGATCAACTAAGCCATTGATGAAATAGTCATACTCTAAGACACAGAGAATGGGCAAACTAAAACACATCAAAGATGTAAGGTTCAACTAAGTCATTTGTAAAGCCTAACTAAGTTTATTAGAGAGAGCCAAGCAAGCTAGTTAGTGATGAACAGATTCTCAGTTGAAGCCAAGAAAAGTTTAACTTTAGTAAGTGTTGAATGAAGATCAGGTGCCGAGTGAAGATCAAGTGTCGAGCATGATACAAGTGTCGAGTAACACAGAAGGATTCGAGTATCAATAAATCAATAATGCCAAGTTGCTGCATTATTTTGAAAGTTGAAGATTTTCTAGATCTGAGCTAACATGGTAGTTATCTGGAATTTTGTGAATCAGATAGAAGATAAGAATGATGAGCTAATGGCACAGAACACTATATAAAAAAATTTGGTGAATACAACTGGATTCTAGACGAAGTTTCTAGATAAGAGGAAGATATGGGATAGATAGATTGTATCCTACCTAATCTATTGAAACCCTAAAGTTGGAGAGGGAGAATCGAGCAAGAAAGGTATTCCAGATTTCTATTTAAGGAGTCATAAGGTCACGAAGCAAAGTAGAGGGTCAAGCATGAAAGTATGAAGTGCTGAAGAAAGTGCTAAGGAGAAAGAGAGCATAGATACTCTATTTCGATAGATGACCACAGATATGATTGCATTGGTATGATGAGAAAGAAGACTCAAGGTGATGAAGCTTGAGATGACAAGCTATCAAAGCTGAAGTGATTAAAGCCAAGCAAAGTATTGAACTGAAGTGTGATCTATAATCTGTAAGATATGTTGTAAGTTGTATCAGATCTAAAGCTATTATTGTTACTCTCTAGCAATTGTAATAGTTAGTATAAATCCTATGGACTTAGGTTGGTTTAATAGCCATGTTGTAAATCCTTTAACAGGGTGACATTCCAAGTGAATGTTCCAAAGTCCTTTGACCAGGCCTATTCCTAATATTATGGTGAAATCCTCTAGCAAGGTCACATTTAACAGTGTGTTGTAAGCCTTTAACAGGGCAGGCCTTTAATAGGGCATCACTTCAGAAGAGTGAGAATTGAGTAGCATGTTTCTAGTCGTTTTTCTCAAATTGGGTTTCCACTTAAATCACTGTGTCATGTATTGATCTTGCATATTTTATTCTTGAATGTTGATTTGTTATAACTTGCTAAGATGGTTGATTTAAGCTTGGATGGATGAATAGTTTAATGGGCTCACTATAATTGATGAAAAAGTATTATTAGGGCATTTAGACCTTGAATAACTGATTCACCCCCCGCTCCCCCCCCCCTCTTAGTTATTCTAAAGAATTCTAACAATATATGCATATATTTATATATATGTATATGTGTGTGTGTGCATAGATATTTATTTATTTATTTATATTTATGTGTGTGTGTGTGTGTTTATAGACATATATGATGTCAATAATAATAAATAAAGTTAAACATTAAGGATCTTTTGTCAAAAATATAAGAGGACTAAATAAGAGGGGATGGGTGAATCAGTTACTACTAAAATAAATCTTAGATCTCTTAGATGTCAACTAAAAAATCAAGTTGATAAAATTGATTACTGCTCATACTTGGTAAACACACAGAAATCGTTGTACCTAGGTAAATGCAGAATGTGAATAACTTTAATAGATCTTAAGATGTTATCATTAATTATTTGTAAGTAGGAAAGAAATAGCATGAACACATGAGACACCAGGATTTAACGTGGAAACTCAATTTGGAAAAAATCACCAATGTAAGTAGTTACTATTTTTCACTTTTCTAAACTGAGCAAAAAAGTGAGACCTATTAGGAGCCAACCCTATTAAAGGTTACAAAATATAGTATTAGGTGTGACCCTGTTAAAGGATTTAATCACCCTATTAGGTGTGGCCTAGTAAGAGGTCTTGAAACAATTCAATGGAATTGCCACCTTGTTAGAAGATTTACAAATGGTTGTTAAACCAACTCTTTTAAGAGATTTTAGATCACTGCTACAATGGTTAGAAAGTAACAATGAAATGACCTGATTGTGATGTAACTGAATTTTTGATATAGATCTCTATTCTAGTTCATACTTGATCCTTCCTAATAATTTAACACTTTTCTTCTCCATAAGGATATTTTCTTATCCTTCAAGTTCGCTTCCTATCTTCTTATCTCTTTCAACTTATTCAACTTATATCCCACACTTTGAAATCATAGCTTGACCTTTTATTTATACTATTCAGATTGTCAAGTCAGCTCAAATAAAAATTAGAATAACCAGTATTCATCATCTCGGTTGGCTAGAATCAATAGATAAAATAATTAAGCTTTACATGCCAAAATAAGAAAATCCTTTGGTAGCTGAACCAGTTTGGTAGAAAGTGATCCTAAAGCAATTTCTTGTGTTAACCAATAGAAGCTCGATTAAGACTATGAACTTACCAAATTCCTTTGGCAACCGAGTGAGCTTAGTTAAACTGACTCTATTCAACTTTCCCTTCATTAATCAAGTGAGCTCAATTAACACTCTTTTCTACTTAACTTCCTTTGATGCTTGAGTGAGCTTAGTAGAAACTACATTTTACATAGAGTAAACTTAGGAATGCTCAGTAGTCTAGGAAAATTGTCTTCACTGACCAAGTGAGCTCAGTATGCACCGATTGTCAACTAATATGACATTTGTGTAACATCAAAGACAACACACAATTAATCAATTGTATCTAACAAGCTCCCTCTTTGGCATTGATGGCAATACAACATGTCATAGCACAATGAAATTTTGAAAACAAGATTTCCTCTATCCGAAAGTTTCTCCATCTTTAATTTTATGCAGAAAACTTCTCTTATAGTAATTCCCCTCTATGAATGAACTTCTTAACTTCTTCTTCTACAAAATTTTAGAAAGATATGACATTAAACTTCTCCCTCTTTGACAACACATACCAAAGAAAATTTTGATTGATGCCAATGTACCTTTAGTATAGATTCATTTACACTATGTCTTTGTCAATACTACATCAAATGATTGATCTTCAGTGTGGTTCATGTTGATGCATCACTAAACTTTATTTAGTGAGCTTCAAATAGGGGAATGACCCCTAGCTTACCTCTTAGATACAAAAATGCATCCTTAGGTAATGGCTTTATGAATATGTCTGCAATTTTTTCTTTTGTATGCATATATTCCAATCTAATTTTTTTGTCTTGTACCAATTCTCTTACAAAGTGATATTTTATAGCAATGTGCTTTGTTTTGGAATGCATCACTAGATTCTTTGATATGTTGATTGCATTGGTGTTATCATAATACATCACTATTGGCTCTTTGATTTCAAACTTCATTCCTTCAAACAATTGTTTGAACCAAACAATGTTAGAGCAATTTATTGTTGCTGCTACATATTCTACTTTTGCTATGGATTGGGATGTGCAGTTTTGCTTCTTGGTTGTCCAAGATACCAACCTTTTTCCAAGAAAGAACACTCCACCACTGGTGCTCTTTTTGTCATCAAGATTTCCTACCCAATTAGCATTAGTAAATACTTTTAAGTCAAAGTTGCTTCCAAGTTTGTACCATAAGCCATAGTCTTCAATACCTTTCATATATCTCAAGATTCTTTTTATTGCCATCATGTGTTTTTCTCTGGGTTTAGCTAAGAATCTTGCCACTATACCAACTAATAAGGAAATATTAGGCCTTTTATGTAATACATACTATAATTTCCCAATCATTGATTTGTATAAGGTCTGATCTACTTCTTTGGAGTCATATCTTTATAAGCTTAAGTCTAGTACACATGGGGGTTCCAACTAGTTTTGAATCCTCCATTCCAAACTTCTTCAGTATCTCTTTAATGTACTTAGATTGAGTGATATAGATACCATTCTTGTTTTTTTGTATCCACAATCCAACAAAGAATTTTATTTCATGAAACATGGACATCTTAAATTCTTTATTCATTTGTTCTGAGAATGCTTTTCGTAAGTCATCATTTCCTATAAATAGAGTATCATCCACAAATATTTTTACCAACACACTCTTCTTATTTGGTCCTTCTTCGATGTATAGGTTTTTGTTATCATTTTCTCTTTGAAAACCAATTTGTATCAAATAGTTATATAGTCTTTCATACCAAGCTCTAGGAGCTTGTTTGAGACTATATAGGGCTTTGTGTGATTTTCAAACCATGCCTCTTTTACTAAGATCTATAAAACCTTTTAATTTTTCAATGTAGACTTTTTCATCAAGAATTCCATTTAAGAATGTAGATTTAACATCCATTTGATACACTTTAAATCCTCTTTATGTTGCATATGCAAGTAGAGTCTTAACAGATTCTAATCTTGCAACAGGAGCAAAAGTCTCACCATAATCAATACCTTCTTCTTGAGAATACCCTTTGCATACCAATCTTGCTTTGTTTCTTGATACTTTTTCATATTCATTAATTTTACTTTTGAATACCCATTTTGTACCAATCACATTCTTATCTTTGGGCCTAGGAACAAGAGTCCAAGTTATATTCTTTTCAATCTGTTCTATTTCTTCATTCATAGCCTCAATCCAACTTTCATTCTCTAGTGCATCTTTAACATGTCTAGGTTCAAATTTAGCAAGTGATCATGTACCTTTTAGTTTTCTTCTCATCATTGTTCCATTAGATTTTTCACCAATGATCTAATGAGGTGCATGATGCCTTCTGACATATTTAGCCAATATGGGTTCTTTAATTTTTGAATGAATTGTGTTGTCTTCATTTTGAATCTCAACTTTAGGATTGGGTACTTTAGACTCGGTATGAACTAGCTCGGTAGCCTCTGAATGTGACTCAGGTCCCTCTGACTCGGTTTGCACTTCCTGCAACTTAGTAACTATTGGAGACTTGGAGAGCTCAATAGTTGAATTCCCCTTTTTGTTAAATGTGTTTGGAAATGTATTAGGTTCAATGTAGACAAATCTTATGTAGTCTTTTGGCTCTTTTCTACTTTCTTCTTCAGTCTTTTCTGCAAACTCATCAATTCTCACATTTGCACTTTCTATGATTTTGTGAGTGGATAAATTCAAACATTTGTATATTATACTTCTATAGAAATATCTTAGAAATATTCCTTCATCACCTTTTATATCAAAATTTTCTTTTCTAAATTCTTTCAAGATATAACATTTACTGCCAAATAATTTTAAGTAACTTACATTGGGTTTGTAGCCATACCATAGTTCATAAGGAGTTTTGTTTGAGTCCTTCTTTAACTAAACTTTGTTCAAAGTATAAATTTCAGTGTTGATAGCTTTCTTCTAATATTTGATAGCAACATTCTTTTCAATCATTAGTGTCCTTGCACAATTCATGATGGATCTATTTCTTCTTTCAAAAATTCTATTTTGTTTAGGAGTACCAAGGGTTGATACTTGTCTTTTGATTCCTCTTTCAATGTAGAAATTGTTGAATTCATTTGAGATGAATTCACCTCCTCTATCTAATCTTAAGCATTGCAATCTTTTTCTAGTTTCTTTGTCTACTCTAGCTAGATACTAGTTGAATTTCTCAAAAGCTTCTATTTTTTCTTTGAGATACATAATAGTCATCATTCTAGAATAATCATCAACAAAGAGAATGAAAAAAATTTCTCCACTATAAGTCTCCATTCCAATGGCTCCATATAAATCAATATGTACTATTTCAAGACATCTTCTGACTAATAGTTTTTTCTTTTAAAACTAGTCTTTCCCATTTTACCAATTTGGCAATTCTTGCATAATCCAACATCAAGTTTCTTTAAACTAGGAAGACCTCTTACTCTTTTGAGTTTTCTTATCTTGACCTTGTTATCAAAGTTTACATGACATAGTCTTTTGTGCCATAACCAACTTTCTTCTACTTGAGCAATAAAGCATGAATAATCACCAAGATCAAGATAAAATAGGTTACTATTTGTTTACCTTCCTGATCCAATCAGATTTCCTTGGTTATCTAGTAGTCTCACCTTGTCATTCATGAATTATACCTTGAATCCAATGTTGTTCAATTGTGCCACACTTAATATATTATGCTTCAATCCTTCAACCCAATAAACATCAAGTCACATATAAGTTCATTGGTTAATGAGATACACCCTTTTCCTTTTATGCAACAATGTTCATTGTTTCCAAATCTTACACTACCTGCATCATAAGGTTCCATATTTTCAAATTTTGTTTTATCTCCATTCATATGATGAGAGCAGCTAGTGTCAATAATCCATGTATCATCTTTTCTAACATGAGAGATAAGTGCCATCTTATATCCTTCATCATCAGATTCATCATTTACAACAATATATACCATTTCATCTTCATTGTTATTAGAATCTTTAGCCATAAAAAAAAATTCTTACCTTTGTCTTTGTGGTTCTTGTAGTTCTTGAAATCCTTCTTGCCTTTGTACTTATGACTTTTCTTTTCATCTTTGTTTTCTCTATTTGGACACCTAGTAGCAATGCAACCAATTTCTTCACAAGAAAAGAAAATCAAAGGAACTTTACCTTTGTACTTTCCTCTACCTTTGGAGTATTTCCTTGCAACTAGCACTTCAAGATCATTGCCTAAGCTTTCTTTTGATGTTCCATCTTCTTCACTTCCTAATTGACTAGATTTTGATCTTTTGCCCCTTTTCTTGAGTGAAAGTTTAGCTTCAAATGTAGGCTCAATATTCTTTGAAGAAAGAACATAAATATCAAAATTATCTAACTCAAAGGATGTCAATCTTCCAACTAGAGTATCCAAAGACATTTTGCAATTTGGATCACATCTCATCTCTTAAATAGTAGATACTCTAATTGCATAAATGAGAAGAATAGTTCTAATTACTTTACTTATAATAGTTTCCTCCTTGATGTCTCCTCCATATGCTTTGATTGCACTTACATTGGTGTTGATTCTTTCCACATATTTTGCAATATTTTTATCTTCTCTCATTCTCATGTAATCAAATTTTCCTCTAAGGCTTTTAGCTTTGGCTCTTTTTACATTGTCATCTCCTCCATATATATCTTTTAGTTTGTTCCACATTCCATCAGCAATTTTGCAGGCCTTTACCTTATCAAATTCAACATAACTGAGAGTAGATGCAATATCAATCATCATAATGTTATGATTCTTCTTTTCAGCAATATCGTCAATTAATAATGTTCTAGTGGGAGTCTTATATTCAGTATCAAGACATTTGCAACCTAAATCATTGATACTACCTAGATGTAGTCTCATTAATCCTTGCCATGCTACAAAAGTGTCTCTGTTTAGCTTAGGAATCTCTCTTTAGTAAGACATCCTGATCTTTAGCTTAGGACCTTGAAACCTTCTCTATAAGCACCAAAAGCTCTAATATCAATTGTTGGAAATATAAGAGAAGTAACTGAGAGGAGAGGGGTGAATCAGTTACTACAAAATAAATCCCAGATCCCATAGATGTCAACTACAAAATCAAGCTAATAAAATCAATTACTACTGATACTCAGTAAACACACAAAAATTGTTGTACTCAATAAATGCAGAATGTGAATTACTTTAGTAGATCTTAAGATGTTATCATTAATTATCTATAAGTAGGAAAGAAATAACATCAACACATAAGATGCCAGGATTTAACATGGAAACTCAATTTGGGAAAAACCACCAATATAACTAGTTATTGTTTTTCACTCTTCTGAAGTGAGCCCTATTAGGAGCCAACCCTATTAAAGGTTACAAAATACATTGTTAGGTGTGACCCCATTAAAGGATTTAATCACCCTAGTAGGAGTGGCTTGGTAAGAGGTCTTGAAACAATTAAATGGAATTGCCACCTTGTTAGAGGATTTACAAATGGTTGTTAAACCAACTCTGTTAAGAGATTTTAGATCACTGCTACAATGGTTAGAAAGTAACAATGAAATTACCTGATTGTGATGCAACTAAATTTTTGATTACAGATCTCTATTATGGTTTATACTTGATCCTTTCTAATCGAATAACACTTCTTTGCTCCACAAGGATATCTACTTATCCTTCAAGTTCACTTCCTCTCTTCTTATCTCTTTCAACTTATTCAACTTGCATCCCACACTTTGAAATCAAAACTTGACCTTTTGTTTATACTATTTATATTTTCAAGTCAGCTCAAATATAAATTAGAATAGCCAATATTCATCACCTTAGTCGGCTAGAATCAATAGATAAAATAATTAAGCTTTACATGCCAAAATAAGAAAATCCTTTGGTAGCTGACCCAGCTTGGTAGAAACTAATCTTGAAGCGATTTCCCATGTTAACCAATAGAAGCTTGGTTAACACTATGAACTTACAAAATTCCTTTGGCAATTGAGTGAGCTTGGTTAACACTAACTCTGTTCAACTCTCCCTTCATTAACCGAGTGAGCTCATTTAACACTCTTTTTTGCTTAACTTCCTTTGACACTCGAGTGAGCTCAGTAGAAACTGCCTTCTGCATAGAGTAAACTTAGGAATGCTCAATAGACTAGGAAAATTGTCTTCACTGATCAAGTGAGCTCCACATGCACTGACTATCAACTCATGGGTCAGTGCAAGAAGTTGGGTCTCACTTTTTGCCAAAAAGTGTAAGTGTTTTTCTTGTTTTTGAAATTTTTTGTCAATTGATGTCAAAATTTGAGGTATTTAGAGATTGAATATCAAAAAACTCCAAGAATAAAATTTTAGTGTTTAGAATCTAGTTTTTGAATATGTAATTTATTTGTGCACCCATATGTTAGATTTTTTTTGGGTATGGATCTTTAAAAACCATTTTTTCAAAATGTTTGTTTCAGGACCATACCATGCTTGTGTACGGACACCATAATTTGACACAAATAAATGAATTTTTGCAAATCTTTTAAAAGGAAGTTACCTAATACACCTAAGATTGATGACAATATTTTTTCTAATTTTTTATTGACTAATTTTATTATTATTAATTATTAATTGGCTATTAAGGTAAATTCTTGATGGGGACACAACCCAAGAACAAAATGGACACAACAAAAAAGGGAAAATTATATTAACTAAGAAAATAAGCTAGTACAAATAGTACAGGAAAATAAACTTCAAAGCATGCCCTAGAGGCTTACAATAGCATAAATCTGGAGATAATTTCTCCTTTCAGTCCCTCCTCTCAAACTCCACTCCGAACTTCCTTTTACAATGCCAAAAATCTCCTTAAATAGACCTCAGATGGTTAAGGACTAGGAGTACATTCTAGAAAGTGCTAGTAGACATCCACCGACCAAATAGAAGGTTCCAGAAGCTGCATTGGAAGTCGGTGCAAATCTAGAAGAATCCAAAAATGGTAACCGAACTTTCGGGAGGGATAACTTTTGAACCGTAGTCCGATTGACAAACCGTTTACATTTTCGGAAAGCTCTTGAAGCGCTCTATAGCCCTATGGACCAACTTCACTCATCCCCCATTTTTTGACCCTTTTCAAGGTCATTTAATGCCCCTAACTTGACTTTGAAGCATTCTTAGGAGGTCTCCAAAACCCAAAAAACTACAAAAATTTTCAAATCGTGGGGCCTTTTGACCTGATTCTTTTTCTAGAATACTCTAAATCACAATTACATTTATCTGGCCAATTCACACCTTCTAGGTCACCAAAATGATGGCCAAATTACATGCTCCTATTTTTTCAAGATTTTCTAACACACTGATAGTGGAACTGTGAGAGTTGGAACCTTTATTTGGCCCAAAAGGGTATCCAAAAATGAAAACGCATGAAACAAAAACTAAGTCTACGTACATTTTTTTGGGTAACACAGGATTGCCCTTATACCTCTAGATGCTCCTGCATCAGACACCTAGGGTAGATTGAAAAGTGACCCTGTCACTTTATGAATGGTAGAGGAAATCTCAAATGGGAAACCTCAGCTGTTGAAATCCAAGTTGAATCCTCGATCGGTCCTCCTTTCCACTTCACCAAATACTCTTCATACTGCCTATTTCTGGTACTCCTACCCACACGATGATCTAGAATGTCTTCTATCTCCTCCTTTTTAGAAGAAGGAATCGGACATGGCTCTAACACCTCATCTGCACCATCATCATGATACTCTGTTAATTTTGCAATGTTGAAAATGGGAGAAATGTGAATACCATCTGGCAACTCCACCTCATATGCATTTCCTAAGTCATGTTTCTTCAAAATTTTGTAGGGGCCAAATTTCTTCATTTTCAACTTGTTGTAAGTACTGGCTGGAAATCTTTCTTTTCGTAAGTGCACCATGACTAGATCCCCTACTTGGAATTCTTTATGTCTTCTCCTTTGATCAGCCCTAGCTTTATACTCTTGATTCATCTTGTTAATGTGTGCTTGAACCTCCTCATGTAGACGCTTGATATGTTCAGCAAATTCCTCAGCTTCAGCACTTGTCCTCTCCCCTTGTTCAATCTTCCTCAATTTTGGTGTAGTCCTTGGGCTACTCCCATATACAATTTGGAATGGTGATTTTTTAGTACTCCTATTTATGGAGTTATTATAAGAAAACTTTGCCTGTGGTAGAATCAAATCCCATCCCTTGGGCTTATCCCCAACTAAACATCTCAACAAATTGCCCAGACTTCTGTTTGGCCGTCAGTTTGTGGGTGATGCGTGGACCTAAATTTCAAGTCGGTTCTTAACTTTTTTCACAATTTCCTCAAAAAATACCCCACAAATTTAGTATCTCTATCAGAAACTATACTCCTTGGAAGACCATGTAGTCTTACCACCTCTTTGAAAAACAAGTCTGCAATATGGAAAACATCATGAGTTTTGTGGCATGGAATGAAATGTGCCATTTTGGAGAACCTATCAACCACCACGAATACTGAGTCATTACCCCTTTGTGTCCTTAGCAATCCAAGAACAAAATCCATACTTATGTCCTCCCATGGCCTTGATGGAACAGGCAATGGCTGATATAGGCTAGTATTGTGACTAAACCCCTTGGCAACTTGACAAACCTGGCAACTCTGTACAAACTTCTTCACATCCTGTGAAATTTGAGGCCAAAAATAATGGTCTCTAAGAATGGCAATGGTCCTATCTTGACCAAAATGTCCTACCATCCCTCCACTATGTTTCTCCTTAATCAGATTTTCCCTCATGGAACTCCTTGGAATGCACAATTGACTACCCTTGAACAACATGCCATCTTGAATCAAATAGTCTAACCACTTGGTTCTATCTACAGCAATAGGTTCTTTACAAGCTTTCCATGCTTCAACAAAATTAGGATCCTCGAGGTACAAATTCTTGAGTTCATCAAACCCAACTACTTCAACTTGCATTACTGTAAGCAACAACTATCTCCTACTTAGTGCATTTGCAACCCTGTTAGATTTTTCACTTCTATGCTTCAACATAAATGTATAACTCTGCAAGAACTCTACCCACTTCATATGCCTTTTATTCAATTTACTTTGGCTATTTAGGTACTGTAATGCCTGATGATCAGTATACAAAACAAATTCCTTTGGAAATAAATAATGCCTCCATTTCTTTAAGGCCTAAACTATTGCATAGAACTCTTGATCATAAACAGAATACTTCTTCTTTGCATCATTTAATTTTTCACTAAAATATGCAATAGGCTTACCTTCTTGGCTTAATATAGCCCCAATAGCGCTGCCACTGGCATCACAATCCACCTGGAAAACCTTTCTAAAATCTGGAAGTGCCAACACAGGTTGTTTTGTCACCTTCTTTTTTAACAATTCAAAACTTCTCGTAGCTACTGCAGTCCATTTGAACTCTTTTCTATCCCCTCTTATTGTATCAGTTAGGGGTGCACATATGCCACTGAAATTATTAATAAACTTCCTATAAAAACTAACCAGGCCATGAAATGATCTTACCTCAGTAGTAGACCTTGGAGTAGGCCATTCCAAGATGGCTTTTACCTTCTCCGAATCCATTTTGAGACCTTCAGGTGATATAACAAACCCCAAATAGACTAACTCCCTTTTTGCAAAGATACATTTCTTTAGATTAATTAATAGTTTCTCTTCCCTTAGCCTTTCAAGGACACTATGAATATGCAATAAATGTTCTTCCAAAATCTTGCTGAAAATTAAAATATCATCCAAATAGGCAATAACAAATTTTCCCAAGAACTTCTTAAGTACCTCATTCATGATCCGCATGAAGGTGCTTGGGGCGTTCGTCAATCCAAAGGGCATGACTATCCACTCATAAAGACCCTCCTTGGTCTTGAAGGCTATTTTCCACTCATCTCCTTCTCGAATCTTTATCTGATGATAACCACTCTTCAGATCTATCTTTGTGAAGTACTGAGCTCCACTCAAGCAGTCCATAAGGTCATCCATCCTTGGCAAAGGAAACTGGTACTTGATGGTTATCCTATTTATAGCTTAAGAATCTGTACACATCCTCCACTCTCCATCCTTCTTTGGTGTGAGTACTGCAGGTACTACACATGGACTTAGGCTCTCTTGAATCAAGCCCTTCCGCAATAGCTCCTAAACCTGTCTATTTAGCTCCTTTGTTTCAGTAGGAGTCATCCTGTGAGCAGCCTTGTTAGGCAAACTAGCTCCTGGAATCATATCTATCTGATGACTGATTTGCCTTACTAGTGGCAATCCATCTGGAACATTATCAGAGATAATATCTCCAAACTCCCTTAGTAAATCTGAAACTTCAAGTGGTATTTCACTACTACCTTCTTTATCTTTCCTAGGAATCAAAGCATAGCACATATGCTAATGTTTCATGCCATCTAAAAACTTCCTTCCATCAACAAGACAAATCCTAGCACTGCTACATACCTTTTCACCTTCCTTTTTCATGGGCTTCAATTTGTGGCGAACTCCATTCTTTGTCAGAGAGTATGTGTTTGCATGTCCATCATGTATTGCATGTCTATCAAACTGCCATGGTCTACCCAACAATAGATGGAAAACATCCATCGAAATAACATCATAGAGAACTTCATCATGGTAACTCTCAATTTTGAATTTCACTAAACATTGTTCACTTACCAGGACCTTATGATCATCTTTTACCCAAGCAATCTGATAGGGCTAGGGATGTTTCTCCCTCTTGAGCTTTAGCTTAGAGACCATCTCTTCTGATACCAAGTTATCAGTGCTACCACCATCAATGATCACGTCACAACATTTATCTTCACACTTGCATCTGGTACAAAAAAAACTCCTTCGTTCTCCTGGTTCAATCTCACCACTTAGTAGGACTCTTTCATTTACCAAGGCCTCTCCTCTTTCTACATCCTTTGAATGTGATGATTGTGCATCCTCATCCACATGAGCATCCCTAGCTTGGCCCTCAGCTCTCCTATCTATCCTTCCTTGTCATTGAGGGCATTCAAAGGTGCGATGACCTTCTTCATTACAATGGAAACACGTACCACAAAAGCCTCATCTTCCTTGTCCATGTCCTCTACCTCTTCCTCTCTGATTTCCAAAATCCTGATCATGGGAGTGGTTGAAACCCTCATTCCTTTGGTTCCTGCTAGTACCCACATCTTTATTTTTCTTTTGGGTTTCATTGCGGCCTCCAAATGATCTACTGATTTCCCTTCCTCCTTGATTGCGCCCTCTTTGTCTTCCTTCAAACCTTTTATTTAGCTTCTCTTCAACTTGTAGGGAAAACTGGTATGCCTCTTCAACACTGGTCATTCTTACTAGACTTAATTCCTCTTGGATGTTAGGTTGCAACCCACTGATATAACAAGCAACCTTCTCCTTAATTGCTTCTGCATGCCCCGCTCTAATTAAGAGTCGATAAAATTTCTCTATATATTCTTGGACTGATCTTCCTACTTGCTTTAACCCATGCATCTTCTTAAACAAATCAAGCTTGTAGTCCACAGGAATGAACTGCTTCTTCAATTTGTCCACCATGCGATCCCATCTTGTGATCTTCTCCTTTCCTCTTCTGTTTCTTTCCAATTGAACCTCTTGCCACCAGATTTTGGCATGGCCTTTCATTTTGGCCTTTGCAAACTTAAACCTATCTGGGTCCCTAATATCCTCATACTCAAAGTATTCTTCCAGTTCATTGATCCAATCGATCAACTCATCTGGTTTCAGATTTCCTGAAAATACACCCACTTCAATTGTGGGTCTTTTCCAAAACTTAGTAATGGCCCTAAAAAGCCTTTCCTCTGCATGATTTAGAACTTTCCTATCAAAATCCCCTTCTTGTCCAATTTCATATTCTTCGTTGTCATCTTCACTTTCATCATCTGCGGCCACAATTGTTCCTCTACGGAGTTCCTCTTGCAATGCTTGTACCTGCCTTGGAGGGCTCTAACCTCCTCAGGATTAATAGCTCTAGCCCTTCCGCCATGCTCTCTTCATGGAGGCATCTTCTTAACTCAAACCCACAACCACACAGTCCTAGTGCAAACCGCCTCACAGTCGGCGCTCTATCTACACACTCGGGAAAATCGGCTATGATACCACTTGATGAGGACACAACCCAAGAACAAAATGGACACAACAAAAAAGGGAAAATTATATTAACTAAAAAAATAAGCTAGTACAAATAGTATAGGGAAATAAAATTCAAAGCATGCCCTAGGGGCTTACAATAGCATAAATCTGAAGATAATTTCTCCTTTCAGTCCCTCCTCTCAAACTCCACTCCGAACTGCCTTTTACAATGCCAGAAATCTCCTTAAATAGACCCCAGAGGGTTAAGGACTAGGAGTACATTCTAGAAAGTGCTAGTAGACATCCACCGACCAAATAGAAGGTTCCAGAAGCTGCATTAGAAGTCGGTGCAAATCTAGAAGAATCCAGAAATGGTAACCAAACTTTCGAGAGGCATAATTTTTGAACCATAGCTCCGATTGACGAATCGTTTACATTTTCGGAAAGCTCTCAAAGCACTCTATAGCCCTATGGACCAGATTTTCTTGTCCCCCATTTTTGACTCTTTTCAAGGTCATTTAATGCCCCTAACTTGACTTTGAAGCATTCTTAGGAGGTCTCCAAAACTCAAAAAATTGCAATAACTTTCAAACCGTGGGGCCTTTTGACCTAATTCTTTTTCTAGAATACTCTAAATCACAATTACATTCATCTGGCCAATTCACACCTTCTAGATCACCAAAATGATGGCCAAATTGCATGCTCCTATTTTTTCAAGATTTTCTAACACACTGATAGTGGAACTGTGAGAGTTGGAACCTTTATTTGGCCCAAAAGGGTATCCAAAAATGAAAACACATGAAATAGAAACTAAGTCTAAGTACATTTTTTTGGGTGACACAAGATTGCCCTTATACCTCTAGATGCTCCTACATCGATTTTAAAACCTCTCATGTATGGAACACATAATTTGATCAAAATCTCACTTTTTTCAATTTTTTTTTGAACATCAAAAGAATTGTATGTAGATTGATGACATATAAATTAAGTTAAGAAAAAATATAAAATAAAAAAGTTATTAAAGTTTTAGTGAATGCCACTTTTTAACATTTAGGAGATAGTTTTGATTAATAAATAATAGAAAAATAGAAAATAAACTAATAACACTATAAAATTTATATTTTTGAAATCAAAATAGCAAGACCTATAATGGGTTTTTGTCTCATCAAAAAATTCAATAGGAATGACTATAAAAAAATTATGACAATACCAAAAATTGTCGATTAAATGCCCTAGAAAAAAAAGGAGCACAAAGGCATGGCTTTGTGGGACCAAGCCTATGCCATGCCTTTCCCCAAGGTAAAACCCCATACAAAATTTGGGAGCCATACCAAATTCCCGCTCATGTCTCACAAATCGGGCACCCGATTTGTAATTCACAAATCGAGTGCCCGATTGTTTTCAACTGTTATACTGACTTTTTGAAAATCAAGTACCCAATTTATAAATGGGTACCCGATTTTTAAAGAATTGGGTGCTCAATTTTTAAGAAATCGGGTACCCATTTCTGATGTACCCGTTGGGTCCCAAAAGCTGCCCTATCAACTCAATTTCAATGATTGAAATGATTGAACAATAGTTTTGACCTGCAACACTGAATTTTTTCATGCTTATTCTATTTTCTTGTCCTCTTATACAATTTGTAGGCAACTGATTCAAATTAAAAATTGGTGCAAACATGGGATCAAAACAACGAAGAAAGAAGAAAGCGAGAGTTCTGACAGATGAGGAGATTGCAGCAAATAAAGAGAATGAAGCACAACATCAACGAGAGAGAAGACAGAGAATTAGAGACTTGAACAACGTTTCAAAGGAGAAAGACATTGAGGATACCACGATGGATGAAGAAGTCAAAGAAGAGAACCCAATACAAGAAAATTTAGGTGCACATTCTAATCATGTGTTCAATACAGGTGTATCTCCAAACCCTTGAATTTTCTCTCGTGATGAAACTGGTGATTTTTTAGAAGCAGGTTACAATTTAAATGATTTAGATTTTCTTCATGAGAAGCAATTGTCAAACAATCATGCAAAAAACACTCCAATTGAAATGCCTGCCCTAAAAGAAATGCCAAGAAAATTTGAAATTGATATTCAAATTCCAAATAATAGTAAAAATAGTAAAGTGTCTGAAAATAAAAATTGCATGAATGTAGACATAGAAACACCAACTACTGAACAAACATGTCAGAATGATAGTAAAGTGTCTGAACATAATTTTCATATTCCTAATGATGTGTTAGATAATCTTAAGGGATTGGTTTCATTGAGACAAATTAGGACAAATGCTAATAGATTGTATAGGCATTTTTTTATAATAATAAATTTGGGTTTCAATGTTAGCTAATGTTGCAACTAATTAAAATGCCTAAAATGCGAAAAGTAATGAGAAGGTTGGGAATGTATGCAAAACTCAAGAATAAAAATGAGTCTTTAAAACAAGTTGTATCCACTATTGCTAATGCCTTTGATGTTATCGGAAAGAGAAGTCAGTCTAAAGATAAGAATGTAGCACGACGAGCAATAACAACAGCTTTAGTTAACAAATCAACATCTGACAAAAGATTGATTACCAACATAAGTGGATATCTTAATGTGAATTGTAAGACTTTAGAAAGAGATGTAAAGAGAAGGGTTAACTTTGAATGTGATCCAACAAATATTTTATGGACTTCTAGTGGTAGACTCCTGAGATGTGATATGAAACTTACTAGTGAAATCAAAAGTTTGATTGAAAATTTTTGGCATGATAATACAAGAGTATCACCTAATTCAAGAGATGTTCTTAAATTGAGAATTGGGTCAAAAATATGTGATCCACATCCTAAACACCTTTTGGACATGACTCAAACTGAATTGTTTAAAAAATTTGTAGATGGTAAGGTATTAAATATTTACCATTAGTCAAAGATCTTTTGAAAAGTGTAAACCATGGAATGTAAGGATTAACAAGGAAAGAATCACATGTTTTTGTAAAACTCATATTCAATTTCGTTACCATTATGATGTATTTCAATCTATACATGGTACCATGCATAGTAAAGAAATGTTTCAAGAATGTGGTATAAAAATACCACCTCAAACTATAAAAGATTTCATATCAGGTTTATTTTGTAAGCCACCTAATGATCAATACTTTCTTTTCAATACATGTCTTTCTAGTACATGTGATATGTGCAGTAATCTTTCTTTGTTAGATGAATGTTCGCATGAAAATGCTTTGACTACTTTTGGACAACAATTAGTTGAGATAAAAATATTCAAAACTATTGAATATCCATTGAAGGATGGGAAGTTTGGAAGAAGGTGTGATCTAGTTACAGATAAAGTTAGTTTTCATGCATTTATGGATGAGTTTAAGATTGTGATCATACCAAAATATTTTAAACACTCTCAATATTCTAGATGGCTTGATGGAAAATTTTGCATATGTAAGAATACATTTCCAATTGGTACTATACTTTCAGTTGTTGACTTTGCAGAGAACTACACGCTTACAGCACAAGAAGAGGTACAACCACAATATTACAATTTAGTGCAAGTGACAATTTATGTTCATATAGTTTATAGGCATGCACTTGATAGTACAGAGTAGGATCAAAAAATATTGAGAGAGTACCATTTTTATTTAAGTGATAATAAACTCCATTCATCTAAGTTTGTCCAATATTGTTTCAATGTCTTTTATGATAATTTAAAAGAGAGACAAATTCAAATGACACAACATTGGATATGGTTAGATAATTGTATAGGACAATTCAAGAATGCTAGAATGTTCTATTGGTTGAGTAGGACACATAAGAAAACTAACATCGAACATGTGTGGAGTATTTTTGAGGTTGTACATGGTAAAGGAGAACATGATGGTGTTGGTGCATGTGTGAAGAGAGCCCTTAGTAGAGAGCAATTAAAATTTGAGGAAAAAGCTAAATTCAAAAATGCGCATGAGATTGTCGAATGGTGTAACAAATATTTATACACAGGATCAAGTCAAAGCTCTACAATCAGATGTTTCTTCTACCTAGTTGAAGAAAATAATATCCCTTCAAGATATGATTGTGATACAATTAGTGGTTCAGCTAAATGGCATTCATTTAGGAGTTCAGATTCTAACACTTGGATTATATGGATTAGGGAGCTTGCTTGTTTTTGTCAATTTTGTTCTGCAGGTGAATGGGAAGAATGTGAGAATATAGAATGGGTTGAAGATTGGCAACAAAGATCATTAGCACCTACTGACACACATTTTGAAGATGATATAGTAAATGAAGGCTAGAATGTTACTTTTGCATCAGAAGACTATGATCGTATTTCAAACCTCATAGAACCTAGTATGCATAATTTAATTAGATTTTTTTGAGATCTCATGCTTCAATTTATATAATTTACATATGTACACAAGTGATTAAAGTGTTTCTATACTTTATCTTATCTTGTAGGACATGTTTATGCTATTATTGCACCTAGTGATAATGATGAACAGACTGAGTATTGGCTAGCTAGATGTGTGGAACCTAAGAAAAAATTGACATGTCATCAAGTAGACGATGATGGTTTTGAGTATCCAATTGGGTCTGTTGTTTTAGCTAGCACGTGGCTATGTAGATACCTAACAAGAAGAAATGGTTTGCCAGCATTTGAAGACTACCAAACCGAAAAGAAGATTTTACACTATTCTCATTTGGTTGTGGCAACAAATATCAAATTAGAAAGATACAAAGGGAGACCCACCAATAAGGTATTATGGATAATTTTAATGGACGAGCATGAGACAATCATAAATGCATTGCAAAAGAGAGAGGATGCAGATGGTACAGTGAGATGACTACATTTAAATCAAACACATGTAAGTTTTGTCATTATTGTATTATTTTTATATATATGTACTTATATAATTTAATTACATGTATGTTTGTGTTGTCAATACCAATTTAGAGAACTTATATACCTCTTATTCAGGTCTCAATTACAATTTATGCAAATTTAAATGTTAAAGTGGATCGAGCATCAACATCTTGTGCAATTTCACATAGTAAGTACATAAAAATTACATATATATATTTACATAGTTCAAATACCTTGAATATTAATTTATGTGTTTATTAACATGTGTGTTTTTGTTTTACATTTTTATTTTACAGGACCTCATTTGAAGAGATGTGTTCAACCAATTTTATGTTTCAAATGAGTTAGTGAACTATAAATATATCATTGACATTGTCTTACATATATTGTGAAATATGTTGTACAAACTAATTCAAAAATGAGAGTTTACTTCTATTTGAAAGTTAAAGGTATGTGCACTTATTAAATTATTATAAATTAATTGTCAATTTAAGTAATGACCTCCTATTTTGTTCCATTACTTTTACATTCAAGCATGTTTAAATTAATGTTTGTTTGAAGTTTCAAATTACTATTCATTGTAATATTAAAAACAAGTCACTTGCACATGATAATTTAAAGATCATTACTCATTGTATTGATTATATGTTAGATCATTACTCATTGTATTCATTGTATTGATTATATCTTTCATTACCAAACAACACATTAAGATCACTTATGATGTACATTGTTAGGTACGTTATCCATACATGTGTGTCTTAAGGGGACATGGGAGTCCTAATAAGTCATTATGTTTGTTATAGGTTATGATAGGTATTCATATGTTTACTACCACATAATAGGTCTTATTAGGTGATAATGAGTCTTACATTACCAAACAACACATTAAGATCACTTATGATACATTGTTAGGTACGTTATCAATACATTTTTGAATTGAGTAGGTCAATTTTATTTGTATGAATCTCAATGCATAAATTTGATGTGATTTTTATCCAATAATGCTCTATACATAGTTAAAATTATCATTCATCTTGCATATATACTTACAAAATATGTCATATGTTCATGAATAAAATATGTTAGAATAAAGAAAATGGTTTGAATATACTTAAAACATGGTGAAACGTAGTAATATATGTACTACATATGCAAGCATGATAAGAAATCATAAAAAAATAGTACATGGTATAACATACATCATAACATGATCTATGAAGTGAAAAAATACATGGTCTAACATGCAGTTTTAACTATCCTAACACAAAGTGTACATACATCATAAATAATATATATATACATCATAAAAACACAATCTATAGGTGCCAACAAGACCTAATCTATCTGACCGAATGTCCTCTTTTCTCCATGCAAAGAGGACTCAGATGGATCATCATGTGTAATATGATTTGTCTCGTCATGTCGGACACCCTATGATGTAGATGTATCACCCTGTGTAACATGAGGCACGTCTCATCATGTACTTGCTTAATTGAAATGGGTCTCAAAATCTAGCTTGCAAATAAATTAAATATTCACTACATAATAAAATAAATTATACCACATGAGATGGGTGTTCTGTTAGATTGTGGTGACTGATCATGAAAGTACTGTACATACTTCATAAATAGTGGGATTCGGAGCATCGCCCCGGAAAAAAAAAAAATTTGGCAGTAGCCGACATGGTAGCCAACATATTATGGCCGACATATGGCCAACATGTTATAACCCTAAAGTAGTTTAATACTTGTATAAAAGGGCTTAGGGTTGGGTATTTTTCATAGTGTTGTGATACGAAATTGGTTCTTGTGGCGGTATTGAGCTGTAAGGGATTACGAATTGTAATCAGGTTGTAGTCACTGGATTGTAATAAGATCGGACTTGCTGTTTGGTGGACATAGCCTAGGGATTGGGTGAACCACGTTAAATCTTGGTGCCTTGTGTTCATTTTTTGTGTGTTCTATTATTTTCTATTATTGGTTATATTTGCATGTAGTTTTTTATTTCTGTCTATGGTTTATCCTAACAAGTGGTATCAGAGCAAGGTTGTCTTTCAGTTATCCTCTGCAGGAAAGTCTCACGGTTAAGTGGGAGTCTCACAGTTGAGTGGGAGCGATGGCAGATGAGGGTAAGTTGAGGGTTGACAGGTTTAATGGGCAAAACTTTCAGTTATGGAAGATGAAAATGGAAGACTATTTATATCAAAAGGATTTATGGAAGCCGTTGGAAGGAAAAGCCAAGAATCAGGGAACTATGTCAGAGGCTGAATGGGATCTTTTGGACAGAAAGGCACTCGGAAGCATTCAGTTATGTTTGACACCATCGGTGGCATTTAATATTACAAAAGCAAAGACGGCAGAAGATTTGATGAAAACCCTAGCGACACTGTATGAAAAGCCCTCCGCTTCAAATAAGGTATTTCTCATGAAGCATTTATTTAATATGAAAATGGCAGAAGGTGGATCTATTGCAGATCATTTAAATGATTTTAATACTATTACTAGTCAATTATCTTTTGTGGGTATCAATTTTGATGAAGAAATTAGGGCTCTCTTGATTTTGTGTTCTTTGCCTAAAAGCTAGAATGGCTTGGTAATGGCGATGAGTAATTCTGTTCCTGGATCTAGTACCCTAAAATATGATGATGTGATCGGTATTATTTTAAGTGAGGAAACTCGTAGAAAATCCTCAGGTGGATCTACATCAGGAAGTGTTTTAAATGCACAAAGCAGGGGCAGAATGATTGAAAGAGGAAGTAACTCTGGAAATCGTGGGAAATCAAGAGGAAAGTCAAAGGGGAGGAGGTCTCAATCGAGAGGACCAAATGATTGCTGGTACTGTGGGAAACTAGGGCACAAAAAGAAAGATTGCTGGAATCGAAAGAAAAATGAAGGAGATAAATCAGATGGAGACAAGGAGGCAAATGTGGTAAGTAAAAAATTCGAAGAGGATGCTTTGCTTCTGTCTTTAGAGAGTGTTGATGATTCATGGGTTTTAGATTCTGGTGCTTCATTTCATGCTACACCTGATAAAGGTTATTTCATTGATTATGTCCAAGGGGATTTTGGGCTTGTTTATTTGGGGGATAATGAACCCTATTAGATTGTTGGAAAGGGAAAAATTAAGATTAAGTTGCAGAATGGAAATCATTGGCTACTACATGAGGTAAGACATGTTCCAAAACTAAGTAGAAATTTAATTTCAGCAGGGCAACTCGGTGATGAGGGTTGTGTAGTTACTTTTAATGATAAAAATTGGAAGGTTTCAAAAGGTTCCCTTGTAGTAGCAAAAGGTGTGAAAGTAGACACCTTATATCTTTGTACAGTTCATATTGTTCCTTCTACTTTGATTGTTTCAGAGAAAAATGAATATTCAGGAACAATTACTGCAGTTGAGCAGGGAGAACAAATAGTTGCTGTAGATTCTGATACAGCGTTGTGGCACAATAGACTTGGGCACATGAGTGAGAAAGGTATGAAAGTACTTCATTCAAGGAAAGTTTTACCAAGTCTAAAATGTGTGAATATGGATTTCTGTGAAAGTTGTGTGTATGGAAAACAAAAGAGAGTGAGTTTTGTACAGACGGGGAAGGAAAACAAAAAGGAGAAATTAGAGCTTGTGCATACAGATGTATGGGGACTAGCCCAGGTATCTTCCCTTGGTGGCTCTCATTATTATGTTACATTTATTGATGATGCAACTAGAAAAGTATGGGTTTATTTCCTTAGATAGAAATCTGATGTATTTCAAACTTTTAAGAAATGGAAATGATTGGTTGAAAATGAGACTGGTAAGAAATTAAAATGTCTCAGATCTGATAATCGTGGTGAGTATTACAGTCATGAATTTGAAGATTATTGCTCCACTAATGGTATTCATAGAAAAAAAACTATTCCAAGGACTCCACAGGAAAATGGAGTGGCTGAACGCATGAACAGGACTATAATGGAGCGCGCAAGGAGCATGAGGTTGCATGTTGGGTTGCCCTTACACATGTGGGTGGAGGCTATCAATACTGTAGTATATTTGATTAATAGAGGTCCCTCTACTCCTTTGGGTTGTGGTATTCTAGAGGAAGCATGGACTGGTAAGAAGGTGAGTTATTCTTTTCTCAAGACCTTCGGTTGTGAAGCTTTTGCTCATATAGACTCTAAAAATAGAACCAAGCTAGAAGCTAAATCAAAGAAATCTATCTTTGTTGGATATGGCATTAATGAATTTGGTTATAGGCTTTGGGATTTTGAAAATCTTAAAATTATTAGAAGTCGGGATGTCATATTCAATGAGAAAGTGTTGTACAAAGATCTGTTGCAGCAACATGAGAAGAAAGAAGATGATTATGTAGTGTTGGATAATACTCCAAAAGCTGATTTTCCAACCATTCCTCATGATGTGCAACAACTGCAACAACAAATACCACACGCACCAGTGAATGTTAGACGGTCAACAAGGCAAATTAGACCTCCACAAAGGTTTTCTCCCTCTTTGTATTCTATTTTACTTACTGATGCTGGTGAACCTGAAATTTATGATGAAGCTGTGCAGGTGGATACTAAGATTCAGTGGGAGTCTGCAATGAAAGATGAAATGGACTCTTTGCTGAAAAATAAGACATGGGATTTGTGCAAGTTGCCTGCAGGTAAAAAGGCTTTACAGAATAAATGGGTTTACAGGTTGAAAGAAGAGGAAGGAGGTAAGAAAAGATTTAAGGCCAGGTTAGTTGTAAAAGGATTTGCACAGAAAAAGGGAATTTATTTTGATGAGATATTTTCTCTTGTTGTTAAAATGACTTCTATTCGTACTGTTTTAAGTCTTGTGGCTACTGAAGATTTGCATTTAGAGCAGATGGATGTTAAAACAACCTTTCTTCATGGTGATTTGGATGAAGAAATATATATGGCTCAACCACAGGGTTTTGAGGTCAAAGGTAAGGAGAACTTAGTGTGCAAATTGAAGAAAAGTTTATATGGCTTGAAGCAAGTGTAGACACCTAAAAACCTTTAGAAAATAAAGTATTTTTATTTTCTGAAAAAGTCCTAATGACATCATCATTTATTAATTAATTATTTATTTAATTAATTAATTAATTTTTATGCCATTAAATCCCTTTATCTTAATTAAAAATATTTAATTAAGGAATCCCTCCCAAAAATGTTTAAATCTTATTTAAACATTATTTCCTTATTTATTAATTATTTAATTAATAAATTGACCAAAAATCCTAAAATAAATAAAAAATTTATTTTTTTCCCAAAAGTTGGCCAATTTCCTTATGACCAATAACCTCTTCCAAAATCTTCTAATCCTTCTTTAATTTTGATTAAAGGCTAATCCCATCATTTCCTACCCCTAACCCCAACTCAAAATATTTAATTAAAATTAAATATTAATCCTCATGTTTATTAAAAAAGTTTTAATAAATATCTCCTCAACCCAAACCCTTGAAATAAATAAAACTTTATTTATTTCCTAAAAATCTAATTTATCCTCACCCTAAGAAGTTCTAGACTCTTCTAGAAAGTCTTCATCCTCATCCTAGGAAATTCTAGACTATTCTAGAAAGTCTTTATCCTCATCCAAAATCTAGACTCTTCTAGAAGATGTCTTTAAACCTAATCCTAATCCCCTCCTAACCTTGTCACATTCCCTAAACATGGGTTAAGACTTACTAACCCAAGCCAAAGTTAACAAATATCTCCTCCTTCACCCACCCTCATTAAATGCCATCCACTTGCCTATCCCTAAGCTAATCCTAAACCATCCTAATCCATCCTCTAATCATTTGCACAAGCCTAAGCAAGCTTAAAACCTTCCTAATCAAGTCCAAGTCGAATTTTCTCTCATCACCCTCAAAATATCTCAACCATAAAACTTTATGAAGTCCACTAGGTCATAAATGACTCTTACAAGCCCTTTTATTGCTCTTACAAGTCATTATGAGGGTCTTTATGAAGATTTTATCTCTTGATCCTCCTTTGTTGACTCATCCTTGCCCTTTCCTCCATCCTCTCACCATGTGACATGTGTCACTCCTTGATTGGCTATAAGGAAGCACAATCCATGTGCTCTCCTCTCATGCAATCTGAGCCTTCCATAAGCTTTTTCCCATCCTTGCATCTTAGCCCTCAATCCCTCAAGCCTCTTGCCTATAAATTGGATCCTTCCCCTTTACAAAATAACACAATCCATGAAGTAAATTTATAATGCTATTTTGAGAGCCAAATCCATACTAAAGCCATCTATCCACACCAAAAATCTACAATCATCCATTGAAGCCTTTGGAAGCATATTGAGCATACATCCTATCCATTTAGACAAAGCCACTCAACAAGAGAGCTTCTCATTGAGAGAGTCCATTAATGGCTCATATTCTCAATTGAGAGTTCATCTTAGTCTATCTTGAAGTTTATGAATTTTGTTTAGTTTGTAGAAGCTTTATTTAAATTTAGTTTCTATTAGCATACTAACATTGCTCATATACATTTTGGCACGCCCGGTGGGACCCTGCATGGGTCATCTTCATTAGCTTTTTTAGTCAAGTTTTGTATGTCATTTGCTGATTTTGGCTAATTTTACTTGTTTTTGTGATTGGTAGGATTGTATAAATTGGTTTTGTAGGTCCACATGAGCATGAAGAAGACAAAGGAACTCATAGTCTATCTCATAGTATTTGCAGATTTTTCAAGCTTATAGGTGGACAAAGAACTTGGAATTATTCTTCCTCTTCTTGTCTATATTCTTCTCATTCCATCTACTTCTTCTTCTTCTTGTTGTGGGAGATCTTGGCCATTTTTTTTTTTAAGGAAGCAAAATCATACACACTTCTTTTTAGTGCTTAAAATGAACCCCCAAATCATACTTAAATCCATTAAAAAATTAAAAATTTGCAAAAAAGGAAAAATCTTTTAACAAGTGAAACTAAACCAATCTAATCATTTGCATCCTTGCAACATCAAGGTTTTAGATGCATTCATGCAAAGTTAGGAACACTTAATTTTTGGGAATTTAAAAAGAACTTCAAGTTTCCATTTCAAAAGGTTCAAAATCAACACTAAGTGCACACTAAAATCTAAATCAAACTCAAAGCATCAATCAAGGATAAAATGAACCTCATTTGCAAATATGTTAAAGTTCTTTTAAAAATCCCATGAAAACTAAGAGTCCTAAATGGTTACCAAAATTGTTCTAAAAAGCTTTGTTATTTGTTCCAAACAAATGTCTTGTTGCAAAATTTTGAATGTTTCTTAGGTTTTTCATGCATCAAAATAATCTAGGAATATCATTTTTGGGCTTAAAACATGCAAACTAGAACACAAAATCTTGAATGAAAAGCAAAGTCCAAAGAGTCATTTTCACTTTTGAGTCCAAAAACAATCTTGAATGATCTAAGGTTAAAACAAAGCACTTCAAAGTTCTTAAAACAACACACAAAATCTCAATCTTGAATGCTCAAAGGAAAAAAACTTGAATGTTTAATCACTTGTATTTGAATGCATGTTGCTAAAATCACTCTTGAGTGCCATGGATTAAAATCAAGTTTGTTTTTTTTATGAATTCATGATTAAAACAACAAATCCAATCTTGAATGCCATAGATCAAATAATCATCTTTTGGGGCATAAAAAGAATCCACATTTTTGAAATCTTCTAAGTTATAAAAACTAATAAATACGCTTTGAGTAAGTTTGTAGTTGGACTCACCCTTTTTAATCACCCATCAATTTAACCATTGGTTGCAATCTCAGTGCCATCTATGGGGATGGGTCCACCTAAGAGGGTGTTAAGTGCTCCACAAAGATCAAACTTCACTTACTTGTGTTTTTATTAGTTTTTCTAACTTAGAAAAATTTCTTGAATGCACATTAATCTCACTCACACTTCATTTGGGCATAAAAATTGGACAAATCTTGATGTGGAGGGCCTCCGGGCGCGCGCTTGGCAATCGAGTTTCACATATCTTTGTTTTGGGCTTAAAACAAACTCACACTCAATCTTGAATGACTAAAAATCAATGAACATCGCATGGTCTTGACGCATTTTCAATGGCGCTCACATTTCTTATGTTGACGATCTCTCGACTTCCATTATGCTGACGACGCTATCAAGTTGGAATGAACATTGTATGCCATAATCACAAGTGTCTTCAATCATAGCTTACAAAATCTAAATCATCAATTGGAAAAGAACTTTGCTTTTTAGCCCAAGGTCATCTGAATCTTCTCTCCCCTTGTTGCCTTTGCAGGCCATCTTGGGTGCATAAGACTAGGATCCAAAACCTTGTTTTTAGTTTTAGGAGGCCTGCTTGGGGATTTCATCACCCCTTGGACGACCTCAACTCCAGCGTTCCGGCAGAGTATAAAGATCGAGAGGTGAATCCAAAGACACCTCTCTTGGGATCAAAATTTTGTCACTCAGGCTAAGCCTCAAGGAACTTTATACCCTTGAGAAGTGAAAGAGGAGAAGTGGGTTACCGCTCCTCTCGGCTGTGTGACATCTTTTTGGTTTCATCTACAGATTTGGGCCTCACGTACCTTGCGTATATCGAGGACTCCCTAGCTATAACAAATTTCATCCTTGTAGAAAGCTTCCTAAGATGTTGGTGTGTTTGGCGTGCTTGCTCAAAACTTTGTCTGCTTGTTTGTTCATAGCTTTTGAATGAATGTTTGCCAATTTTGGTCAAAATCCCAGAAAAGCAGAAATCTCCCAACTCAAGGCATACTTAGCGTAGTCACTGCCTTATCAGAAAATTATCCAAGCTCCCCCGTTGCAACCAAATCTATCTAGTTCTTTGCCTTAGAACAATCCCAAATCCAAAGTCCATCCAAGTCATCCCCCTAGCTAGCTAGCAACCCAATCCAAAATCACCCAAGCCTTTAAAGAGTTGTTGTCACTTTGCCAAAATTTTCTATCCAATCAATCTATCCTACCAATCAACCAATCTCACCAAGGTTATCCCTCTGACAGAGCATTGTCTAGGGTAATCTAGCTTTGTCACTTGCATCCCTCATCACCTTGAGCTAAAGGTTGGGATCCACAAGTGGTCAATCTCGTGTCATGCCCATAGGATCATTAGTCTATCCTCAAGTTGACATAGCCACCACCAAATCTAGCTCATAGGAAAGCAAAACTCTCACCTTTTGACAACATTCCCTTGAAGTCTTCCATCCACAGGAAAGCCAAAAATCTCCAACCAATCCTCCTTAGGTCTGTCATGCAGCTTTGACTCTCCCTAGGAAATCTTTCATTAGCCAATCCAAAATCTGTGCTTAATCCAAATCCAACCATGAGCTTCCATGTTCATCCATACGCAAGACCCCATCCCCATCAAACTCATCATCAAAGCATGAAGTACCAATCCTATCATGATGTGTTTGGTCGCATTGTCCTTGCTCCTACCACCTCCTATTCCAATGATGATGAAAATCTTGTTGACTATGATGGGTATATTGAAAGCCTTAGAAACATTCCCCCAAGCATCCCCCAAAATCCAAGAGTTATTCCAAACTATCTAGTCATGCCATCTGATATTCCAGCTTCCCCTCCTTCACCCCATCAACCAAGCTTCCAATCTTCCACCCCCATCACACTAGCTATTCCTGTCAATCCACCTCCACCTTCGACACATGAGTCTCCAAGGAATCTCCTAGAGGAAATACAAGAAAAGTTGCCTCCAACAGTCGATAAGCCATGTCATCTAATCCAACCATGTGAAGTAGTCAGTGATGAAGCTTCCCTATCTATAATATCACCTCCATCTCCCATAGCTATCATCCCCATACCATCCATCAAATTGCTTAAAATCCTTCCACTTCCCGCAAGCATCAAAATCCCACCACCTATCAAATCCCTCCAAATCCTATCCACATCGCCTCCAAGAATTTCCCAAATCTCTCGTAATGACGCTTATGCATCCATCTTCTACTCACCCATCTCCACTACTGAATCTCCCATCTATCCATCTGTTGCCTTTGAAGAATCCATCCCTTCACCTCCTATCGCACCATCCACTCCAAACCAATCCTATCATGATCCTGCCCAAAAGCATGTTGACATCCCCCAAAGCATAAATGAAGATATCATCATACCATGTCTTCCATCCATAGTGCAGTCACCATCTCCTCCATCTCCAAAACCTCAAGCCATATCTCCTCCACTACAAGATATCTTGTCATCCCACCAGCTACATCAAGATCCTATCCTTCCATCTCCCCTGCTCCATGCTTCCATCTTACCACATATCCAAGCTATTCCACCATCTATAATCTACCCTCTTGGTTCACTTACATTCATCCACGGTGGTCCTCTCTCAGCAGAAGAATTAAGAACAGTATCTCCCCATTGCAATACACCTAATAAATCACTTCTACCATTTTCTGCAAGCAAAAAGTTTCCTCAGCTTGTTCAAATGCTCAATCGATGGCATTATCAAGGTCAAGGTTTAGGACCACAAGAGCAAGGAATCAAAGAGCCTATTATTGCACAAAAAAATCTAGGATTTCATGGTCTTGGATATGTATCCAAAGGCTCACCATCTAAAGGTGTTGGTACACCACACCCCCAAACCAAGCCTATCTCCAAGCCCACCATGCCAGCCTCCCATCACTCCTTCAAGAAATCTTATGTCATCCCCCCTCCACCATCTTTGCAACCCAAAACAACCTACCATATCCCCCCTTCATCCACTAAATCCATTTTGGGTCCCTATGTCCCAAAATCTACCATCCTCCATCCTCCTATCAGCCATCATAAAAATCCTATTCCATCCATTTCTATGCAAGATCAACAAAGGCACATATCAGGGAACATCATCCATCATCATCCCCCTACATGCTCTTTCATATCCTCTCCATCTCACAAAGCTTCTCCTAACCATCTTCCCAAAGCTTACCACAGCAATGTGAATGCCAACTTCAAAATGCATAAAGCTAAAAATCCACATCCTAGGCAATCATATGTCTATTCTAAAAGACATACTCCAAAAAGGAAAAATCCAATCAAAGAATGCAAAACAATGCAAAAGCCTATGAAAAGAAAATCCAAAACCATGTGGATCCCCAAGAAAAAAGTTGAAACCCAATGCATAATGGCATCCACCATTGCTAATCCCCCATCTAGTGACTCATGTCCCCCATCTCCTAACTCCATCTTGGGTGCCTATATCCCCAAGCACACTTCCACAAATCCTCCATCACGCCCGCATCTACCATCTATCCCCCATATGCTCTTTTCACACCCGTCCCAACATGTGCAAATGTTGCTCTTGCAAGCATCCCCATCTCATGCTCCTTTCCAACCTTTTCATCCCTCCATCTCTTACCATCAATCCCATCTAATCCAATCTATTGCATAAATCACACATCCGATGTACCAACAACTAGCAACAAAATTGAACATTCCAACAGCTAGTGAAAAATCCCAAAAAAGCCAAAATAGCTGAAGAAAGCCAAAATCATTCTAGCTAAGTCCAAAGTCAAAAAGTCAAAAAAAAAAAAAAGTAAAGAAAAATAAAGTGTCCACTGGTGAAAACTTGGCAATTCAAGCGCCTTGGACAAGTACCATGATGAAAACTTGACAAACAAGCATCATGCATAATCCCGCCATCCCTTGCTTAGCCTATCACCCTCATGCTTTTGGTCATCTCTTGACATCCAACTCCATCTTCCAATCTATCCACCTATCCTCCACCCTCCATCTTCCATCTCGCATCGTCCACTAATCTCCTACAACTTTAGCCAATCATCCCAGCTATCATCCATCTCCCTAGCCCCTTCAGCTTTTTCCATCCTAGCTTCAATCCTATCACATCCATCATAAGACCTCCTTCTGCATGTTATCTTCTGATTGGGGGCACTATATTCCTTGGAGATCTTGTCTTGTCCATCCTCCCTTGTCATTGGTATCTAGCTCTAGGCTATCCTCATGCAAACCCAATGTCATCTCTTTATATCCATCATAATCCTAGCTATCTACCATCCTATCCAGCCATCTCATCCTACTCCTCTAGCTATCCTTGGTCACAAAATCTCTCATCATCATTGGATGCATCCTGCCAAATCCATATCTTTTGCTATCACCCCACCCTTAGCTTTCGCATCTTGCACAACATCGAACCATCCCGCTATCCTATCATCCTGAGCTTTTGCCTGCTTGTAACTATCTTGGTTAGCTTCAGCTTGTAAATATCTTGGTCCATCAGCTTGTACATCCTCTTTAGCTTAGTACCATTGTATCTATCCAGCGTTCGTGTCAGTTCATCCTTGATCAGCATCTTGCACCCATCACACATCTTGGTTAGCTATTCCAATGCATCCTTTAGCTAGATTTCCTATCACCAAAGTGTTATATTTCTTAGTTCAGCTTGCCAGACGCATCACTCATTCAAATCCACCAGCTTCGGTGCTCTCCGATAGGTCCTTGCAGGATATAGCTTTCCTCATGTCTGATCTTGGTCCGTTAGTACCTTTTCCTACCCATCTCGTTGGCAAACGGATCTCTTTTGGATTTTCACTTTCTTTTGATTTGGGATCTTCCCTTTTGGGTCTTGAAGTATCTTTTCCAAGCAATCTCCTTGTTCCCTCCTCAAGGTTGCCACGATCTTCCATATCATGGTATGCTGCGAATGGGGCAATTAGAGCGTAAGGTCTTGATCAAGTCTTTCGTTTGTTTTTCTTTTTTGATTGTGGGTTCTCCAGTGTCATTTCCACGTTGCTTCCTCTAGGATTCATGTGTGATGCTGGGGCAATCCTTGTGTGTTTGTTTTGGGTTAGTTTGTCAGTCCTTTGGACGGTTGGTGAAAAGGCCTTGATGTTCTTGGTAACCTTGGCAATTAACCAATAGTCCTATAGCAAATCTAGTGCTCAACTACATAGTGGTACTTCTCTTTGAAGTATCCCCCCGCTCAAAAAGATTCAATGGTTTTCCTTCATCTCCATTATCCCCCATCCATATCCAACATCCGTCTCTCCTACCCCAGCTGATGCATCAGTATCTCTTTGAATCACTCATCACTCTTAGCTTTAGGGATCCACAATCCTAGTCTTAGGGATCCACCAATCCAAATCAACCCACCAAGCCTCATCTTTCGAGATCCACAATCCTAGTCCTAGGGATCTCCGAAACCCATCTTTTGCCAATCTGACTCTTTGAAATCCTGTTGCATCAGCTTTTTAATCCCCTCATCCATCTCCCTATCCTGGACTCCTTTTTATAGTGCTCCGCTCCTTCATCCTCCACCTTCCCTAAAGTCTTAAGCTTGCTTCCTCTTGTGCATCTGATTCTCCTTTATCATTCTCCCATAGTGAGAGTTTGAGCTAATTCAGCCCCTTCTCTTTGCCAATCTGAGTCTCCTTGCTCATCTCGGATTCTTGTACTTTTCAAGAAGCCATCGAGCCTCGCTTTCTCTCCTCGCTACCTTCTTGAGGGGGCATCTCACAGTCCATTCTCTCCTCTTCTGCTCTATCCTTGGGCATCTTATTTTCTTATCTTTGATGCCATGCCACTTGCAGCATCACATCAAAGAGGGGCAAAATGTAGACATCTAAAAACCTTTAGAAAATAAAGTATTTTTATTTTCTGAAAAAGTCCTAATGACATCATCATTTATTAATTAATTATTTATTTAATTAATTAATTAATTTTTATGCCATTAAATCCCTTTATCTTAATTAAAAATATTTAATTAAGGAATCCCTCCCAAAAATGTTTAAATCTTATTTAAACATTATTTCCTTATTTATTAATTATTTAATTAATAAATTGACCAAAAATCCTAAAATAAATAAAAAATTTATTTTTTTCCCAAAAGTTGGCCAATTTCCTTATGACCAATAACCTCTTCCAAAATCTTCTAATCCTTCTTTAATTTTGATTAAAGGCTAATCCCATCATTTCCTACCCCTAACCCCAACTCAAAATATTTAATTAAAATTAAATATTAATCCTCATGTTTATTAAAAAAGTTTTAATAAATATCTCCTCAACCCAAACCCTTGAAATAAATAAAACTTTATTTATTTCCTAAAAATCTAATTTATCCTCACCCTAAGAAGTTCTAGACTCTTCTAGAAAGTCTTCATCCTCATCCTAGGAAATTCTAGACTATTCTAGAAAGTCTTTATCCTCATCCAAAATCTAGACTCTTCTAGAAGATGTCTTTAAACCTAATCCTAATCCCCTCCTAACCTTGTCACATTCCCTAAACATGAGTTAAGACTTACTAACCCAAGCCAAAGTTAACAAATATCTCCTCCTTCACCCACCCTCATTAAATGCCATCCACTTGCCTATCCCTAAGCTAATCCTAAACCATCCTAATCCATCCTCTAATCATTTGCACAAGCCTAAGCAAGCTTAAAACCTTCCTAATCAAGTCCAAGTCGAATTTGCTCTCATCACCCTCAAAATATCTCAACCATAAAACTTTATGAAGTCCACTAGGTCATAAATGACTCTTACAAGCCCTTTTATTGCTCTTACAAGTCATTATGAGGGTCTTTATGAAGATTTTATCTCTTGATCCTCCTTTGTTGACTCATCCTTGCCCTTTCCTCCATCCTCTCACCATGTGACATGTGTCACTCCTTGATTGGCTATAAGGAAGCACAATCCATGTGCTCTCCTCTCATGCAATCTGAGCCTTCCATAAGCTTTTTCCCATCCTTGCATCTTAGCCCTCAATCCCTCAAGCCTCTTGCCTATAAATTGGATCCTTCCCCTTTACAAAATAACACAATCCATGAAGTAAAGTTATAATGCTATTTTGAGAGCCAAATCCATACTAAAGCCATCTATCCACACCAAAAATCCACAATCATCCATTGAAGCCTTTGGAAGCATATTGAGCATACATCCTATCCATTTAGACAAAGCCACTCAACAAGAGAGCTTCTCATTGAGAGAGTCCATTAATGGCTCATATTCTCAATTGAGAGTTCATCTTAGTCTATCTTGAAGTTTATGAATTTTGTTTAGTTTGTAGAAGCTTTATTTAAATTTAGTTTCTATTAGCATACTAACATTGCTCATATACAGCAAGCACCTCGATAATGGTATCTGAAATTTGACAGTTTTATGCATGAGCATGGATATAATAGGTGTCATTCAGATTACTGTGTTTATTTTACGAGGTTGGATGATGAAAGCTACATTATTTTATGTTTATATGTTGATGATATGCTTGTAGCTGGGTCTAACATGGATCATATTAAGGGGCTGAAATGCCAATTAGCACATGCATTTGCTATGAAGGATTTGGGGGCAGCAAAAAAAATCCTTGGTATGAAGATTTGCAGAGATAGGAAGAACAAAACATTGACGCTATCTCAAGCTGATTATGTTGAGAAGGTGTTGCAATGTTTCTCTATGGAGAATGCTAAAGCTGTCAACACACCTTTACCTGGTCATTTGAAATTGACTAAGGAGATGTGTCCCAAGACATAGGAAGAGGAGGATAAGATGTCCAAGGTACCCTATGCTTCAGCTGTAGGAAGTTTGATGTATGCTATGGTATGCACTAGGCCAGATATTGCACATGCAGTGGGAGTCGTTAGCAAGTATATGAGTCATCCAGGATTTGAGCATTGGAATGCTGTCAAGTGGATTCTCAGATATTTGAGAGGAACATCTAATAAGTGTTTACACTTTGGGGGCTCTACTACTGATTTACAGGGCTATGTTGACTCATATTTGGCTGGGGATATTGATACCAGGCAGAGTACTACAGGTTATGTCTTTACTATTGGTGGGGCAGTCATGAGCTGGGTTTCTAGGTTACAGAAGATTAATGCTCTCTCCACTACAGAGGCAGAGTATGTTGCTGCTACAGAGGCAGCCAAAGAGATGATATGGCTTTAGTTCTTCTTGGAAGAATTGGGACATCCTCAGAAGGATAATTATTTGTTCACAGATAGTCAAAGTTCCATTCATCTTGCTAAGAATTCAGCTCTGCATTCTAAGACCAAACACATACAGTTGCGGTACCATTTCATTCGATCAGTTTTGGAGGATGGAAAGTTAAAGCTGGAGAAGATATATACCAATGACAATCCAGCAGATATGTTGACAAAGGTTGTAACAAGGGAGAAGTTGAATTCCTCTTCAGCTTTGGTTGGTCTTTTAGACTGAACATGAATAAAAGAACAGTAGAGTCCAGGATGGTTTGATCTAGTGGGAGCCCCATGTGGTAATGGTATTGCTACAGGATAAGTCTCCAAGTGGGAGATTATTGTTTAGTGTGGAGCCTGATCAGTCCCCAAGTGGGAGATTGTTAGATTGTGGTGACTGATCATGAAAGTACTATACATACTTCATAAATAGTGGGGTTCGAGGCATCGCCTCGAAAAAAAAATTTTTGGCAGTAGCTGACATGGTAGCCGACATATTATGGTCGACATACGGCCGACATGTTATAACCCTAAAGTGGTTTAATACTTGTATAAAAGGGCTTAGGGTTGGGTATTTTTCATAGTGTTGTGATACGAAATTAGTTCTTGCGGCAGTATTGAGCTGTAAGGGATTACAGATTGTAATCAGGTTGTAATCACTAGATTGTAATAAGATCGGACTTGTTGTTTGGTCGACGTAGCCTAGGGAATGGATGAACCACGTTAAATCTTGGTGCCTTGTGTTCATTTTTTGTGTGTTCTATTATTTTTTGTTATTGGTTATATTTGCATGTAGTTATTTATTTCTGTCCATGGTTTATCCTAACATGTTCCTCAGTAATGGGAGGAGGCACATGTTGTCACTTAGGTTTGCACCCTTGTCCAAGGCCTATGCGTGAGGACAACCTAGTGAAACATGGAAACAACCTCCAAGCTATGGGACTTGAACTGTGAGGTTGAGTCTCCGGAGAAGGCCGGCTTCCTCTTACTATCAGGGCGCACCTATCTATTCTCAGAAGGAAAAGGGAGAAAGAGAGCACTAAAGCAAATCTACCTAGTCTAATCTAAGGCGGTGATGCACCAAAACATAGTGTTCAGACTCATTTTTGCCCATATATGCACTACAGAACTAGGGTAACATCCAAAAAGTCATACACATCCAGACTTATATCGATCAACAACCACATACAAATCAGGGAACCAAACAAGATAACACCAGGAAAAGAAGATTTCACTTATATATTATCCGGTAGGTCAAAGGTAGATATAGTATGTGGACCACTGATCTCAACAATACATCAATGAGAGGCAAAACGATGCACATATACATTGATGGCTGAAAGAGATGATACAGGATGCTTATCTAGCTCAGAGATAGAGGAATTTTTACACTGAAAGTCTGCAAGCAGTAGCAAAGAAAATCAGGAAGAGTTGACCCTAAGAATAGATCACCAAATTGCCTTTATAGATTAGGCATAACTGAAGATTTCTGCATTACATTCACTTCTCACCTACTGGCATTAACTTTCCATCCTGAGAATCCAATCAAAGATCTGATTGAACATGGCCTGCATACCAAGAAATCTGATATCCCTCTGAGAAAGAGCCTGGAGAAGACAGGAACGACACCACAACATTCCCTGACATGGTAGATGGATTGACCGGATGGATGGAGTGTCTTTCTGCACTTAGCATTCATTCTGAGTTGGTGGCAATTAATCCCACCATTGGATTTGTGGCAAAACCCTAATTTCTCATCATTCATGATTCATGCATCCATCGTATCAATCAGTCAACAGGCTCGATGAGCCAACTGGGCCATGTAGGCCAATCACACCTTTGACCTCGCCACCCTGGCAGTCCCTTTACATTTGACTAGGCACTTACCACCCTTTCCGTGCGACTGGGCGCTATGTCGCTATGTTAAAAACCTTGCAGCTTCGCCATGGCGAGATGGCGCCTGCCGCCGATCCATTTCCAATTTGACGGTCACAAAAATTGACCTCCCGCGACCCTCCTTCTCTATTGATTTTCTGGGCCCGCTGATACATGGCGTCTCCTCGTTGGTCTATTGGTTACTTAGATCTAACTGCACCGGCGGCATGAAATGTGGCCCCGCCAAGACACGTGGCGCACGGGCGCTATGTCGTCGATGTTAACTCTGGGGCAGTTCTTGATAGCAAGAAAGCGCCAGTTGTAGATCCCTGCAGATTCGACGATCATGAAGACTCGCCATTCCTTCTGAGACTACTGGGCTCTCTGTATGCTGTGCACTAACTCATACACATGGCACTTCCCTATTTGGTTCGATGAAACACCAGCTGGCAACCCAAGACCTGATCCATAGAGTGACCACGTGTCAACTAGGTGCCATGTCGCTATGTGGAAATTGAGACCAAATTCCCATAGCGCCATAGCGCCCACTGATAGCATGTCCTGAGATTTACATGTGTCCCCATCCGATTCGCTATCCTGATGCCGGGCTGACAAATTACGTTGCAGAGTACCCATGGGACCCATCTGCCTGATCATTCCTCGCCACGGTGAACTTTTCGTTTGGGCGCTATGTCGCCATCGAAAAATGCATTGGTTTTCTGTTGGCGCCATGGCACCTCGCCATTTTTTGAAACCTCCGAGCCATGAAACTTCTGACCTGTCATACTCTGTGATCTATGATCGGACCCATCCCACTCGGTGCCACTTCTGCAACTGCACTGCACTCTGGATGACACCTGGCAATCCTTGGTGAGGCCTAGTCCATGTCGATCCACATGGCAGATGGTCGCTATGTCGCCATGATAAAATCCATGCATCTCCGCCATAGCGAGATGGCATCATCCGTCAATGTGACCCAATCCGACGATCATGAGGACTCATCATACCTCGTGCTTCTACCCTCCATGTTGGCACACCTGGCATCGCCTTGTGACACAGACCCACCTGACACATGTCACTGAGGCGCTATGTCGCCGTCATAACCTTTGCGCAACTCCTCTATAGCACGATGGCGCTTACTATTGATCCGAGCTGATCCGATGGTGGTGATCATAAACCCCGACTGTGTTAGCCGTGCCAACAGAAACTCTGACCTGGTCACACGTGGTTTCTTTTGATTTGTCACCATGATGCTTGACTCTGCCGATCGTTGGAACTCGCCGCCGTTAATATCTCTGTTGGGCGCTATGTCGCTATGGAGATTTTTTGGCCGTTATGCAGTAGCAACATAGCGCCAAAGGTGTTAAAGAACTTTCTGACCTATCGAACGTCAGACCCACCCCTACAACGTGTCGACAGGGCGTCATTGTGGGATCATAAATATCGTGCATTTCCTTTATAGCGCGATGATGCCAACCGTCGGTACCGCTCAGATCTGATGGCCAGAAAACTCATGGATCATAGCATTAAAATACTAATCCGAGAATAACCGTTGAATAAGCCATGCATTCAAATTTAAATATTTGGCGGGTAACATGAGGTAACACTTCTGGCAACTCGTAGGGGGCATGAGCCTGCTCAATGCATGACCAGTGCCTGAGAATGATCCATTGGGCCATGGAGTCGGAAAAGAGGACCTGGAAGGTATGAAACTAAGGGCTGCAAGAAACCCTAACCCTTAATGAGGAAATCAAAACATTAAAAACCCTTGAAACTTTGGCTCTGTCTCTGCGACTTGGAAACAAAAATAGAACCTCCTCAACAACCTGAGACTTGTCAAAACTTCGGGAACTGGCGACTCAAGAAGTGAGCCATGTGCACGCACACTTATTGCAAAATAAAAACAAATCGGAAGCAACTAGACTAACACTAACTATCTACATGGATTCACAATCCTTCAGAAACAGGGCTTCAGATGAATCCCATTAACTGGAATGGGCAAAATTTCACCATTTGGCTTGCTTAGCTAGAACGCATTGGCTTGTTTGCAACTGGAGATCAGATAAGGGCCACTCCATAGTGGATCAAATTTGGAGTGCCTTCCTAGTTTTGCTTTGTCTGAGTCCCACTTGAGAACTAAATCTCCTTCTCTAAAGATTTTTGCCCTTGCCTTCTTATCAAAACTCTTCGTCATCTGCTGCTGGTGTATCTCCAGGGTTTGCATAGCTTTGTTTCTCTTTTCTTCCAGTTCAATCAACTTTGCCATTCTTACTGACATGGAACTATTTTCAACCAATTCCAGTTGATGAGCCAACTCCAAGGATGGGAATTCCAACAAGATTGGAAGTCTGGCCTCCCTACCATATACCAGCACAAAAGGTGAATTCCCAATAGATCTCTTGGGTGTTATCCTATCAGCCCACAGAGCAGTCCTTAATTTTTTATGCCAGACCCTCTAATTGTCTACTATCATTCTCCTTATGATTCTGATCAGATTCTTGTTGGAAGATTCAGCCAAACCATTACCCTGGGGGTAGTAATTTGATGATGTGCTCAGATAGATATTGTGACTCATTGCCCATGCACAAATTTGGGTTCCAACAAAAGATTTGGCATTATCTGACATGATAGTAGGAGCACCAAACCTAGATACAATTCCATCAAGGAATTCAACAACTGATGGCTCTGTAGCATCCTTCAAGGAAACTGCCTTTGTCCACCTAGTGAAATAATCGGTAGTAGCCAAGATCCATTTATGACCTGCACTAGATGGAGGATTAATGGGGCCTATAAAATCCAACCCCCACTAGGTGAAGGGCTGATCCACCTAAATAGGATGAAGAGGAAGAGTTGCAAGTCTCTATTTGCCTGAGAAAAAAGCACATTTCTTACATTTTCTCACATACCTATAACAATCATGGAACAGAGATGGCCAATAATATCCAGCCCTCATGATCTTCATGGCGGTTGTTCTTGTAGAGAATTGGCCACCATCAGGGCCATCATGAAGTTCTTTAATCATCCTCTCAACCTGATCCTCTTCAATACATCTCAACAGGGTCCCATTAAAATCCCTCCTAAATAGGATATCATCAATCACAACATAGGGAATGGACTGCAGCCTATATTGTCTTCTCTTAGCTCCGTCCAATCCCTGAGGGTATCCATTCCCTGATAAAAAGTTCCTCATGTCATTCATCTAGCTCCTAGGACCATTACCATTTCTTACCTCCTGCTGCTCTGTTATTACCATAGCAGTCCCTTCATCTGAATCCTGACTTGATAACATTTCTTTGCATAATCCTCTCCCTCTTACCAATTTGGTAATCTGAATATCAACATCATATTCCATTACCCTAGTGATCCATCCAGCCCTCTTCTCACTGATATCTTTGCTTAACAGGAAGTCTTTTACACTCACATGGGGCACCAACAAATGGATCCTATTATGGGATAAGAGGTGTCTAAATTTCTTCAAGGCTCCAATGACTGCAAGGGCTTGCTTCTCAACAAAGCTATACTTATCTTCATATTCCTTGAGTCCTTCACTAAAGAAGGCTATGGGCTACTCCTCATTCTTGTCATTTGTCTGAGTCAAGACAGCAGAAATACTTGACTCATCACCTAAAGTGTAGAGGATGAAATCTTTCTCAAAATTTGGGTTCATGAGAGTGGGGCCTGAGGCTATGGCTGCCTTGATTTCTTCAAAAATCTCCTTGCCCTCGTTGGTCCATGAGAAGACCATATCTTTCCTAAGCATGGTTGTAAGGGGTTTCACCATGATGGCAAGATTAGGAATAAACCTTCTTTCAAAATTTATCCTACCAAGGAAACTTTGCAGCCCCTTCTTGTGTTTAGGGAGAGGAAGGGAAAGTATTGCTTTTGTTCTTTCGGGATCAATGGTCAATCCATCCTTAGATACAATGTGTCCCAGTAATTTTCCTTGGCTCATAGCAAAGACACACTTGGCTAGGTTGAGGGAAACCCCAAACTCTCTACATCTTAGAAATACCTGTCTCAAATGATCAAGATGATCTTCTACATTCCCTGAATATACAGTTATATCATCAAGGTATACTAAGACAAACTTGTCAATTAATCTTTTGAAAGCCACCTCCATTACCTTTTGGAATGTGGCACCTACATTTGTTAGTCCAAATGGCATCTTGCAATAAGCATAGGTGCCCCATTTAGTAGTAAATGTTGTCTTAAATCTGTCAGATTCTTTATCCAACACTTGGTTATAACCATAAAATCCATCAAGAAAAGAGAACCTCCTTGACCCACTGACCTTGGACAAAATTCGCTCCATAGAAGGGAGAGGATAGTGATCTTTAAGGGAAGCCTGATTAAGATCCCTAAAGTCCACACACAATCTGATTTCTCCATTCTTCTTCCTTATAGGGACAAGGTTAGCTACCCATGATGAGTGTTTGATAGGAAAAATTATGTTAGCTTCAATCAACTTGGATAGTTCCTTCCTCATTAAGGGTTCAATCTTGGGATTCATTGGCCTCTGTTTTTGCCTTACTAGTTTGACCCTATCAACTAAATCTATGGTATGCTGAAACAAACTAGGGTCAAACCCCTTTAATTCATCATATGTCAAAGAAAACACATCATGAAATTCTTGACATAGATGAATGAAATTTTCTTGCTCAGCCTCATAACATACCTTCCCCATGTTAAGAGATTTTCCATCAGTAATTGTAACTAGGGCATGATCATCTTTTTTTGCAGCTAGATTTATTCCTTTGCCTCTTGTCTTATCATCAGGATTAAAGACACTCTCCAAGGTAATGAGACCCTTGGGCAACTTGTTGGAACTGAGGTGAATGATCTAATCACCATACTGATCTTGTAGTCTTGACTGATTTCTTTCTGAAAATTCTGCTTCATTCTGCAAGAAACTCACAATCTTCTCATCAGACTCAAACACTTGCCAATGAGTATTATTATCAAGAACAGCAGGCCTTACTACCACCTTTATTTTTTGCTTCTTCTCTTCCTCAAGATTCCTTGGCACATCATAAGATGCACCCACTGCTGCAAGTCTATCAGCATATTTGTTTTCTTTCCTAGGAATGCTCTAGATATTAAATGCTTGGAAACCCTCAAGCAAATCCCAAACTCTGTGTTTGTAAGACTTGAGCAGGCCATTTTTGGTGATATTTTGATTTCTCACTTGGTTCACTACCAACTCACTGTCTCCATATACTTTCAAGGCTTGAATTCCCCTCTTTTGGGCAAGTAGGAGACCTTGGATCAAAGATTCATACTCGGCCACATTATTGGTATAACTGAATTGGAGCCTAAAAGAGAAGTAGTATCTTATTTGTGCAGGAGAGATCAACATAACACCAACCCCTGATCCATTTCTATTCCTTGAGCCATCAAAGTACATACTCCATATTCCACTTATGTCATCATTAACTCCAACAAGATCAGGAACTTGAGCCTCCTCCTCTATTATGCAATATGTACTAAGGCCTGTCTCAAGAGTTTCCAACATAGGCTCAAACTGACATGTATTTTCCCACTCATCTAAGAAGAAATCAGGAATCTCTGCTATGGAGGTGGCAGGCTCATTTACTATGTCATTTTCATCCATCTGTAGAATAGGGCAATTCATATTAATGAAGTTGGGGGTGTAGGGTTCAGTGTGATGAAGGGCTTGAGGTTCTGCTCTAATTGAAGCATTGGCCCCATATCTAGTCTTAAATGACATATAAGACCAATTAGCAGATATGAATCCACCTATTTGGGTAGTGAAGTCTCTTGAAAGACAGATGGCAAAATAGGGCTTGACTTCAGCAACAAACATGTCTTGAATCACAGTACAACCAGGGCATGCATGTAGGGCCATTTCCACATTCCTAAGGATGCCTATAGTTTTGATAGTACTCCCATCTAGTTGTAACACATCCCTAATAATGGGCTCATATTTCATTCCTAAAGCATCAGCAACACACCTAGGCATTACTGAGCTACTAGCCCCCGAATCTATCATGCAATTATGGACTAATTTGCCCCCTATAATCAGAGAAACATAGAATGGAGGAGGTCTAACCTTTTTATTTGTCTCCACATCACCTGCTGGTTGTACTAAACTAGTGTCACTCTCCATGGTAGATGACTAATCTTTGGGTTCAATCTTTTCCAATTCTTGCTGCAACATCCTTTTCTGCATTGGTATGGTGGCAACGGCATCCCACATGGAAATGCTTACATTGGTTTTCTTCATTTTCTCTACCACACTCAAGGGTGCATTAGGAATTTTGGCAGAAATTTTGGGAGCTGTACTCATGAGAGGTTGAGATGGAACAACATAGGGATCACTTGCATCCTCCTTTCTTGGACCTTGCCTTTGCTGTTATGAAGTGTTTGTCTGCTCATTTGTTGTTTGTGTATGAGGTGTAACACTTGAAGTTGAGGCCTGCTTAGGAGAAAGGGGGGCAGTATGTTCCATAGCTCTCTTCTTGCTTCTTGTGTTATGAGCAACGAAATCATGGTTTACATTACAATGCTCCTCCATCTGGTGATTAATAAAAGAGCAATCACCCTGCCTCTGAATATATAAGGCCTCCTTGGGATGATCTTCCTTGTATGATTTCTTTACTGCGGGCTCCTAGACAGTTACGGCCAAATAAGATTCTGCCTTCTAACATAGGCAATAGGTATAAGAATAGTTACATGAAGGACAGAAGTCTTGATCTTGGGCTAAGTTATTTTGAGGAACTAAAGCTCTGTTCTGATTTGAGCTTGAAGCAGTAGCATGACTATTTTGCCTATTCTGATCAAAAGAGCTATTCCAATGATTAGGAGGCCTACCACCACTTGAAGCCCGATGTTGTAATTGGGGAGGCTTGCCACTTTGGGCTTGCTGTCTTTCTAAGGCCACCACCTTGTTACTCATTTTTTGTATTAGAGAAAAACTATCCTCTAATCTCTTCCCTTTGTCCTTCAACTCCTTCCCCTGCTCTTGCAATTTTTTATCCAGAGTCCTCTCTCTTTTATCTGTATTCAGCACTAGACCTTGGAGCATTTCCTTGAGTTCATCTATTCCATTTGAGGATGTGGAAGCTTGGGGAATTGGAGTAAGGGCTTGTGATGTAGAAATTGTAGGAAGGGGGGCTATTACTGGTTGGTGGTTGGGAACATCAGGAAAGAAAGGCATAGGAGGCCTTGGAGCCAACTTTCCTCCTTGTATTAGGATTTTCTCAGCTTTTATAGTTGTCTCATAAGCATTCGATAATGTATCTCCTCCCATAGTTTGGATTGTAGTGGCAATGTCACTGTTGAAAGCTCTAAGGTAATGCAAGAAGGCATTACCAGGGGTAGGTTTCACTATAGTAGGTATTCTATCCCATGTCTTTTGGAATCTGTAATTAAAATCAGTCATACATTCATGGGGGGCTCTTTTTATTGTAGTCAGCTTCTCTAGTAGTGACAAATGGTCACTCTTATCCTCAAAATGTTTGCATAATCCTACTCCTAGTCCATCCCAATCAGTTATGGAACCATGAGCTAAGCCTCTATACCACTGTAATGCTTTTCCTTTTAAAGATGAGGCTAGAAGTCCGACAACAACATCATCTTTTGTAATACCATGAATATTGCAGACATTCGCTACCTCTTGGATATGCTCTAAAGGGGAAATAGAAGTTTCACTAGTAAAATCAGGTATACCTTTTAGTGCAGATACTAGTATATCATGTCTTTGGGCTAACAACAGAGGACTTCCACCATTAAAGGTGGCAAAAGGATGAACTCTTGGCTGTACCATATAAACAAGTGTCCTATTGATGAGTGTTGATGACAATCTAGGCTGAGTTCGAACAATAGGGGGAGTAGAGATAGATCTTACAGGTATATCAACTATTATTCTACTCCTAACTGGTGATAATGAAGTTCTAATCCTTCTTCTCCTAGGATTTGAAAGAGAAAGCTCTCGATATTGAAATTTACCTCTAGAAGACGCCCTTGTTTCAGTCCTGGGCATGAATCACTGCAAACTTGGTCTGGAACCAGACTTTTTTGATGTTTAGAGTCACCAAGTACTTGAAGAATCAGCCTGTTGAAGGCTTGAAAACTAAAGCCAGCACTACTTCTTCAGCATTTATCTCTAGAATTATTTCTTCTTGACACCAGTAGACCTAAAATCTTCTGATATGAGTCCCACCGAGCGTGCCAAAAACTATTGTCACTTAGGTTTGCACCCTTGTCCAAGGCCTATGCGCGAGGACAACCTAGTGAAACATGGAAACAACCTCCAAGCTGTGGGACTTGAACTACGAGGTTGAGTCTTTGAAGAAGGCCGGCTTCCTCTTACTATCAGGGCACACCTATCTATTCTCAGAAGGAAAAGGGAGAAAGAGAGCACTAAAGCAAATCTACCTAGTCTAATCTAAGGCGGTGATGCACCAAAACAGAGTGTTCAGACTCATTTCTGCCCATATATGCACTACAGAACTAGGGTAACATCCAAAATGTCATACACATCTAGACTTATATCGATCAACAACCACATACAGATAAGGGAACCAAACAAGATAACACCAGGAAAAGAAGATTTCACTTATATATTATCCAGTAGGTCAAAGGTAGATATAGTATGCGGACCACTAATCTCAACAATACATCAATGAGAGGCAAAATGATGCACATATACATTGATGGCTAAAAGAGATGATACAGGATGCTTATCTAGCTCAGAGACAGAGGGATTTTTACACTGAAAGTCTGCAAGTAGTAGCAGAGAAAATCAGGAAGAGTCAACCCTAAGAACAGATCACCAAATTGCCTTTATAGATTAGGCATAACTGAAGATTTCTGCATTACATTTACTTCTCACCTACCGGCATTAACTTTCCATCCTGAGAATCCAATCAAAGATCTGATTGAACATGGCCTGCATACCAAGAAATCTGATATCCCTCTGAGAAAGAGCCTGGAGAAGATAGGAACGGTGCCACAACATTCCTTGACATGGTAGATGGATCGACCAGATGGATGGAGTGTCTTTTTGCGCTTGGCATTCATTCCGAGTTGGTGGCAATTAATCCATTTACATTTGACTGGGCGCTTACCACCCTTTTCGTGCAACTGGGCACTATGTCGCTATGCTAAAAACCCTGCAGCTTTGCCATGGCAAGATGCTGCCTGCCGCCGATCCATTTCCAATCCGACGATCATAAAACTTGACCTCCCACAACCCTCCTTCTCTATTGATTCGTCGAGCCTGCTGATACGTGGCATCTCCTTGTTGTTTTGTTGGTTACTTAAATCTAACTGCACCGACGACATGAAATGTGGCCCCGCCAGGACACATGGTGCACGGGCGCTATGTCGCCGATGTTAACTCCCAGGCAGTTCTTGATAGCGAGACAGCGCCAGTCATAGATCCCTGCGGATCCGACGATCGTGAAGACTCGCCATTCCTTCTGAGACTACTAGGCCTGCTGTATGTTCTGCACTGACTCATACACATGGCACTTCCCTATTTGGTTCAACAAAACACCAGCTGGCAACCCAAGACCTGATCCACAGAGCGACCATGTGTCAGCTAGGTGGCATGTCGCTATGTAGAAATCGACACCAAATTCCCATAGCACCATAGCACCCACTAACAACATGTCCTGAGATTTACACGTGTCCCCATCCGATTTGCTATCCTGATGCCGGGCTGACAAATTGCACTGCAGAGTACCAATGGGACCCATCTGCCTGATCATTCCTCGCCACGGTGAACTTTTCATTTGGGTGCTATGTTGCCATTGGAAAATGCATTGTTTTTCCATTGGTGCCATGGCGCCTCGCCATTTTTTGAAACCTTCAGGCCGTGAAACTTCTAACCTGCTATACTCTGCGATCTGCGACCAGACCCATCCCACTCGGCACCACCTCTGCAATTGCACCGCAATCTGGATGACACCTGGAAATCCTTGGTGAGGCCTAGTCCATGTCGATCCACGTGGCGGATGGTCACTATGTTGCCATGATAAAATTTGTGCATCTCCGCCATAGCGAGATGGTGCCATCCATCGATGCGACCCAATCTGATGATCGTGAGGACTCATCTTACCTTGTGATTCTGCCCTCCATGTCGGCACACCTAGCATCACCTTGCAACACGGCCCCACCTCACACGTGTCATTGAGGCGCTATGTCACCGTCATAACCTTCGCACAACTCCTCTATAGCGTGATGGCACTTACCGTTGATCCGAGCTGATCCGACGGTGGTGATCATAAACCCTGACTATGTTAGCCATGCCGAAAAAAACTCTGACCTAGTCACACGTGGTTTCATTTCTTTTGATTTTTTGCCACGATGCTTGACTCTTTCGATCGTTGGAACTCACCGCCGTGAATATCTCCACCGGGCGCTATGTCGCTATGGATATTTTTCGGCTGATATGCAGTAGCGACATAGCGCCAAAGGCATTAAAAAACTTCTTGACCCGCCGAACGCCGGACCCACCCCTACAACGTGTCGATAGGGCGTCATCACGCTATCATAAATATCATGCATTTCCTTTATAGCACGATGATGCCAACTGTCGGTACCGCTCAGATCTAACGGCCAGAAAACTCACAGATCATAGCATTAAAATACTAATTCAAGACTAACCGTTGAATAATCCATGAATTTGAATTTAAATCTTTGGCGGGTAACATGAGGTAACAGCACACTGTCAAAACTATCAAATGCAACAGTGATGAGGTCCTGTAATTTACAATACACACATTTTTTTTAATTTGATTTTAGAGCATAATGAACTATACAGTATGTACATAAATCACAATATTGACCTCAAATGACGATGTAGGTACCTCCATCTGGCTAAGTCCTGTGCTCTTAGCAACACTCACGGTGGCATAGTTCTAAAATTATGGATACATAAATGTTTAGTCAAAATTAAATATACATGAATAATTACAAAGTGCATAATTTGTACACTACATTTTTTATACACTATAAATTAAACATGTATATATAATGTATATATCATACCTGAGTGGTAGCTGTAGAACCAGAATCAGTATGCAAAGAACATTAACAAATGAAGTAAACATTCACAAACCAAAAACTAAATTCACATATATGCTTAGACTAAGAAAGAAAATAAGAAGTGCAAACCTCACAAGAGAAAACACTCCATGCTTTCTTGATTCTGTAGATGTGTCCTTTTGCTGTGGATGTATGCTCAAGATGCTCAAAAGCTGCTTCAATGGAGATGGGTAATGGCAAATTGGTAGCTTTGTGAGCTCTCAATTTGGCATTATAAGGGTATGATTGATGGCTTTGGTTCTCAAAATAGCATGGTAACTTTAGCTCAAAGATTGTTGATGAAATGGCTTGGGATGGGATTCAATTTATAGGCTAAGGGGTAGAGGGATGGAGGGCTTAGATGCAAGGATGGATGAAGGCTTAAGGAGGGCTAAGATGCACTCAAAGGGGAGCACATGGATTGTGCTTGTTTAGCACCAATGGGAAGGTGACACTTGTCACAAGGAGGATGAGTGTGAGAGGGTAGGGTTAAGGGTTGGTTAAGGGCATGATGAGTGGGGTTGAGTATGTAAGAGGGATGTAAGAGGAATGAGTGTGGAAGAGGGAAGAGTGTGGAAGATGGGTGTAAGAGTCATGAGTGGGCTTGTAAGAGTCTTTATGTTTTGTAAGAGCACTCATGACTTAGTGGTTGGGTTTTTTTGAGGGGAGACTTTGGTTTGGATTAGGAAAGTCTTAAACTTGTTTAAGGAATGTGACAACATTAGGGGGTGGATTAGGCTTGGGTTTAGGATTAGATTAGGGATGTTAGAGATGTGCAAGTGGATGGCATTAATGAGGGTGGGTGAGTTAGTGGCTAAGCTTGGTTAGTATGGGTGGATGGGGTGGATTAGGCTAAATGGAAGATTAGAGATAGGTTAGGGTTTTTTTGAATTTGGGGATTTCATTTATCAAATAGATTTATTTAATAAATGGGGATTTTTGGAATTAGATAGGAGAAAAGGATTTAATTGATAAATAATAGATTATTTGATTTATCAATTAGGACTATAGATGATTAATTAAATTAATCAACTAGGGGATGACAAAGGATTAATTAAATAAGAATTTAATTAATGATGCCTTTAGAGATGGCTAAATTAGATTACCAAAGTAGTGTAATCAAATTTAGGTGTCTACATTTTGCCCCTCTTTGACATAGTGTTGAGACAACACTATTTCAAAGAAGTTTGAATGAAGACAACATGAGGAAGATGTTTTAGCAACAATGTTGCCCCAGTCTCGGATAAGAAGAGGAGAGACTAGACTTAGATGATGCCCCCTCAAGAAGGCGGCGGGGAGAGAAATGAGGCTTGACGACTTCTTGAAAAGTACAAGAAATTGAGATGAGCTGAGACGCTGGTTGGCGAAGAGAAGGGGCTGAATTAGCTCAAACTCTCACTACGGGAGAATGATAAAGGGAAATCAGAGGCACAATAGTAAAGCAAGCTTAAGAATTTCCAAGATTGGGGGGGGGGAGATGGAGGAGCGGAGCAATATAAAAGGAATCCATTGAAGCTTTTTGAGCAGGGGCATACTTCAAAGAGAAGTACCACCATGTAGTTGAGCACTAGATTTGCTATAGGACTGTTGGTTAATTGCCAAGGTTACCAAGAACATCAAGGCCTTTTCACCAACCGTCCAGAGGACTGACGAACTAACTCAAAACAAACACACAAGGATTGCCCCAGTATCACACATGAATCCCAGAGGACGCAGCGTGGAAATGACACTAGGTAACCCACAAGCAGAAAAAGAAAACAAGCAAAAGACCTGATCAAGACCTTACGCTCTAATTGCCCCATTCGCAGCATACCATGATATGGAAGATCATGGCAACCTTGAGGAGGGAACAAGGAGATTGCTTGGAAAAGATATTTCAAGACCCAAAAGGGAAGATCCCAAATCAAAAGAAAGTGAAAATCCAAAAGAGAACTATTTGCCAATGAGATGGGTAAGACGAGGTACTAACGGACCAAGATCAGACATGAGGAAAGCTATATCCTGTAAAAATCTATCAGAGAGCACCTAAGCTGATGGATCTGGATGAGTGATGTGTCTGGAAAGCTGAGCTAAGAAGGATAACACTTTGGTGATAGGAGATCTAGCTAAAGGATGCATTGGAATATCTAACCAAGGTGTGCAATGTGTGCAAGATGTTGACCAAGGATGAACTAACATGAAAGCCGGATAGATACAATGATACTAAGCTAAAGAGGATGTATAAGCTGACAGACCAAGATATGTTACAAATGTACAAGTTTGTTCATGTTTTGGTTTTTTTTGAGATGGAAATTTTTGTGAAGGATGGGATGTCTATAATAGTTGATAGGTGGATAGGTAGATGGTTTGTGAAAAGCTTAAAAAAAATGGGATTCTGTGTATGCATGTGATAGGATACGGGCTAGGGTACAAGATTATTTACAAGCTGGAATATGGTACAAGCTTTGGACAAGATTTGGATATATACAAGGTATGGTACAATATTTACAAGGTATAATACAAGCTTTGGTACAAGATTTACAAGCTGTACAGGAGGTATTGACAAGCTCCATCAGATTTTGGATATTTGATTGGAACACCAAGGGAACAAGCAGGTGTTTTATGGGATGGTGGGTGGATGGATGAGGGATAGGATAGTGATAGATAATGGATTAGTCTTTAGCACACAAGGCGCCTGAATTACCAAGTTTTCACCAAGGTACCTATCCAAGGTGCTTGAATTGCCAAGTTTTCACCATTGGACGCTTATTTCTCTTTACTATTTTTTTTTTTTTTTTTGTATTTTTTCAAAAGCTGGGTATACCAAGGATCTTCAAGCATAGAACTTCTTGAGGTGAATGATGTTAGTGGGATCATTCAAGAGTTCTCCTTCTGGTGTAGATAATTGATAGGCTCCGGAGCCAAAGGAGGCAGTAACCACATAGGGACCAAGCCATGTAGGTTCAAACTTGCCTTTCTTTTCTCGATCTGCTTGGACTTTCATATTTTCTTTGAGGACCATGTCACCTGGCTAAAAGTGTCGTGGGAGCACCTTCTTGTTGAAATTCCTTTTGAGACGAGTTTGATAGACTGTGAGATGGTCATAGGCTTGTTGTCTCTTCTCGTCTAAGAGATCTAGCTGGGTGAGTCGAGCTACTCTGTATTCTTCATCTGAGATTTGCCCTCGCAAAGATATGCGTAGTGAGGGAAGTTCAACTTCTATAGGTAATACCACTTCGGCACCATAGACTAGGGAGTATGGAGTTGTGCCTGTGGATGTACGGAAGGAAGTTCGATAGGCCCATAGAGCCAGATTTATTTGAAGGTGCCAATCACGGCCGGAATCATTGACAACTTTCTTTAGGATTTTGAGGAGGGTTTTATTAGTTGCCTCTGCCTGGTCGTTACCTTGTGGGAAATATGGGCTAGAAAAGCGGTGATGGATACGAAGGGAAGTGCATAATTCTTCCATGTTGAGATTTTCAAAATTACCTCCATGGTCAGTGAAGATGGTGGATGGGATGCCGAAGCGGCAAACAATGTGGTACAAGATGAACTTGGAGACTTGAACTCCTGTAGCTGAGACTAGGGGGACTGCTTCCACCCACTTAGTGAAATAGTCTGTAGCTTTTATTATCCATTTATGTCCAACAGATGAGAGAGGGGTGATAGTTCCAACTAGATCAAGGCCCCAACAAGCGAAAGGCCAAGGTGGTGCAATAGACTGTAGATCCTGTGCTGGAGCGTGCACAAGATTTGCATGCTGCTGACATGGGAGACACTTTCTGACAAAGTCACAAGAGTCTTCTTCAATGGTAGGCCAATAGTAGCTTGCTCTAAGGATTTTTCGTGCTAGGACAATACCACTCGTGTGGGCACCACAAAGTTCAGAATGTACTTCTTTTAATGCCATCGCGGCCTCATTTTCATCTAAACATCGAGAGAGAGTATCGTGATAACCCCGACGATATAGGGTATTGGCTATGATAACATAGCGGGATGATTTTCGGATGAGGTTCTGGCATTGGGTATGTGTGAGGTGAGGGGATATGATACCATCGTTAAGGTAAGCATGAATTTCATGGTACCAAGGGGATTGGGGACCAACCAAGATACAAACATGGTTTGAATCCTCATTCGCATAGGCAGGTGTGAGGAGCTGCTCAACTAAAAACTCATACTGTGTAGCTTCTTGGGGAATTTCCAAGAGCAAGCCGATAGTGGCCATGGCATCTGCTGCCTTGTTCTGCATTCGAGGCACTTGTGTAAACCGAAGCTTTGTAAAATGCTGGGTCAGCTGATCAACTAGCTCTTTGTAGGGTAATAGCTTTTCATCTTTGGTTTGATATTCATTTAAGACTTGTTTGATGATGAGTTGGGAATCACCAAAGACTTGTAACTCGGTGATATTCCATTCTGCAGCTATCTTTAATCCTGCTACAAGAGCTTCATATTCTGCTATATTGTTGGTGCTAGGGAATTGTAGCTTGAAGGCTTTTGGAATGTAATCTCCTTGAGGTGTAACTAATAATATTCCTGCTCCTGATCCATGAGAGGTGTATGAGCCATCAAAATAAAGCTTCCATGGGGGTTGTTCTTCAATTAGGCAAATATGCTCATCTGGAAATTCTGTGAGCAAAGGATATGCATCTACTAGAGGTGCATCAGCTAGGTGATCTGATATAGCTTGCCCTTTGATTGCCTTTCTGTCCACATACTGGATGTCAAACTCACTTAGTAGCATAACCCATTTGGCCAAACGGCCTGTAAGTGTTGTTCTGGAGAGCATATACTTGAGAGGGTCAATCTTGGAGACTAGTTGGATGGTATGACTTAGCATGTAGTGGCGAAGCTTTTGAGTTGAGAAAACAACTGCCAAACAAGCTTTTTCCATAGGAGTGTAATTGATTTCATAACCAACTAGGGTTCTACTGATATAGTAGATGGCTCTCTCTCTGCTATAATCATCATGTTGTGCTAGAAGTGCCCATAGAGCAGTAGGTGTTGTTGATATATACAAGATCAAGGGACGACCAGGAACTGGTGGAACCAAGATAGGGGGATTGGTGAGATACTGCTTGAGCTGATCGAAGCTGCGCTAACATAAAAGATCCCACCTTAAGTTCTCATTCTTCTTTAGCAAGTGTGAAAATGGTGTACACTTATCTGCAAGTTGGGAGATGAAGCGTCGGACAGATTAAAGTTTTCCCTGAAGAGAGCGAAGCTGTCGCAGTGTCTAGGGAGGAGGCATGTTTAAGATAGCCTTGACCTTTTTGGGGTCGATCTCTATACCTCGTTTAGAAACTATGAAGCCTAGAAGCTTGCCAAATGTGACCCCAAAGACACACTTCTTGGGATTTAGCATGAGATGATATTGGGCCAACCTATCAAAGACTTTCTCTAGGTCAGCAAGATGATCCATGAAGGTGTGAGATTTGACTAGGATATCGTCCACATAATCCTCCAAAATGCTATGGATAAGATCATGGAAAATGGCTGTCATAGCTCTTTGATAGGTAGCCCCAGCATTCTTTAGGCCAAAAGGCATCATGGTGTAGCAAAAGGTTCCCCAAGGGGTAGTGAATGATGTCTTATGCTGGTCCTCTTCTGCAATCTTGATCTAATTATACCCAAAAAATCCATCCATAAGGGACAGGATTTCATGTCCAGCTGTACGATCTACAATCATATCTATGTTGGGCAAGGGAAAATCATCCTTTGGACAAGCTTTGTTAAGATCTCTAAAATCAGTACAGATTCTGATGTCACCGGAAGGCTTAGTGACAGGGACCATGTTGGAGATCCATTCTGAGTAGTCGATAGGTCGGATAACCTTAGCAGCTAACATTCTTTCTAGTTCAGCTTTGACTAGTAATGCCACCTTGGGGTGCATTTTCCTAAGCTTTTGTCTGACAGGCTTGATCTTTGGATCGACTGCAAGATGATGAACTACAAGCTTTGGATCGAGTCCTGGCATGTCCTGATATGACCATGCAAATCGGCCAATGTTCTCTCGTAAAACCTCAAAGAGGAGGTCAGCTTGGTCTTTTGATAGGGATGCAGCAATGTGAACAATTCTAGGGATCTCTGAAGAACCAATGTTGAATTCTCTAGTATCCTCTATTAGAATAGAAGACACCTCTGGTCGATTATCTTGAGGAGGCAATACTAAATCCTCATGTTCTTCTTGTGGCTTTGGATTTTCTTGCTGAGGGGTTCTCTTCGCTACCTTAGCTAGTCCCAAATTTACCTTAGTTCCAGTTTTGGGTGTATCAAAACTAGGTTGGGGATTTTCTCCAAAATACCCCTTGGGATCTAGCTTGTAGATGTAGGTAGAATCTGGCTTTGTCTTCTTATGAGGAGTTTCAGCTCCCATGAATCTTAGAAGCGCTTCCTCTGATGCGAACTCATCAATATGTATGACACTTGGTTGGTCCCAATCTATGAGTTGTGGATGAGAAAGTGGTAGGTCAATGAGATGGATGGATAGTTCTCGGAGAATAGAGTCTCCTAGGAAGATTTGGTCTGGGATATTGTTGTAGGCTCTCTTTTCAACTTCCTCAGGAATGTCTTCAATTTCAACAAGGTCACGGTGGATGTTAGAAAAAGCATGACCATTCTCATTGGTGCCCCCAGTTGTGGGTATGCCAAAGCCAAGACCTGACTTTATTTCCCAATCATGTGCTTTGATGGGACATTGCATGCCCCTTTCTTTTGGTCCTAGTCCACCTCCTTGATAGTTCCATTTTTCAGTGACGAGCTTATGTTGTTGGGGATACTTTTGGCTGAAGTGATCAAGGCGTGCTTGATTTCTTGGAGGTGCATCCTTATGTAGCCAATTGTTGATATCTGGAGTGAGCTCCTCATGAAGAGGGGTTTTTGAGGACACAAAGGTGGTTGGGCCAAACTGTTTGTATCGAGGAGGTGGAATCTCCTTAGCTTTGTGATATGTTGGCCGTCCATGGGTATGTGGATCAAGTGGGATTGCTCCGACAACAAATGCATCTGATAGACTATATTCTCCACATCCTTTGTTGTTGATCTTTACAGTAGATAGGGTAGAGGCAAGGATGGTTTTTGCGTCATTACAAGTGTGGGATGAGCTGGCGATGGCTGTGCCGATGTCTATTCCAGGGCAATGGTTTGTATATGAAGCTTCAACTGCATTGCAGTAAGCAAAGGGTTCTGGATCAGCATGGATGGTTACCTCAGTGCCTTGATGCAGAAATTTGATGCACTGATGGTAGGTGGATGGAACGGCCTTCATAGCATGAATCCATGAGCGACCGAGGAGGATGTTAAATGGTAGGTTTAGATCAACAACATGGCAAACTGTCTCTTGAATGACTAGCCCAACCTTGATTGGTAGCAAGATAGTCCCTTCTGTGGTCCTTTCCAAGTTGTCATAAGCTTTGATGGTGATAACCTCACTGATCATATCTGCCTCAGTATACCTAGCTTGTTTTATGAATTTTAGGGTGCAAATGTTCAAGGCTGATCCATTATCTATCATTACTCTTTTTCACGGCAAAATTGGATACCATGATGGCTATGCGAAGTGGAAGGGTGTGATCTGGCTCAACCGCGGGTATGTCGGTGGGTTTGAAAGATAGGGCACATGAGGATGAAAGGTGTCCAACAAGATTACGAAAATCAGTAGCATTGATATCAGAAGGGACACGAGATTCTATGAGAGCACTGTCAAGGATGTCTTTGTACACAGGACTAGTGTGGAGAAGGTCTAAAATGGATATTTGGGCTGGTATGTTCCCAAGGTGTTCCAAGATATTGTACCGGCTTTTTGATGGAGCTGATGGTGTTGATGAAACTGGTGGGCTTGCGATGTTAAATCGCGCTCTTCGAGTGGTGACCGCACACTCATTGTCTGGTCCTCAGATATTGATAACATTGACTGAAGGCTCTTTCTTAGATATACAACCTATAAGGCTACCATAGTCTATATAGGATGAAGTGTGGTCATTGTTCTTCCCATGCTGTTGGTTTGGCTGGCGGTTGTTGGTGTTGTTTTGGATAGGTGCTTTTCCAAGATTTTGGTTGTTGTGTGGAGGAAAAGCATTTTGATAAATTTGTAAGCCTGCATTGGGAGAGTTTTGGGCACCAACAGTGATTTCCTTCTGATCAATGAGGTCTTGCACATAATCTTTCAGTTTCATGCATCTGAGGGTGGTGTGACCATTTACCCTATGGAACTTGCAATACTCATTGTCCTTGTACCATGCAGCTTTGGATTGGCTTGGATCAATTTGCTAGGTAGGAGGAAATTTGATAAGGTTTTCCTTAGCCAATTTCTCAAAAATAACATCCAATGGCTTACCAAGGGCTGTATAGTTTCTAGGTGCAGGTTGGAATCTGGGCTTTTGCCCTGCAGCTACATTGATGGAATTAGCTTGATTGTTAGACCCTTGAAAGTTGGGTCTTGTATTGTGGTTTTGATAGCTTTGGTTATTTCGTTGTTGGTAATTGGTAGCTTGTTGGTTGTTTGTTTGATATGGTGGGTTAGACTGGTTTTGAGAAGGACCAATGATATTCACATGTCTGGTGTCAGTAACCCCATCTGTTGCAACATGCTTGTTTTTGTTCCAATACCTAGACTTATCATTGGAATGTGATTGATTTTGGTTGGCCTCTTTGTAAATCTTTACCACACCATCTTTGATGAGTCCTTGCTCAAGGATCATTCCTTTCTCTTTGATATCCTTATAGGTCTGCAAATAGTTCATGGTCATGTGGTGAGCCAAGCTGGGATGTGCATTATCAATAAACATTTTCACCACATGGCATTCTGGCAAGGTGCAGGATATGCAGGTGGTAAGGGTTTGCCATCTTTGCAGGTATTCGGCAAGGCTTTCTCCACCTTTTTGCTTGGTGTGGACAAGATCAACTATTGATAGCTCTGTTTCAACAAGATGGGCATATTGGGCTACAATTGCCTCAGATAATTTAGCAAAGTTCTTAATTGTGCCATAGGAGATTCTATAAAACCATTCAAGAGCTGGTCCAGCCAAGCTTTTGGGAAAAAGGCGCAAGAGGAAGACATCATTGTATGCCACGTCCTGGCAATGCATGTAAAATTCTTTGATATGTGTGACAGGGTCTCCTTTTCCTCTGAATTTGTCAAATTTAGGTACCTCAAAGTGTTTGGGAAATGGTGTTGCGGTAATGGCTCTGTCAAATGGGTAAGGACACACATTCTCAAACTTGAATGTCTTTGGATCATTCCCTTCTTGGATGGCTTTCAGGGCTGTCTTCATTTGCTCCCACTCTGAATTGATAGGTGATGGTTGGGGTGCCCCCAATGTAGGAGTACCTTGAGGTAGGTATGTGTTGGATGGGGCCATTGAATATGGATGGTTATGAGGGATTTGCTGATAGGGATTGTACATTGTTTGGGCAGCTGCATGGTGGATGATGGGTTGTTGAGGGGGAGGTGGCGCATATTGCTGCATGTGCTACGAGGCTTGCTGTTGATATGGGATTTGAGGTTGGGATTGAGAAACATAAGCTGGTTGTGGGTTAAATGGATTGCTTTGTGGAGGTAAGGTATAAGATGGTTGTGAGGCTTGGGGAAAGGATCGGAGGGCTTGTGGGGTTTGACCAATATATGTGGGTTGTGCCCCCATTTGGGATGGCATCTGCAAATAATTGGTGGTTGGCTGGGGTGGTGGATTACCTCCTAGAAGTGGCATTGAAAAGTAGTTGGTAAGTGGAGGTAATGGATTAGTTGGTGGTGGAGGTGGTGGGAATTGAAAGCTTGGGAATGGAACTGATGGGGTTTGATAGCTTTGTGGCTGGATTTGGAAGCTTGGTAGAGTGGTGGTGGGAGCTAGGGTCACTTGGGAGCTTGGTAGAAGATTGGCAGTAGCTTGTGGGATTTGATAGCTTTGTGGAGTGAAGGTAGTAGCTTGTGGATTTGTGGCTGGTGGTATTGAGCTCCCGAGACCTGATGGAAATGATGGGATTGTGCTTTGGGCTGTGGTGAACAAGCTGGGGGCGATAAAAGGTTGATTACTTGGCCCCATGGGTGGCATCCCTGTTGTATATTGTTGAGGTTGGCCAAAGATGCTAGCACTGATTTGGGAGATGGGTGGATTTGGAAGGCCAGGTGTGGGAGCAGTAGCAATAGTGAAGGGGGTGAACGGTGAGATGTTTTGGGTAAAGGGGGGTTGGAGTGGAGAGGTATGAACCAAGGATGGAGTGGTGGTGGCTGGGTTGGCTTACGGCATGGAGATTTCAACTTGGGTGGATGATGGTATGTTTGGGTCTGTTGGGTCATATGGATTGGCTGGAGGCTCTTCTTTTGGAATATATTGAGGATAATTTGGATCATAAGAGCCTATGGGTGGTGGTAGCTGCCCAAACAATGGGTGAGATGGATCTGATAATGGAGGGGGTCTTCCAAAGTCAAAGGTTCCTACATTGTCCCTTCGAAAATTAGCCATGATTGTCTCTTTGTTTTTGTCTATAATGGCGTTTACCAATACTGCATTTCCTGGTTGGTTCATGAAAGCTTCAATGTCAGTAGGTGATGGCATAGCTGGCTCTGGGCTGAAGGATGGCTGAGTGCTCAAGGGGGGTGAGGCTGTTCGATCTAAATGATAGGGCTCCATTGTTTCTTTCTTCTTGGCTAAGCGAGTGACGGGTGGCATGAAAAAATGCTCCTAGGGATGAGATGCAATAATGCTGATGGATGCAAAAGGGGGAAGGCTTTTCTATGCAAATGATTTCCTAGGTTGAGGCAAAGCTATATGACAAAACCTAAGGAGGATTGGGTTGGGGATTCTAACTTCAAAGATATGTTGTCAAAGTACAAAAGGTCTGCTTTCCTATGTGGAAGCTTGGTGGTGATTGTGTCAACTTAAGGATAGACTGATGATCCTTTAGGAAGAACAAGAGATTGACCACTTGTGAATCCCAACCTTTAGCTCAAGGTGATGAGGGATAACAAGTGACAAAGATAGATTACCCTAGACAAAGCTATGTCAAAGGGATAACCTTGGTGAGATTGGTGGATTTGGAAGATTTTAGGAATGGCAAACTTTTAGCAAGGTGACAACAATTTTGAAAGCTTAGATATGCAGAATTTTGATTACTGGCTAGATGGTATGATTCTAAATGAGATGGATGAGCTAATAATGCTTAAGGGGATAACCTAAGATGGTTGGCTTTTCTACAAAGATGACTCTAGAGTGAAGCTTATCCAAGAAGATGTGGAGAAACAAGGGTGTCTAATCATAGAAATCATGCCTAGTTGGTAAGGCATAAGCAGGATTAACTCCTAGATGTTGGCTAAATTTGATGGTACGCTCTAACCAGGCCTCTTGAAGTGCTTCGTCGGTAGCTTTGTCCTCTGCTTTGTGGAGTTTGGAAATTTGTGGGCTTGGTGTTATTGCTTTTCTCTTGGCTGAAAGTTCTTGGTATGCTAGAGATGGCTTGAGTTTGACCTTGTGAAACTTCTGTTTGGGTTTGGGTTGTTTCGACATAAATTCCTGAATCTGCTTGGCTTTGGGAAAAATCTCAGTTGTTTTTCTTCAACTTGTTCAACTTCCAAAATAGGCAGTGACTACGCTAAGTGTGCCCTAAGCTAGGATTGACCAAGTTTGGCAAACATTCATTCAACAAGTAAAATAAAAACAAGCAATAGATAGGAACACCCAGATAGAAGTTTGTGGTTCTCAGAATGTGGTACTTGCGCCAAGGAGTGTGTATGTTCTACAAATGTTTCGATCAGTCACTCCAAACACATTAACATCCTAGATGGTTTTCTGCAAGGCAGACAATTGGTTTAGCTAGGGAGTCCTCGATATACGCAAGGTACGTGAGGCCCAAATCCGTAGATGAGACCAAAAGGATGTCACACAGCCGAGAGGAGCGGTAACCCACTTCTCCTCTTTCACTTCTCAAGGGTATAAAGTTCCTTGAGGCTTAGCCCGAATGACAAAATCTTGATCCCAAGAGAGGTGTCTTTCGATTCACCTCCCGATTCTTATACTCCGTTGGAACGCTGGAGTTGAGGTCATCCAAGGGGTGATGAAATCCCCAAGCAGGCCTCCTAAAAAAGAAACAAGGTTTTGGATCCTAATCTTATGCACCCAAGATGGCCTCGAAAGACGACAAGGGGAGAGAAGACTCGGATGACCTTGGGCTAAAAAACACGCTTGTTCTTTTACCAAATGACTCTTATGTGTGCTAATCTAGACTTTGCAAGCACTCATGTTTAAGAGACAATGTTCAATTCCAACTTGAAGCGCCAACAAAAGTAAATCGATCGAAGAATGCACACAATAAGAAGAGTTAGGGTCAAAAAAAGCAAACTCGCGCGCCCGGAGGCCCTCCACGTCAAGTATCGATTAATTTTCTTTAAGGCATTCAAGATTGAGTGTGAGTTTTTTTTAAGCCCAAAACAAAAGTGTGTGAGATTCGATTTCAAGCGCACGCCCGGAGGCTCTCCACGTCAGTTGTTGTTCAATTTTAGTGCCCAAACTTGAAGTGTGATCGATTTAATCTAGAGTTTTGACCATTTAAGAATTTTGATAAAGTTAAAGCAAACGTTCAAAGACCAAGTGAGTGAGTTAGATTGTGGAACATTTAACACCTTTTTCAAGTAGACCCATCCCCATAAATGGCGCTGAGATTGCAACCAATGGTTAATATTTGATGGGTGATTAGAAAAGAGGTGAGTCCAAGGAACTACTCAAATTGATTTTTGTAAATTTGTATTTTAACTTAACAAAGTTTCTTAAATGTCCAAAAATCCAACTTTACCTAGATTGCATGTGAAAAAGAGATTTGTAATGGTTAATTGATCCTTGGCATTCAAGATTGAATTTTTTTGTTTTAAGCATGCATTCCAAAGAAAATTGATTTTAATCCATGACATTCAAAAGTGTGTTTTTGAGCAACATTCATTCAATGAAAAATGTGTTTAACCATTCAAGTTCATTTTTTTTTTAGCAACATGCATTCAAAGACAAATGGTTAAACATTCAAGTTCATTTTTTTAGCAACATGAAAACCTGCAAGAAGCATGGTTAGTGGTTCCATATGTGCTCCAACCTACAATGAGACAAAAAAAAGCAATTTAGTTAGTTAGCCAAAATCTTCAAAAATGAGAGCTTAACTATGGGAAAAAAAATTTTAACTTTTTTTGTTGTTTTTTCTACGCGTAAAAATGCTTAAAATGGAACATAAGCAAGCAGAGAACACAGTCTGCCAAAATACGAAGATGCTAAACTACAGAGGCGCCAAAATATGAAGAGGACAAAATAGATTTGCAGCACAGAACCCAGGTGACAAGCAGAGATGTCGATTTTCGCAGACACAGATTTTCGCAGACGTCGATTTTCGCAGACGCGGATTTTCGCAGATGTTGATTTGCGCAGACGCAGATTTTCGCAGAAGTCAATTTTCGCAGACAGAACAGGTTGCAGAGGCCAAAACCGCGCCAAAAAAAGCTGAAAAATGCGAATTTTTTTTTTTTTTTTAAGATGGTATTTCTTCTTCCTAAGTGCGTTCTTTAACCTGCAAAAAAAAGCAAAACACCCTCACAACACACTCAAACAACATCAAACATTAGATGGTTAGAAAAATGACATATAGATGAAAATAGATGATTAAATGACCCATAGTGGGGTCCCATCGGGCGTGCCAAAATGTAGAACCAGAATCAGTATGCAAAGAACATTAACAAATGAAGTAAACATTCACAAACCAAAAACTAAATTCACATATATGCTTAGACTAAGAAAGAAAATAAGAAGTGCAAACCTCACAAGAGAAAACACTCCATGCTTTCTTGATTCTGTAGATGTGTCCTTTTGTTGTGGATGTATGCTCAAGATGCTCAAAAGCTGCTTCAATGGAGATGGGTAATGGCAAATTGGTAGCTTTGTGAGCTCTCAATTTGGCATTATAAGGGTATGATTGATGGCTTTGGTTCTCAAAATAGCATGGTAACTTTAGCTCAAAGATTGTTGATGAAATGGCTTGGGATGGGATTCAATTTATAGGCTAAGGGGTAGAGGGATGGAGGGCTTAGATGCAAGGATGGATGAAGGCTTAAGGAGGGCTAAGGTGCACTCAAAGGGGAGCACATGGATTGTGCTTGTTTAGCACCAATGGGAAGGTGACACTTGTCACAAGGAGGATGAGTGTGAGAGGGTAGGGTTAAGGGTTGGTTAAGGGCATGATGAGTGGGGTTGAGTATGTAAGAGGGATGTAAGAGGAATGAGTGTGGAAGAGGGAAGAGTGTGGAAGATGGGTGTAAGATTCATGAGTGGGCTTGTAAGAGTCTTTATGTTTTGTAAGAGCACTCATGACTTAGTGGTTGGGTTTTTTTGAGGGGAGACTTTGGTTTGGATTAGGAAAGTCTTAAAATTGTTTAAGGAATGTGACAACATTAGGGGGTGGATTAGGCTTGGGTTTAGGATTAGATTAGGGATGTTAGAGATGTGCAAGTGGATGGAATTAATGAGGGTGGGTGAGTTAGTGGCTAAGCTTGGTTAGTATGGGTGGATGGGGTGGATTAGGCTAAATGGAGGATTAGAGATAGGTTAGGGTTTTTTTGAATTTGAGGATTTCATTTATCAAATAGATTTATTTAATAAATGGGGATTTTTGGAATTAGATAGGAGAAAAGGATTTAATTGATAAATAATAGATTATTTGATTTATCAATTAGGACTATAGATGATTAATTAAATTAATCAACTAGGGGATGACAAAGGATTAATTAAATAAGAATTTAATTAATGATGCCTTTAGAGATGGCTAAATTAGATTACCAAAGTAGTGTAATCAAATTTAGGTGTCTACAGTAGCCAATGTCACAAATGTGTCTATAGGTATGCTAGCACGATAATCATAAGATGGAGTCAAAAATAGACTATACTGAGGCCTGTATGGATGAGTATGATATCCATGCTCCTGTTCGTAAAATCAAAACACATAAAATATATATACATGTGAGTCAAAATTGTTTAGATTATAAGTTAATAATAATGTACATACATAGAAATAATACAAATTATTTGTCTTCAGTCAAAAGTTCATACCGCATGTATTTGAGGCTATGCCTCAGTGGTAACTGTAGTAGGACTTGTACTAACATCAGTATGTGTAGATGCAAACAATCCCTACAAAATCAAATAAAAAGAACATATGAGCACATGTTATTAAATTTGAATTTGAATGTACATTTTTACAGTGTAATTCAAAGTGCATAATGTATAAGGGACGCCAACATCTGTAGGTCTCAAAAAAAGACTATACTGTCTCCTAGGAGGAACAGTGTCATCCATCCTCTGTTATTTGAAAAGTACAAATTAATATAGTTAATACAAGTACACATGTATGCAAAAAGTAAATAATTATGTGCACTTTATATTTATATTGAAATTAAAATTTTACCTGCTGCTCTTGACTCTCTCCAGGCTCTCCCTGTTGCATAAGGTCAACAAATGATGACACGTCTATCTCGTCACTACCATCACCACGGGTAGTGTATACATCATCATTAAAATTTTCACCCTCAGCATAATGGTCAGCATGTGCTATACCAGGATCGCTCTAGGGGCCTGTGCATATGCCTCCACAACTAGTACAAACATGTCCAAGTGGAGGAGCATGTATCACCTACATCCACTAATGTACTAAATTTCTCAAAAGGGCATTCAAATGGGTAAAAGCAGATGAAATTGCATGATGATGGTGAGGAGCAGGCACAACAGGTGCAGGAAGAGGTACACGGGGCTCAGCTTGCCTGCAGTTTCTCATTCTGTCACTCAGCTTTGCCCCAAGCCTATCCTGAGGCATCCCTCTACCAACCCCCTGAAATGCTTTCATATCAAAATAGTTGGGTTTCAAACCCAACTCAAACTCAGCCCATAAATTCCTAAGGAAGTACATGGGCACCTCATGGTTAGCATGTGGTGGATGGTCAAATACCATCCACCACCACTCCCAAAAATGTGCTGCTATGCGCGGATGTGTACACCACCTAATGGAAATGTGAGGCTTCTTATCACTAATTGTTTCACCCATCTTAGGGTTTACAAAATAATATTGAAAATTTCCTTTACCTATATGCAGGTTATAAACCTCTCTGTATGATAAGCCATCAGAGTAGAAGGCATGCATGCTTTCCCTCCATGATCTAAATGAATTGATGTCTAAATCAAAATGATGAATGGAGTCAACCACACCTTGCATGATATCTGCAAGATGTAGTAGGTGAGGGGGGATGCCTCTCATGTCGAATAACCTCTATATCACTCATGAGGTCGTTGAGGTTACACCTCATGGTCTCGCGGAGCTCATCCGCATTGGGTGGTGGAGGTGTGGGTGGAGGTGGAGGTGGAGGTGGAGGTGGAGGTGGAGATGGAGGTGGCAGAGGTGGGGGTATGGGAGGGGGAGGGGATGGCGGTGGGTCCATCAAATATAATCTACATATATATTTAAACAACATAAAACATAAAACACATCAAAAATACATCACAACATAATACATGACAAAATTACTATTTAATAAAATTTAAATCTAAAATTTATCAACTGGATCTATATAAATGCACATATCTTTATTAAAATCATATCAATTAAATAAATAAAGTTAAACACTTAAGTCAAATTAAACATTAAATACTAAATTTTTAAGTATGAACTCATTATGGATTATACATGTTCATGTCTTAGGATGAAACAAAGTTAAGATTATGAAAAGGTTATGGTTTACAATTTTGTTATGTTAACAATTTTCATGATGGCTAAGCTTAAGATTATTATAATGATTGTGATCCTTTAATGTTAGGGAACTTACCTAGGATTATGGTTTTAGTTAAAATTATATTTACCTATTTCAAATATTTATTATGGTCCTAAGATGAGAGTTAAGGTTACAATTATCTAATGAAAGCTTAGAGATAGAATTATGATTTGATTAAAAAATATTTATGATTGTAGTTTGAATCCTAACTATTATCCGCTTTTTAATGCAAACTACAAGTGTAGATCATGTCAGGTAATGAACTAATTTACATGTGAACCCTATCCCTAACCATATAATAATCCTAATTCTAATCATAATCCATAATTCATTACCTTATGAAGCTTTGGCTATCAATTTTATTGCCAGAGTAATCCCTTGGCTATCCACAGAATGGTCCTAATAGATTTATATAGAAGACCAAATTGATTTAAATGAAATGAGAAGGAAGAAGAAAAACTTACACCCAATATTCAAGGAGAGAATCTTTTAACATACTTGAATTCTACCAACCAAAGTGAGATAATTAGAGTTCCAGTTGTTGAGTTTTCCAAAGATTTTCTTGTTGATATAAAGACACATTTCATTTATATGTTAGGGTTTACCACAAATGGAATCCCTAGGTACCTAACCGCTTAATTATGAAATCTCCATCCAATACCATATTTACTAGACAAGGTAGGGGACTCAATATTTAGCCCCAATAAGATAGATGTAGAGACATAAATCTTACTATCCAATACAAAGAAAAGAGGTCCAATTTGATCATTAAATGACTCGTGTTGCACTCTTCTAGCTTAAAAAGAATACAAATATATTATCAACAAACTATGCACATTAGATACTTATTAATTATTTGGAGAATAGATCCTCTAACTTTTAGAGACAACTGGTTATCTCTAAGGAGATAATGTAATGAGTCAATGTTCAACAATAAAAAATAAAGAGGATGCAAGAGGACACCCTTTCATAATTGATCTAGAGAGTCCTAAAAATTATGATCTAACCCCATTAATTTCTTTACTAAAACCTTGACACCAATCATAAGAGAGGACACCATTTGACATTTAATATTGGATGGAGGGCTTGCAACATCATCATAGTGAAACTCCATTCCACCCTTTTGTAGACATTTTCATAATCAATTACTTGAGCATGCCTACACTCTATCCTAGAAATGTTTCTCAATCCAAAGTCTTTCAATAGGTTATCAAGTTCTCCAATATGCATAAATATCCTTAACAAAACACTTTTGTGTAGGGTTAATGATCTTGGGTAGGATATCTTCTAGTCTAGAGGCTAAGACCTTGGCAATAATTATTTTGTATGATACGCATTTAGGAGTGTTTTGTCTCTAATTTTTAATGAGATTCTTATCTCCCCTTGGGGATCAATTTATTACTTGACGTAGGGATTTTATGATCCCTCTGTTGATCACTTGATCAATTTTATGAGCCCTCCATTGATTACTTAATGTGGGGATTTCTCATTACTAATTTTTTGGATGGAGGAGTTGATTTATGATAGAAATGGGTTTATCACTTGGAATAATGCATCTTCATTCTAGGAATGATGGTTCTCATTTTATCCCTATCTTCTAAATCATTTTGAACTATCATCGTCTTCTAACCAAAAAAATTGATAGTAAAATTAGGAAAAAGATCTTACTTAATATATCACTAGGGGGTGGGTATTTCTTTTTATAGAATAAGGCAATATTTTGTTATGTGGCCTTCCATTCTACAAAGGTAATAAACATTTAGGCTGCCCATCCAAGGGTCTAGTCCAGGTTCCTACTCGCACTGATGTGGACAACTCCACCTCTTGATGGTCAGGGAGGGTTACTTAATTAGATGCCTGATTCGTTCAAGTCTCTTCTAATTTTTTTATGATGTATCATTTTGAGACCTTGATATCAATGTTTAATTAGTTTTAGGATTAGGGTTCAATTTGGTTTTTACTGTTTGATTAGGTTTACATGCTTAGGTTTCAATTAGGACAAGAGTTAATAAATTGAATTAAGTTTTAAAGTGCTAAATTTGGTTTTAGAAATAGAATTATAGTTAGAGCTTTTAGATTAAAAACCAACATTAATTTGAAAAAGTTAGGTTTGAATTTTGTTTTAAAGTGTTCAATATATTATTGAGTTCTAGTTTAGGGTGATTTGGTTTAGTCTTAAGGTCAATGTTTAACTTGGTTCAATCTTCTAGGGTAATGGTTCAATTTGGTTAATGGTTGGGGAAAGGATTTTTAAAGTTAAATTCAAGGTTTCTACTCTTAAGTTGGGATATATAATTAGGTTTATGATCATGGTTTAATTCAATTTGGTTTATAAGTATAATATTAATTAGTTAAGGGCAAAGGTTACCTTTCAATCTTAGGGTTTGACATTTATAAAATTAGTACTCAAGGTAAGATAGGAAAGTTATTTAATTATTTATATATTACCTGGTGTAGGTTTTAGCAAATTAAGATTAAGGTTAAGATGATAGTAAGGGTTATGATTAGATTTAAATTTAATACAAATTGACATTATAGAACTAATCCTAAATGACGCCCAACCAAGGGATCCAAAGAACTAATCAAAAGTTTTACTAAGAAAGCAATAACATACATACAATAATTTACATTTATAAAAAACATAAGAGATTACATTCCTTAATGAGCACCTTTACATTTCATTTTTAAATAATTATAAACTACTAAAAGTAAAATAAATAACACATCCACATGAAAGTTCATATTAACTACTTCAGTTCAATCCATTTAAATAATTTATATACATTTGTTCTGAATGCCACTTGGTAAATTAATTCGGAATGCACAATCATCCACTGTTCATGTCACAGAGTATGAAAGGCTGAAAGAATATACATTTATAAAATAGTTTACATCATCCATTTTTGATCCATGAAACAAAGTACAATACAATTTAAGTAAAATCAAGTTAAATACTATAAGTTTTTTGTTTGGATCCCTTGGCAAGCTGTTATGTGATTAAGTATTTTATATATGTTTAGGGTTTTATTTATATGGTTAGGTCAAGATTATAGTTTAAACAATGAATTTAGGTCGAGGTTATAGTTAAAACAAGGTCGAGGTTATATGGTTTTAGGTCAAGGTTGTATTTATTTGTAAAATTACATGTTTAAACAATAAATTTACATCTAATCTAATCATTCAACATTGTAATAAATACATAAATTAAATACATTTCAAAACATCTAAAATAATAATTTTTTAAATAAACATTTATGAAACTATATTTTAATTAACAAATACAAAAATTTAAACATTTAAGTTCATTAACAATGTAAATTTACAATTTTACGTACATATTAAAAGTGAAAAAACAATAAATTAATATACATATTAAATTGAAAATTGAAAAAAATAAAGTAAAATAGTATAAAACATATTAAAATACCTGTGTATCGAAAACTAGCAGCAAGGGGGTAGTCGGTAGTGCTGAAAAATGAGCTCCCGTATGCATCTCTAATTGGGCTCCCATTTTTGAGGTCATGAAAATGACCTCAAAAATGCCAAAAAAGTGCTTATATAAAATTTTACAAATCGGGTAACCGATTTGTAAAAAATCGAGTACCCAATTTCTAAGCAATCGGGTACCCGATTTGTAAAAAATCGAGTACCCAATTTCTAAGCAATCGGGTACCCAATTTTTTAAAACTTGAGTACCTAATTCTTAAAAAGGCGGGCACCCGATACTTAAGCGGCTCAGGCACCCGATCCATTTTGAATATCAAGTACCCAATTTTTAAAATTTGGCTCGGGTGCCCGAAGCATAATTTTAGAAATGGGTACCCAATTTTTAAAAAATTAGGTACCTGTTTCTAAGAAGTACAATTCTACGGATCTAACTTCTGCAGAATTGCAACCAAACTTCTTGCGGTCACCCTCATATGACATTTTTGTAACATCAAAGACAACATAGAATTAATCAATTATATCTGACATGTTTCTATATCCTTATTAAACTAACACATCAACACTCCCTCTTAGTTTTAGAAGGATAGACACATGAAATATAAGAAGACACTATTTGATGTGAAATATCTCAAGAAATCTTTGATCAAAAGACTTCTATTAAATTATATCATATGATATTGGCCTATCAGAATGTTAACACATGACATTCACCAAATACACTTTTAATATCTTTTAAGTGGCATGAGCAATGGCCTATCATAACATCAATCAAATTATTTTCAACAAGTATGTTGAGAAATGGCCTATAAGAACATCAACTAAATGATATTCACTAATACTCAAAAAGTGGTAATGGCCTATCACAATATCAAGGTGGGATATTCACCAAATACCTACAATATATCTATTAAACAATTTATAGATAGTCAAAGTGAAATCTAATACTCATTTGTTAATAAGATAAAACCTTTTATAATCTAGATCAATATTTATACAAAATAGATATCATGATTTCAGTTATTGTAGGATCGCCACCTTTCAATAACTTCTACAAATACAAGTCAAATCATTTGAAAGTCATAACTTTCTCATGAAATACATAGGTTTCATAAAATTATAACATTTAAAATATATGCAATGTACAATTATCATTTTTTCTAAGATATTTTCTAAAAATTTACAATCATACCAAGTTCCTTACAAAAATGTTCCATTTTTGTTCTAGCAAGAGATGCGGTAAGAATGTCTACAATCTGATTCTCTATGCTGATGTATTTTAGCTTGATCACATTCTTTTCAACTATGTCTCATACATAGTGATATGTATCTCAATGTGCTTTGATTTTTTATGAAATATTAGATTCAAGGAGAGTCTGATGCAACTATGTTTATCATAATAGATAGTAATAGGTGGTAGAGGCTTTCTGAATAATCCAACTAGAAGCTTTCTTAACCATATGGCTTCTCGAGCTCCCATGGATGTTGTTATATATTCTACTTCAGTGGAGCTCTAAGCTACAAATCATTATTTTTTATTGAACCGTGATATCAATGTTGATCCCAAAGTAAAACAATATCCTGATGCACTTTTTCAATCTAAGGAGTTCCCATTCCAATCTAAGTTAGTATAACCACTTAGATTTAATTCATAATTTGTGCATCGTAAACCATATTCAACTGTGCCATGAAGATATCTATGAATATGTTTTTCTACCACTAAGTGAAGTTTTTTGGGTTCATACATAAATTGACTTAGGGCATTTATTGCATAACAAGTTTTAGGTCTTGTACTTAATAAGTACATTAAGGAACCAATAATTTGTCCACAGAGAGTGGGATCTAAATTTTTAGAATCTTTAGTTGCTTCTTTTAGCTTTTATAGATTTGTTTCCATAGAAATCTTCACGGGTTTTCTTTCCAACATTCCAAAGTGTTTAAGTATATCCACTGTATACTTTCCTTGATTTAAAATGATATCATTAGTGTGTTTCTATACTTCTAATCCCAGAAAATAGAGTAGAAGTCTTGAATCCTTCATATCAAATTTGGATGCTAGATCTTACATGCAGTCGACAATGAGGTGGTCTTCTATTTTGATCAATAGATCATCCTCATATTATACAAAAATCAACATATCACCTTGTTGTATTTTGAAATGAATATAGTAGGTGTCATTCACATCGTTGTGTTTATTTTAAGAGGTTAGGTGTTGATAGCTATATTATTTTATGCTTATATGTTGATGATATACTTGTAGCTGGGTCTAACATGGATCAAATTAAGGGATTAAGAGAATAGTTAGCACATTTATTTTTCTATGAAGGATTTGGGGGCAGAAAAACAAATCTTTGGTATGAAGATTTATAGAGATGGGAAGAACAGAAAATTGACATTGTCTTAGGTTTGATTATATTGAGAAGGTGTTGCAACATTTATCTATGGAGAATGTCAAAGTTGTTAGTGCATTTTTACCTGGTCATTTAAAGTTGACTAAGGAAATGTGTCCAAAGATGCAAGAAGAAGAGGATAATATTTCCAAGGTATTCTTTGCTTCAGCTGTAGGAAGCTTGATGTATGCTATGGTATGTACTAGGCTAGATATTGCACATGTAGTCAGATTTGTTAGTAGGTATTTGAGTCATCTAGGGCTTGAGCATTGGAATGTAGTTAAATGGATTCTTAGATATTTTAGAGGAACATGCAGTAAGTGTTTACATTTTGGGGGCTCTACTACTAATTTATAGGGCTATGTCAACTTAGATTTGGTAGGGGATATTGATACTAGGCAGAGTACTATAGGTTATGTATTTACTATTCATGGGGTAGTAGTGAGTTATGTTTCTTGATTGTAGAAGGTTAATGTTTTATCCACTATAGAGGTAGAGTATGTTGTTTCTACAGAGGCAACCAAGGAGATGATATGGATTCAATTCTCCCTAGAATAATTGGGACACCCTTAGAGGGGTAATTATTTGTTTACAAATAGCCAGAGTGCTATTCATCTTGCAAAGAATTATGCTCTACATTCTAAGACAAAACACATATAGTTGTGGTACCATTTCATTTAGTCAATTCTAGACGATCAACAATTAAAGCTGGAGAAGATATATACAAATGATATAATCTAGTAGATATGTTTACCAAGGTAGTAACAAGGGAGAAGGTGAACTCTTATTCAACTTTGGTTGGTCTTCTATCCTAAATGGAATAAAAGAACAATAGAGTCTAGGGCAATTTGATATTCCAGCGTGAGCTATAGGTTTAGCAGTGCTATGACTAGTCTCCAAGTGGGAGCTCATTATTGTGGAGTTTGATCAATCTCCAAATAGGAGATTATTGTGATGTGGAGCCTAATCAAACTTGAAGGTTTATTTGGCATGGTTTCTCCCCAAATTATTTCTATAATGGTTTGGGTGTAGTTCCCCTACAAGGATCTAAGGTAGCACTCTAGGTGAGCTCTCTGTCATAGTATAGGGTGGGGTCGAGGGGCAATGCCCCCATAGGGGTTTTGGGGGATAGTGCCCTTGAAGCCAAAAATGACCTTATGTTAAAATGTGTTAATTGCTATTTTTCTATTGGATGACTTATTCTAGCCCTAATTTTGTAACTAGAAAAAAGCTTGTATAAAATGGCTTAGGGTTAATGATTTCATAATGTATGGTGATATTGTAGCTTCTTGTAGTGGTATTGAGCTGAAAGGGATTGTAGATTGTAATCACTGGATAATAATAATATTGTACTTGTTATTGGTGGATGTATTCCAAGGATTTGGTGAATTATGTTAAATCTTTGTCTTGTGTTTTCATTTGTGTGCTTTATTATTTTTTGATATTGGTTATATTTGCATGTAACTATAATTTTTGTCTGTGGTTAATCCTAACAGAATCAACCTATCACCTTGTTCTATTTTGAAATACAAGTTAGGATCTATATCATTTTTAATGAAACCAAGTTTAGTTAAAAGATGATCTATTCACTAATACCAAGCTAGCAGAGCTTGTTTTAGCCCATATAATGCTTTCTTTAATTTGCACACATGTGACTATTTATCATGTACGAAAAATCCTTTAGGTTGTTAAAGATAAACTTCTTCTTCTATAAATCCATTCAGAAAAGTAATTTGACATCCATTTGATGAATTTTCCATCTTTTAGAGGCATCAATAGCCATCACAGTTCTCACTGAAGTATATTTGGCTATGAGAGAAAAAGTTTCTTCATAGTCTATTCCTTCTTTTTGTAAGAAGCCTCTTGCAACAAACCTAGCTTTGTATTTGTCAATACCTCCATCTATAACATGTTTGATTTTAAATAACCATTTAGAAGATACCATTGATTTGTTTTGGGTCTAGGTACAATATCCTAAACATCATTCTTGAGAATAGAATTATATTCCTCTATCATGACATCTTTCCAAATTTTTTGTTTCATGGCTTCTCTCACATTAGAGGGTTCACAATTTGATAACTCACTCATGAGTGCAATGTAACTAGAAAATATATTTAGTCATTTTATTTCTCTAACTGATTATGAAGGAGTTGTACTATTTTCTTCGATTATTTTTTTGGCCCATAGTGGTATCTTCTTTTCTTTACAAATGTAAGTCATAACCATAGGTTCATAAGAGTTATCTTCTTCTACTTGATTCTCTCTCTCTCAATATCAAAGGTTTCATCTTCTATATTTTCTTCATCATTGCACTCATTTTCAAATTTAGATCTTGTGTATGCAATATCTTCATTAAATATTACATCTCTACTTAATTCAATATTTCTTTTCCCAAGGATGTATATGTGATATAATTTAGAAATTTCACTATATCCTACAAAGATTCCTCTTTTTCTCAAGGGTTCTAGTTTAAATCTTTTCTCTTTTGGAATATAAATAAAGATAGGGCACCCAAATATCCTTAGGTCACTGAGATCGAGTTTCTTCCCAGAAAATGCTTCTTTAGGATTTTTATGTTCAATATGAGAGTGAGGGCATCTATTTTGAATAAAAATAGTAGTGTTAGTGGCTTCAGCCCAAAGGTAGGTTTCTAAGTTTTGATCATGAAGCATGGCTTTAGTGGATTCCACAATGGTTTTGTTCTTTCTTTTTGCTACCCACTTTTTTTGGGGATTGTAAGGTACTAAGAACTCCCTCTTGATCCCATCATTTTTGTAATAATTTAAAAAAATATTTGAATTATATTCCTTACAATTATCTATTCTTAGAGTTTTAATTTTCCTACCAAATTGGTTTTCTACAAGAGCTTTGAATTCTTTAAATTTGGTCAAAATATCTTCAAATTCTTTACATCTTAGAAAGTAAATCCATGTCTTTCTAGAGTGGTCATCAACAAAGATGATGTACAAAGAGAAACCTCCTAGTGAAGGAACATACATTAGTCCAAATAAGTTAGAGTGAACAAGCTCTAATACTTCTTTGGTTTTTATTTTGCTATTTTGAAAGGAAGATTTAATATTATTCCCTAAAGCACAACCTTTACAGGTGCCTTCATAATTAGGTTGAATTTTGGGTAACCTTGTAACAATTTTCTCTAAAGAAGGTAATTATGAGAAATGAAGATGACCTAGTCTCATATGCCAGATTTCATTTTCTTTGATGAATCCATGAAATAGAGTAGTAGGAGAGCATGAGTTTAGCTTGTATAAACATCCATGTCTAGAGCCAATTTTGTGAGTATTTTTTACATTTTAATTTTTGGGCTAGGCTAAATATTTACCCTCCATAAATTTGACTTAGTATGCATCTTCTTCAAGTGTAGATATAGACATCAAATTTCATCTCCAATTGAAGTTCCTAATTTTAGGTTTCTAGTACAAGTCCCAGTTCCTTTTACTAGATAGAAGATGTCATTTCTAATGGTTACATCATCAACATGGTCTTCTTTGATTGAATCTAATTATTCTTTGAAACTAGTGATATGACAGGAAGATCCACTATCAATTAGCCATGTATTTGACCAGGTTGATACTTCACTAGAGAGAGTTGAATAAAACGCATTATTTTCTAAATTTTCATTTGAATTGTTGACTTGAGAAAAAGAAGCTAATTGTTTGATTCTATCAGGACATTAAGATGTTCGATGACCATACTTATCACATCTAAAGCATTGCATTTTGGAGAAGTCTGATTATTTTCACTTTCCTTTAAATATTTGTTTCTTGTTTCTTTTATTTACTAGGTATGTGCAGGATCATGGTGTGCCAAAAAGTGGCAATTTGAAAAATCTGTAGTTCTGAAATATCTCAAACCATTTCAAAATCTTTTCTAATTTTTTTCCCACCCACCTTGATACTAAATGAAAACAATTAATATCTTTATAAGGTCTACTATATCTTTTGATACCAAACCTATATGGTCAACTTTAAAAACATCCTTAAAATGTGCTTTTAGCATGATTTTATGTGATTTTTACTTCAAACATGTAGTTGATGACTTTTTTTTTCACCAAAATTTGATGAAATGAAAAGAGTTTCTTAACAATGTTCTTATCTTTCCATAAATGTAAAGTTTGTCAAATTATGAGTTTAGTAAGTAATTATTACTTATTTTCTAATGGAGTTACGTATAAAGTGCTAACTGACACACTACTTGAAAAACAATTATAACTTTCAAATGGTACAACATTTTTAAAATCCAAAAGATGCATCACATTTTATGTTTCTTCTACTATAAGGGAAAAAATGAAAAATTGAATTTTGCAGAGTTTTGAATTAGTTAAGGTGGTCAGACACGAGAGTTTTTTAATCCCAAAAATACTAAAGTCAAAAATTAATTAATTATTATGTACTTAGAATAAAAATACCAAAAAATATATGTCACATCCAAGCATAAGTCTACTACTTATATCTAGAATATTGTTAAAAAATATTATCATTTGATTTTGATTAAGTTGATCAGACATACATCTACTTCTTATTTTTGTTTTGAAATTTTTGTAATATTGCATTAAAATTTAAAATTTTAACCAATGGATTTTTATTTTTTTGAGATAAGTCCTAGTACTTTAGAAACTAGATTTAATTTTCTAGAGATTCTTTTCTCTCAACATTTTGATATAAAGTCAATAACAAGTAGAAAATTGCACGTCAAGTTGACATAAACCTAATTTTCTAATTGTTTATTGTCACTTAAGAGCATAGTTTGGTTGACCATGATCCTGCACATACCCTACTTGAGCTGAAAGAACTTGTATATCTTCTTTTGTAGAGAAGATACCTATTCCTTTAGATATTAACATACATTCTTCTTGTATGCAATCTACTTTGAGCCTATCAAGTTTAGGAAACCTAGACCGAGAACATATTCCTTGTCTGAAAGTATCCCACAATATTGAAAGCCCTTTTAGAGCCATTATGGTTAATTCCTTGCCATCAAAAATATGACCTATTGTAGAGAGTTGGTTTCTTAACTTAGTTATCCTCATGAAATAATAGGGTATCATTTCTACCTTATTCATTTTGACATTAGAGAGTTTGTCTCTTAATGTGATAATTAAAATGGTATTCTTAATCTCAAACATATCTTGAAGAGCTTTGTACATTTCATATGTTGTGTCTAGCTCTGATATTATTGGAAGTAAATGGGTCTTAACACCATCCATAATTAATTTCATGGCTTCAGTGTTATCGCTTTCCTATTTTCTAATTCATCACTTCCTTTGGGTGGTGGCTCATATTTTGCAATGAATTGCTTTAAGCCATTCTCTTTCAAGGTTAACTTCATTCATAATTTCCATCCCATAAAATATGAATCTCCTTTGCACCTGTCTTCTATCATCATGTCACTCATCATTTTTAAAAATGAATATAAGGAATACAAGAGTGTACTATAGATAAGTCTGATAAGGATCAATGCTTAGGCTTGCTCTAATACAATGTTAAATTTATTAGACTTTAATTTTGACCCTTTTAACAATTTATTTATATCTTTATTTAATAAGGATTTGATATATTGTGAGCAATATAGAAATGAACTTGTGAGGTATGTTATATTCTTTACTTAATAGATAATATTCAATTTTTATTCTTTGCATAAACTTCCAAATACATCGATGACATCACAAAGGAGAAGGCAATGTGCAAAAGTCAAACATAGAAGACTGGAATGTGATTTATATTAATTTTTGTAGACATTTTTGCTAGAGAAGGCTATATATATAAAGGACCAAGTCATGTCCCTAATGGGATGTGACTCCACATTGGAGTTACGTCCCTTTTATTTTATGATGCAAGATGCTCCTACATCAGTGTGGCAGTTGTGTGGAGAGAGTTGTAAGGAAACATCACTACTATAGAAGAAGAAGTGAATAGAGAGTGGAAAGTTGAGGAAGAGAAATCTAATAGAAGGAAGAGCAATAGAGTAAGGAGAGAACATAGACAGGTTGTTATAAGAAACCAAGGGATAGGTGAGAATGAAGAACAAGGCACTCACCAAGCAATGAGCAAGATCAAAGCATCTTTAAGGAGGCTAAACAAAGATCTACATGACAAGACAATGCTACATTTAAAGGTCAAAATACTTAGTATGCTTTCTTATCATTTCATCTATTTGTAAGCTCCAAACATGGAAGCTTCTTTAGTAAGATTATTGTACAAATCCTTTAACAAGGTGTCTCTTAAAAGGAGACTTGTAAACCCTCTAACTAGTTAGCTTTCATAGGATTTTGTAACTCTAGCAGGATGTAGGTATTCCTAACAAGATGCGCTTATAGAAGAAACATTTGTAGCTCCTAATTGGGAAACCCTTTACATGCACTATAAGGACTAGAGGGTATATTATTCCCAATCTAGTTTTTATCCTCACATCAAGGGTTTCCATGTATAAAATGTATGTCACCTAGAAGATTTCTTTTGTGTGGGATTTTTAAAAAAAAATATTATTATTATTATTATTATTATTATTATTATTATTATTATTATATATATATCGTGATAGTAGTTGTAAAGTGGGTAATAATGAGGTTAGTTGGTAAAGTAAGAAGGACAACCAGTTTTGTGGATGGTGCTTGATCTATTCTTTACTTCTTGATTGAAAAATCAATCTCTAGGTTTTTCATTATGTTTAGGGATCTACCGTTAGATTTTCAATTACAGGTTTGACTCTATACTTTTCAAAAAATAAACAAACTTTTTCTATATATTTTAAGTTGTGTCTTCTATCTTTCATTTTCATTCGTTAATTTAGCTTGAATCTATATCTTAATTGGGATGAGTGTATACTCTTGACTTCTAGATTTACATTACTTAATCAATTAGTTCAATTTTGCATACACATTATCACACAATGAGCCAAAGAGAGTATTTCTTTATATTGTATTATTTTCCATAATTCAAATTCGGTTTTGGCATCTCTTCCTTTTGGGCCTTGCTAATCTAATTTGGATTCAAATAAAAGTCATATTTGGAGATTCTCGCTTCCCTACACATACATTTTGAATGTTTTAGGGAGTGAAGTGGAGGCCTACTTCCTATTAAAGTAGTTTGATTTCATCCCTAAACATTATTAATATTATAATTTAGTTATTTTTAATAGTTATTTTTATTTTTATTTAGAATTAATTTTATATTTCAATTTAATTCACATAAGTTACTTTTATTTTTACAAATTTGAAATTACTTGAAATATTTTATTTAGACTCTCATCTCAAATCTTAATTTGTTTTGAAAAATACAATAGAATGAAACAACATAATAAAAATATTTTATTTTATTTATATGATATTATAATATTAATTAATCATTTTAGTATATATTTATATCTATGATACACTATATATTACATTATCTATATTTTAGTACACATCATATATATCTTTACAATCATTTATTATAACAAAATTAAGAATGTACTACAAGAATTATATTAATCAAGTGTCTCGTAGTGACTTAGTACTTGCCTTTAATTATTAGTTTAGATTTTGCATGTAAATTTAATTATAATTTAATTATATAGTAATTATAAGTATTCAATATACTAATTTTAACATAATTAAATATTCACAAGGCTTGCCCAATTATAATCTTGAGTATCAATTATTATTTAAGTATTTATTTTGAATTCTAATCTTAATTTTAATTAATAACATATTTATATAAATATTATAAATATTTTTAAAAATAATTAAAATTGTAACAATGCAAAACAAATATTAATTATAAGTTATTACAAATTCAAAAATAAGAAAATTAATATTTTATTCATAATTAGTTGAAAATTTAATTTGAGATCATCTCAATATAAATTTTTTATTTGAAATAGTCAGAAATCACAAAAATAATTTGTTTTTTTTTTTAATTAAAAAGCAAACTATTTTTATTTCAGTAACCATCAAGTCAAAATTAATTTATTCACTCAATTTTATGGGAGCATTGAAAATGTAATTTGATTATTAGATAGCAAATCAAGTGAAATATTGTTATAGTTTAAATGTGTTGAGATGGAAAACTTTCCTCGGTTAATGACATCCTCTATGATGCATAACATACATTTTTTATGTATGCATCATGTTATTTTGAACATATCTCAATGATTGTAATATAAGTTGTTGATTTGATTGTCACACTTATTGATTAAATATATGTACTTATTAATTTAACGTCTATTTTTTGTTGACAACATTGTCTCAATAGTTGTGACGACAATATTGTTAGTACAGTGATGACTACTTATTATTATTAAATGTACTTTTAGTTGTAAAAAGCCCCAATGATACATTGTGCAAATATAAGTACACTTTTTACATGACCATAAGTCTCACTATTTATTTGAGTTATTAATAATGTGACATAATAATTAATGAAATGAACTTGAAAACTTCACTAGAAAAAGACACTTCCAAATAAACTACTTAAAATACCATTTTTCACTTCTTTTATTGGAACCGCTCTTTACTAGACCATACCTTTCCAACCCAACATTATCAACCGTTCCAATCACTAGTCAATCACAAGAATAATACGGGAAAAGAAAGTAAAGATGTAGGCCCCTCCGTTGATAGATAAGCAGCACATTAGCTGGACGTGCCCTCTTTCCTCCTTTTTTCCAACCTACTCTGACTATCTCCGGAATAAGCACGCAGCTATCCTACTTTGAATGACGTCTACATTAAATACGCTTTAGCAGCCGGCCAGCCGGTGCCGTGCTTTTCGTGGGGTCATCATACTTTTTTGGAGATTCCAAAGAAATGAATAGCTTAAAAGGGTAAAAGAAAGCTCGTCACCATTATTATTACATCATATTCATGGAGTGGCACAAATGACGAGTTTGATAAAAAACCATAAAATATTCATCAAAGTACGTTGCTTTTCAAGACGCGAAAATTGAGTGGACGTTTATTTTCCACCATTGCGGACGCCAGTTTGATCAATGGCAGACGAATCCTATCATTCTCTTCAATAGGATCCTATCTTTTCTTCAACAGGATCCTTATCTATTTATTTTTATTATGCCCTTCTTTTAAAAAATGTTGGGATTTTTGGCTGAGATATATTTCTTGATTTGGAAGAAGCATGGAAAAAGAACTTAAGTGAACATGGATTACTCTTATTTTGAAAGTTGATAATGCTAGGAGCTTTTTTATTTAAGGAAAATTAAAATTATTTCTAAAATTATATTTGAGGAACAAGGAGGCTTTGTCGTGACAAATTTTGAAGGGTCTATTCTAGGTCATGAAATTGTGAAATCTACTTCTATAGATGAGAAGAAATTTTATGAAATCCTATGATCGAGTTAATTGTAATTTTCTTCTTCTAGTTTTATAAAAGCTTAGTTTTCATTATTGGTGGATTAAATTGATCTAAACCTACATCACAACACCTAGATTTTATATCATATTCAATGGTGCTCTTAGGTGTTTCTTTTCTTCATTTAGGGGGTTGAGATAAGTCCCTTCCTTGTTACAATTAGAACAGAAGGCCTTAGCCATTAAACATGCAAAAATTATTTCTACCTAGAAAAGACATCAAGGTTGGTAATTTGACTAGGAGTTATACCCATAACTCGTTTTGGTGACAATACATTATTATTTGGTCAAATTTCTTGACAATAATCCTAGTGTTGGTTCCTTAATTTGTTGGTTGAAAAAAATTATTTTATTTATATGATATTATAATATTAACTAATCATTTTAGTATATATTTGTATATTATATTTATATCTATGATACATCATATATTACATTATCTATATTTCAATAGTACATATCATATATATCTTTACAATCATTTATTATAACAAAATTAAAAATGTATTGCAAGAATTATAGTAATCAAGTGACACGTAGTGACTTAGTACTTGCCTTTAATTATTAGCTTAGAATATTAATTATTACAGTTGATTAACTATCAAAAATATATATTAATTTTTACATAATTAAATATTCACAAGCCTTGCCTAATTATAATCTTAAATATCAATTATTATTTAGGTATATATTTTGAATCCTAATTTTAATTTTAATTAATTATAAAATTATATATAATAATAATAATTAAAAATTGTAACAATGTAAAACAATTATTAATTATAAGTTATTACAATTTTTTTTTTTAAATCTCAAATTATTTTTATTTCACTAAGCATATATATTCTACACCCATTTATTTCACTAAGCATATATATTCCACACCCATCAAGTCAAAATTAATTTATTGGGAGCATTGAAAATGTAATTTGATTATTATATAGCAAGCCAAGTGAAATATTGTGTTAGTTTACACTATGCATAAATGTGCCCTTAAAAATTGCCAAGGCATGGAGATATTGAAATCCGTACACACTTGAAAGAAGGATGTAAAACTTTTCTCTATTAATGGCATTGTCTAGAATGCATAACAAGCCTCTTTTATGTATGCAATGTTATTTTGAACACATTTCAATGGTTGTAATAGGAGCTATTAATTTGATTCTCATACTTATTGATTAAATATTTGTATTTATTAATTTAATGCCTAATTTTTGTTGACAACATTGTCTCAACAGTTGCGACATCAATATTGTTAGTACAATGATGACTACTTATTATTGAATGCAATGTACTTTTATTGGAAAAAACAATCAAAGATAAAGCTCTACAAGTATAGGTACCCTTTTTGCATAGGTCCCACTTTTCATTTGGGTTGTTTTGAACATCTTAATAAAAAACATACCATGTGACATTATAAATAAAAATAATGAAGTGAACTTGAAACTTTAATTATAAGAAAACACTTACCAAATCAATTACTTTTAAAAAATTTAAGAGTAATTTCCTCCCCAACCATTTCATTTTTTTGGCTACTATTTACTTACCTTTACAACCTAACATTATTCCACCGATTCCATATTAGTAGACATGTGCATCAAAAGAAAGTAAAGATGTAGGCCCCTCTGTTGATTCCATCTTCTTTTTCCACGTGGCTATATCTTCTAAAGTAGCGCATTAGCTGGACATGCCTTCTTTCCTCCTTTCTTCCAACCTACTCTGACTATCTCTGGAATACGCAGCTATCTTATTTTGAATTTGAAAGAGCCTACAAATGATGTCTACAATTAATATGTCGGCCCACTAAAATGCAATCCACGTTGGGATTTTAAAATATCAAATATTATTAAAAGTTTGATAATGACTGCTGATTATTTTAATGTTTTAGTAGAAAACTTTCAAAAGAAGCGGGTGTATATATTACTATTGGTTTTAATTAATAGTTTATACATTAAATGATGGGGTACGACATCAAATATTTACGATAAGTTAAAGTACATAAAATATATTATGTAAATAAATTATTTAGTTGAAAACTAAGTGTGCAGATTTGTCTATTAATTTATTCCATTCTCTTTGTAATGTTGCATGTTTTATTTTTTTTATGAATTATAATAAATATTTAGTATGTAAGATAAAATTAATTCAAATTAATTATGAAAATATGCAAATATTGTAATGATAAAAAGGATATGTAATTTATCGTTATATTAATTTGAGCTACTCACTTTTAATTATGTGAATATTTGTAAATGTTATAATTTGTGTAGTTAGGTTTGAATATTTTATTTTATTTGTAAATTGATTAATTATATATATATATATATATATATATATTATCTTAGTTTAATTTATTTTTTTATAATATTTGAATATTTAATCAATTTAAATAATTTATATTAATAATCTAATATGCATGTGTAAATTTATATGTTTGAGGTTGTCTTATATTTTCAAATCATATTCTTTATTTATAATAGCAAGTATGCAATGAGTAGGCATGAGAGGTGTGGAAGATCCATTAGAAAATATGGTACATCACAATGCAATTGTTATATTTTTTACAATTTAAATTAACATTTTTAATTAGATTTTAATATTCTTTCTTTTGATTTTAAATTTAAATTGTTTGGAGATTCATTACTTACACAAAAAAATTCATATGATAAAATCTAATTTAAATATTTATTAATCTTTATATATCAAATTAACAATTTGTTATTTAATAATTTTTACAAAATTAGTCAAAAGCCAAAACCACAAATCTTAGATTCGGATAGTAGTTAATTAACTACAAATCTTCTTGCCAAGGAACCCCAATGACTCAAAAGAGTTAATTCTTAATTCAAATAATAGCATGCCTCAAATTTTGAACTCTATAGCTATGGCTCCATTCACTATTGAAGAGTTAAAATTTATTTTTTTCCTATGGTGAATCCTTGGACCTTCATGGCTTTATTATGCCAGGTTCTTTAAAAAAATGTTGGAATTTTTGGCTGAAATATATTTCTTGATTTGGAAGAAGCATGAAAAAGGAAAAAAAAACTTTTAAAAGAACTTAAGTGAACATGGATGACTCTTATTTTGAAAGTTGATAATGCTAGGAGCTTTTTTATTTAAGGAAGATTAAAATTATTTCTAAAATTATATTTCAGGAACAAGGAGGCTTTGTCACGAAAAACCTTGAAGGGGCTATTCTGGGTCATGAAACTATGTAATCTATTTCTATAGATAAGAAGAATTTTTATGAAATCCTATGATCAAGTTAATTTTAATTTTCTTCTTCTAGTTTTATAAAAGCTTAGTTTTCATTATTGGTGGATTAAATTGATCTAAACCTACATCCCAACCCCTAGATTTTATATCATATCCAATGGTGCTCTTAGGTGTTTCTTTTCTTCATCTATGGGGTTGAGGTAAGTCCCTTCCTTGTTACAATTATAACGGAAGGCCTTAGTCATACCATTAAACATGCAAACATTATCTCTACCTAGAAAAGACATCAAGGTTGGTAATCTGACTAGGAGTTATACCCATAACTCTTTTTGGCGACAATACATTATTATTTGGTTAGATTTCTTAACAATAATCCTAGTGTTGGTTCCTCAATTTGTTGGTTGGAAAACATATGAACCTTGCTTGATCAATACTGGGTAATCCAACACAATTTGGCCAACGACTAGGATTGATACTTAGAGATCAAACCATCTTCACTTTAGTATTTGCTAACCTAGGTGGGTATACTTGATGAAAACTTTTTAAATATAGCTTATGCAGATTTTATTACTTGATGCTCTAGGGATAGAAAGTTATTCCCAAGGAGGAATCAATGGTGTAAGATTGAATGCTTGAATGAATGTTTTAAATGTGTTTGAATAAATATGGGTTTAAGATTTGTAGAGCAGTTCAGTGTGATACAAAACTCCATCAACTTTAATCTATAATATGCTTTATTAAAATCAAATTAGACTAGTTCCTCACCCTAGTTGGGAAAATAGAGTTAATTCAATATGGAGTTCAAGATTATCAAAACTCTTCATAGATGGTGCATGCCTACCATCAATCACTAGATAGAGAATCTTAAATAGTAACCCTAGTTCAATTATTTTTAACTTCAATCTCGGAAGACCAATTGAATTAAGAAAAAACTTATGAATTTTAATTATCAAAGGAATGTATTGAATATCAATCTATCAATGGCAATGTAAATCCAAGAGGAAAATCTATAAAAATAGAAGACAATCCTACACAATTCTTCAAGAAAACAAAGTATTTTTATTAACTTCAAGAAAAGACTACAATAGAGCAATGGATGATTTCAATATCCACTCAAAAGCTGTTTGATTCTATGTTATGCCCTGATTCATATGTATTCTACTATATAGTATTATATTGGTATATGACATGTGATTTTTTTAGGGTCTTGGTACCTCTCCTTGTAGTAAATGGAGAGGTGCAACAAAGCTTTAGACCCTTTCAAAATTATTTAACTAAATTGATTACAAATATTCATAATATTTACGGTTTTAACAAAATTAAAATATTCACAATCCTCAAAGGAGAAGACAAAGAAACATATTGAGCATATCATTGATTCATGCACATTCATCTAACTATTTTTCTCGTTCTTCTAGCATATGTGTTGTTGGCCTGTATTTTCACCTTGTTGAAATCCTGTAAATATATTATGAAAATCCAGTGTTCATTGTATGCAGTTAGGGTTTGCAAATTTTTAGGTACAAAGTGTTACCCTAGGAAAACCCTAGCTTCATAATCCTCATGAGTATTTTGATCAAAACCCTTTTTTAAATTATTTTTTGTTTCATGTTCTTAAAAGGATTTAACAAATTAAAGGTGCAACCATATGATTAAGGTGATCGCATGGTCATCACATAGTTGAAACTCTTAATATTTTATGGTGCAACAATGCAATACAATTAAGAGTTCAATGTTCTCCTAGTCGCAATGGTTTATTGCAAAAGGTCTTTTTAGACAATGAAAGCGTGACATGGTTTGTAAGTAGAACTTTGGTCTCAAGCTCACATGATTAAAGAGTGAAGTCAAAATTGAAGCTGCAACCTCGTTAAGAGCACAAGGATTTGATACGTGGAGGCATTTGAAAGGTAGTTCTTATGTTTAAACAAGAAAGTTATGGTGCGACAGTGAGACTAAGGGTAGAGAAATGCTAGTCATCATTTCGCAACCTAAAGTTCAAACAGTCAAAGTAATGGAGTGAGTTAGTGACTAGTTTTGATCACATAGTCACAAGGTTTGAAAGGTAACAAGAAATATAAGCTGCGACATAACAACATGGTTAAGATCTTACAAAATAAGCTTTGATCGTGCAATTGCATAGTTAGAATGATAAAAGGAAATAGAGGAATTGAATAAGTGATCCCTTAGATTTTACAGTTTTGCATGCTTGCAAACCTTAAGTGAATGTTAAAGTTAAGCAATGATCATGTGACATAGTCAAAGGATGAGAAAGATTTACATGGTCATTCAGTCGCACAGTTAAAGGCACAAGGTAAAGCATAGACCACAAATCAACGAAAAAGTGCCTGAGTATAGTGTTCGCTCAGTCGCGCAGCTAAAGACATAAAGTAAAGAGGAATTCATGAAGTGGTTAAAGGGTAATTCCAAAAGGTTTTTCTTTTTTGCAAGGATAAAGGGTTTAGCATAAAGATAAATTGTGATGTTGCAACCAAGGGTTTTACATAGTCATAGGCAGGAACATGAGTTAAAGAATAAAGCTTGTAAAGCCATTAATAGCTAGTAGTATGTAGTGTTCGCATGGTCTCAACATAAGATTTTAACATTAAAATGACTATTATAACCTCATGATTACCAAAAATATAGGCATTGCATGGGGTAAAAGCACAGATCTGTGTCACCATTTATGATACCAAAACATGTTTTGGTCAAATCTCATTTCTCTATCAAAACTCAATTTTTTCCAAAAACTAAAAATTCTATTTTTTAGATCTCAGATTCAATATCATCATTATATAAAATTTTGAGTGTTTTGATTGATTATAATATGTTATAATCTCAAAATATTATAAGTTGATATTTCAACATTTCAGAAGATGCTCCCTCAAAAAAGGAAAAAAATAGTAAATCATATTAAAAAATTAAAAAATATATATTTATCTCTAGAGCAGAGAATCCTCTTCATGAATATGTAATTTTTTTTTCAAGAAGGTATAAATTTGATAGGGAAGTTTTGACAGGAGTAAAAAATTGTTGGATTTTGATAAGGTCAAACTTGAGTACTTATAACAAAGAAAATATACATAAAAAATAATTATTTCTTTTCTTGTTCACTAGCTATACATGTCCTCTATAAGATATTTTCAAATTAGAACAAAAAAAAATGATTTGCATATACTTGTTTGACGAGAACTAAACCCTATATTTTTTATAGTTAATAAAGGGACTTCAAAATAAAATTAAATGAATAAATTCTTACTCAAAAAAATTATAAAAATTATAGGCATAAAATTCATCCAATTCTACACATTTCATTAGTTTACATCATCTTCATATTTTAAACACAAATACCATTTTTTTTGTCATTAATGTTGAATTGTCACATTCTGATATCATGTTTCTTTATAAAAGGTGACACAGGTTTATGCTTTTACCTTATGAAAAGCACAAAAAAGAGATTTTGAGAGCTGATAGTATAGGTACCATAAAGCCAAATTGTGATGTTTTTTGAGTTTTCAAAACTTCCCATGCTTGCAGACTTAAAGAAATCATTATTACTATTTATGTGCTCAATTTATATTAAAAGATGATGCAACAGATTTCTAATTACAACATTCACAAAATTTTAAAGCCAAAAGAGATTTAAACACAGAGTTTCTTTCAAAGAATTGAGTTACAAAAGTAGAAGTGTTTGGAGTAATTGAGTTTATACAAAAATGGTACAAGAAGAGGGAATGTTGATAGCATAGGTCAACATAGAAGAGGTCGCTCAAGCTACTGAGAAATCCAAAACTAAGCTAGCTAGCTTATATGTTGACGAAAGGTTTACTTTCTACCAGGATCATCCCATGCCCATATATTAAATTCACACATTTTCAAAGATACATATAGTTTTTGCAAAGATGCGATTATGCTGGAGACTAATGGAAATGAGTTGTTCTGGTATTTTTACAATAATAGGTTTGAGAAACCACCAATCTGCAACCCTTGGATCAAAAAATTGGTAGAATTAATCATGCTAGAGGTGATAGGGGATGTAGACTTAGTGAAGGCTTTGATAAAATCCTACAATTGTACAACTCATCATAAATTTCGTAAGAAGGATATGAGTCTACTGTGCCCCTTGGATAGAGAAACCTTCATTGAAGTTTTTGACCTTGAAGGACCAATGACAAAACCAATTTTGCTAGAGAAGATCAATGAGACATCCAAGAATCAAAATAATTTCTTCTCTGGAAGGGTTATGTGAAGATATATCCCTAAGTCCAAGTAAGAAAGGGGTGAGCTCCCAAAGAAGGTAGGAGGCTTCATTCCGTTGGAATTTTTTAGTAGATACTTCCAAAATACTGTGTTTAGAGTAGATAAGGTGATTGGACTGGATAGCACGATGAATTCTCCTAGAAACGTTTATATCATAGCCCTAGAAATTCAAGATTTGCATCATAATGTAGGGTATGAATTTGTGACCCACATTATAAATGTTATGTAGAATGAGATTATTGTAGTTTAGAAGGGAGAGGTGGGGAATTTCAAATTCCACCACTACTTGTTGTTGATGTACATCATCCTCTACAAATATTTAGGCCATATCAATCATGGTTTCATTGTGGGAATAGAGTAGAATGGAGAAAACTTGTTGCTGTAGTTGTGGACGAGGTTATGGCAAAGGTTTTACCCTTAATCCAATTTTGTTATGTTTTATAATGATTTTTTTTTTTTGCAATTTCCAATATGCTAGCTGATGTAACTAAGAGGGTTTCTAGGGAGTTTGAATTCTAATAAGACCATCTACATGCCCTAATGAAGATAGGACGCAAGGGCATGACTGGGCAAGTCTTTTCCTTTTTGATAGTTTTTCTTTAATAAGGGGTTATGGATGCCCCCAACCCCCTCACGTTTTTCCTAGATACTTCCAAAGAAAATGGAGACAATAGAATTTTTATGGCAACTAATAATGATGAACAGGGAATACCTAGGGCCAAAAATTAAAAAATGGTTCCTTTGTTTCTAGAAATGTTAAAATGGGAGATTTTTCTATAGGAAAGGATTCTACTAACGAGATAGATAAATTCATGAATTCCTACTGCCTACTTCTCTTGCTAGGACTTATGATCCTAATGACCTAGTTAGGCATGTTGTCAAGTGGATGAGAAAGTTCACTATGCTAAGTAGTTATCCCTATTGGGAAGAAGATGCAATTATGAATTGTTTGAATATAGAGGACTATAGAGGCAAGACCTTAATATGGAAAGAAATTATGAGAGTCGAAGAGGAGAAGAAAAGAGTTGATCCCTCCTTTAAAGGTTTCTACCACAACGAGAGGTACCTGGATAGGTTTAATAAATTCCTAGACAAATTTGATGCCATAATGTCTCAAGTCGCTATTGATATAAGAGAAAGAACAACACCTGAATCTCCATAATATGATGATGTAATAGAGATTGGTGCTGAAGATGGTTAGTCAAAATGTTCATCATGGGCCCAAGGTGGTAGAAAGAACCAAAAATTGACAAAGATCATAGATAAGGCAAGGGAAAAGGCACTACAAATCTTGCCAAGAGGAACAAAATATTTTGATGATATTAGGAAAAACTTCTTAATAAGGTAGGTAGGCCAAAATAAACGAATCCCTAATAAGTTGAAGCTTCAAACAAGGATGTTAGATGAAAGGATAATCCAAGCTCAAGAATTTATGAAGGATGATGACTTCATGAATTCAAAAGAGTTCAACATCATTCTTGTTCAAGATTAAACAAAATGAACTCACTCTCCAACTTCCACTAAGAGATTCATAAGAAAAAGTAGCTGAACTGGTATGAAAACTCTAGGAGTATGACCCAAATAGTTGAACTTTCACTATGGATGAGGCCAAGGAGCTAGTGCAAAGAAGTGGGATGTTACTTTTCCCTAGATGGGAGCTTAGCTAATCCTTAATACTAGACTAGATAAGAAGACAAGATAAATCTATCTCATTTGAGGAGACAAATATTGTAGGAGGTTTGCAAGGGTTTGGATTCAATATTGACTCAAAGACAATGGCAGTATGGAGCATTGCTCCCGAATTCTACAAGCCCACTTTGATGCAAGTTAGAGATTCTCCCCAAGGAAATGTGATATTCTAGAATGTCACTACTACTTCAAGTGACTAGATTCATAATCTAACAAACATTGCATCATTCACAGGGAAGAGAAAAATGGATATTCTTGAAGAATAATTGTATCAAACTTATAGCATATTCATTGAAACTAGAAAAATCTATGAGGAAGAACTAAATAAAACATATGTACTAGAGCAAAGAGTTGCTACCCTCAAGAATGAGGTAAGGACTCTAAGGACTGCAACCAGACCTATCATAGAGGTCAAAGATTAGGAGACCCAAACTGATGTTGATAAAACAAATGTGGGTATAGATTAGTAAATGAAGGTGGATAAACTAGAAGCTAGAAAAGAAACTTGGATCGAAACAATGGAGAGCATGCTCTCACATAAAATAGGTATTTTTATATAGGCTTCTTAGAGTATTCATGGTAATTATAAAGCACTACAAGGAGAAAAATACCAATGCATAGGAGCACTATCCATTATTTCTCCCTTGTTCATTAGGTGGGGTCCATATATTTCATTCTTTGATAGGTTGATCCCAAGTTTTCCCCAAAAGAAAGAACTGCAAAAAGAAACCATTATTTTTATGAGAAAAATGGTAAATAAAGTAAAAGATTTAAATGCATTCTTTTGTACGAAGCTCCAGTCAATAAATAATAAAATGAAGGCCATTTCCAATGGGACACCTGGTTTCATAACTAAAATTATCAATGATGAGAATAGGATAAGGAATGGCAAGAGTGGTCAGATTCTTTTAATAGCATTTTGAAAGAAAAGAGGTATATTGCCTACAACAATGGAGAAATAGACATAGAAATAGTTTTTAACATTGTTGATCTTGTATACAAGTTGGAGGAAGATATAAATAAGATAGTTGCAAAAGTTAGAGCTATAACTAATGTAAAATGGAATAATTGTGTAATAGAGCTAAATACGGTTAGAGAAGCCACCTATCTAGGAAAAGAATTAGATATTATTATATAGGAGGTGATAGCTAATATAGAGTTAATTTCATCTATAGATAGTGACTGAGGATGTAGAGAAAAGTCAAAGAACATCAAGAGGGAGCACAACTATCTGATAAAGACACCTTATCTTTTTTGTTCACCTATTGTGGGTGTACTCTCATTACAAATTTAAAATTTGATCTTGAGCATCTGAATTAATAGTTTCTCAAAGTTTGGCTATCTTCAATATTTCTTCTTGTAACTGTCTTGTCTCATATGAAAAGGTTGTTGTAACTTGATTTTGAACAAGTGTCCTCCCATCTGAATCTTTTTGCAATCCTTGCTTCTATAAAAGGATTTCCAAGATGTGGAGTGAGGTTCTGAGCTTTCTAGTTTTGAACAAAGTTTTGTTCATGTTTTGAATTGGTCCATGCATGTTGTGTGATTTTATTCTAGAGTTTGAATAGAAATTTAACAACGGCTTGTCTAATAGAGTTTTTTTTCTGATAGGGATGGTCATTGACCTGTATACAATTTCAAAGAAGTTAATACAAAATGAAAAAAGCAAGTTATTCATCCTAGATCTTGTCTCTTCTTTTACCTTCATTTTGTTTTCTGGGATTTAATGGAAAATTTTATTAAATTTCAATTATAATTCATTTTGAATTATATTTCAATCTACTTTTTTCTAATAATCTAATGTGTTATATAAATGCTTGATGTGAGTTGGAAGAACATTATAGTTTTCATTGAAGATTTTGATAAATATGAGATCTAGAAATGAACATTGATAATCTTCTCACAAAGTGTTAAGATAGATAGAGAAGTAGATATCCAATTCCTATGAGTTTATAGCCCGATAGATAAGGCACTAGTTATGCTTGAAGTTGATCTAGTTTGGAATATTTTATATGTTGCAAAAAATTCATATAAATCAATTATTTTAATATTTTGTTGTTGAAGTTTTAGAACGTTAGCTTGTAATTGATTCATGGAGTTCTAGGGTTTGATAAAATAGATTTTTTTCATCTCGTTAAAGTCTTAGAGTTAGAATAATTAAGGATAAATAATCTACTATAAGGAAATTCTTTTCTGAGTTGTGAGTTGTGAAGAAATAAAGATTGAATTCCTAGGTATACCACTTGAATCTTGTAGAGTTTGAAGTAGAGAAGACATCAGAGTCTTATTAGTTGGTCCTTTTATTTTTCCTCTCAGAATTCCCATTATGGTTCTAGCTAATTCCTAGGATTTTGATCTTGGAAGAGGATGTTAAAAAAAATTCAAATTAAAAGCCAACAAGATGGTGACTCTATTGGGGAACTGCATGTATTGGTCTTTTTCAGTAGACAAACCTTAAGAATTTAGAAAATTCCAATACAGCTTGAAGTACATGATGTGGATTCTTTCCAAATAGTGCCTTATTTGTGTGACAAAGTTTTCATTTACAAAAGTGCGTCATGACAATTTTTTTTGTGTTGGATCTATAGTCAAAAATTTTATTCTAATGTTATTTTCTATATTCTAGACATATTAAAACTCTTTCCCCTTAATGGGTGGCAACTCAGTCAAAGGTTTAGTAGCTAGTGCTATATATTTTAAGTGTTGTTTAAAATAGTACAAAGAAGAAAAAACACAAGAGCATACACAAAAGAAAATCCATAAATTCCTTTATATATAGAATTACCTCAAGGTGGTAGGAAAAACCATCCTAAAAGGAAAGAAGATCCTAACCAAAGATGGAAACCCCATGATGACACTTCATCCCATTCCCAATATCATCATGTGGTAGATAGAGAATCCCCATCCTTACATTCTGAATCTGAGAATACCGAAGCTTTTAGGTGTAACTTTTACAACCCTATTACCAAAAGAAAGAATATATCAGGATAAAGTTGTCTCTTCTATAGGGGATAACAATTTCAAACCCAATATGTTAAGGAAGTAAGCCAGAGGTGGGATATAAGAAAACTTTGAATATTAGGCCAAACATAGGACAAGTTCCATATATTGAAAGAAAACTCATAGATCTAAATGATCCTATAGATTCAAAAACTACCTCTATAGACCCTAATGAATTGTTGACAGAAATTGAAACACCCTAGGAAGAAGGTTGTTGAGAAATATTCTAAATTCATTCGATTGGAAAAAGAAAAGGAAGTCATCGCCATTAATTCTCTCATAGAGAGAGAAGGCTTACTTAGAAGAATGAAAGCTCTAAAAGAGAAAAATAGGAAGTTAGAAGAAAAATCCTCCACTCTACATTCAGACATCTTTAGAGATGTGGGAGAGATAAGGTAAAAAATCCAAGATCAAGAATGCCTTCTAAGAGAGAAGGAAGGACTTGTCCTTGCCCAAGTCCAACCCTATAAACTTATGGAAGAAAATGTCATAGATCTTACAAATAAGAATCCTAATAAGGGTAAGAAAAAGGTAGTGGGAATACAAATTAATGAGCCATTTGTTCCTCCTAGAACCATTGTTATGGAAAAGCTTTATTTAGAATTGGAGAGAGAAAAAAAGAGGGAAGATCTCATGTAGCCCAAACCCCTTTCAAGATAATACTTGAAAAATAATAACACAACACAAATTATCAAAACACCAGATTCTTCATTCAACTTCTCCAACTATATTCTACCTTCCAATGAAGTAAAATGCCTACTTATTACAATTCTGAAAATTACTATATTTAGCAGATTTTTGGAGAAAATAGAATTTTCCATTTTTGGTAATTTCCAAAATCCATCCTATGAATCCAGATTTTTCCCAAGAAAAGCCCCCAACCAAGGCAAGATGAATTGTCAACTAATTTATGAAATCAAAAGTATGATTTTGGATTTATTAAAAAACAAACTTTCTAAAAAATTAGAAAAAAAAACAAAAGACTCAATTTTAGAGGTCAAGATGAAATTTTAAGCTCCCAAAAATTGTCGAAATGGCCACCTATCAAGATGAGCTCATCAACAATCCAAATATCTCCTCCTCATGCAACCACCTATAAAATTTCAGCCAAAACCCATATCCGAGTCAAAAGTTATGACTCGCGGAAATGCAACTCCTGCAAGTGACTGTCTATGAATTTCTGCAATTTTACTAGATCCAACTACATTACTTCCCACTCAAATAACCATGTACTGTCTATTTTAGGTAACCCATCCTTCTATATGAGGTATCTGTTATCATGACCATGCCTTGTGGAGGTAGTCTCCTTGTCAAGAATTTTGGCAATCTTTTCCTTCTTCTTATTGGGGAGTGATGTTTCCAATCAACTCCCTAGCCCTCATCTATACTAGGAACATCTCCATGGAATGTGTATAAATAAGAAATATTTAAAATAGGGGAAATGTCAACATTTACTAGTAAGCTGACCTCATAAGCATTATCATTAATCTTTTTGATGATTTTGCAAGGCCAAATCTTTTTATACTTCAATTTATGATAGGTGCTTGTAGGAAACCGTTAATACCTCAAGTAAACCTACACCAACTCACCAACATCAAATATTTGATGTAGTTGAGTAGAATCTACAACAATCTTGTAATTCACATTACTATCCTATAACTTTTGTCTAACATCTTGTTGGAGCTAGTGAAGGTGCTCAACAAAAGCAAATCCATCATCACTAATTCTGTCTCCCAAGGGAAGTGACACAAGATCTAGAACACCTTGAGGTTTTGACCATAGACAATTTGAAAAAGATATTTTCTAGTGGATCTATTAATAGAACTATTATAGGAAAAAATTTCCTGGGGCAATGCCAAGTCCCACTGTTTAGGCTTCTCACCCACAATGCAGCATAATATATTTCCCAAACTTTGATTGACTACCTCTATTTGTCCATCCATTTGAGGATGATAAGCACTACTAAACTATAACTATGTTCCTAATTTCCTCCAAAGTATCCTCCAAAAATGGCTCAAGAACTTAGTGTCTCTATCAGAGGTAATGGTCTTTGGAAGACCATGTAAACAAACAACTTCTGAGAAGAAAAGTTCTACTACTCTAGTTGCATCATTGGTCTTTTTACAAGCAATAAAGTGGACCATTTTAAAAAATTGATCAACAACCACAAAAATAGAATTATTACCTTGTTGAGTGTGTGGGAGACCCAATAAAAAATCCATACTCACATCAGTCCATGGTTTATGATGAGACCAAAATTTTCCTTTATTTCATGATAGTTTTAAGATACTTTGTTAATACTCTATTTTATCTTTGTCAAAACATTTTTGGACCTATGTTTACCAAACCTATGATAAACCTATGGGTAGAAATTATGCCATCTTTTGCTTGTTATATATATATATATATATATATATATATATATATATATATATATATATATATATATATATATATATATATATATATATAATGTAGTATTTCATATAATTATCAAAATGTATGTTCCTATATTTGAATTTAATTTGATAAATGTTTATTTGAAAACATGTCTTTGTACTAAAACTAACCTATTAATGAAGACTAAAAGATGATTGGAGGAATTCAAAAGTTGAGCACCAACAACATTCAAGGAGAAGAGAATGCTAAGGAGCAACCACGATGGAGGAAAGTTGCAACGGTTCTAGAAGACATGACAGTGAGTAAGGAGGAGCTATAAAGACTTATTACCTTCTCTACATTTATTCTATGGTGAGTAGATGTTCAAACTTTATTATTCTTGCCTTAAGCCGTTATTCCTTCTTCCCGCCTTTAGTTGTTATCCTCCTATTTTCTCTCTTGCATATCTAAAGTTAGGTCATTTACTTTTTTGTTATGGAATAAGTGTTGATTTCCTATATATATAGGAATAGAACCAAGTGTGTTAGTTTTCAGCCAGTTAGAAGAAAGAGTTTATGAGAATAGATTGTTAACTTTTACAGTTGTGTTTTTACAGTTTTGTGTTATGTAATGAATTTCTGAAATCTAATGAAATAGTTTCTAGCTTCTCTTTTGTGTTAGTAGTTTAGTGAAGATGACCAAGGGTGCCCACTTGGAAGGTGGATTAGATCAGGATATAATAGATTTATTTTCAAGTATTCTTAGTCTCGTAAGTAGAAGTTGCAATGTCCTTCCCATAACATCGCACTTTGTGAATGTTCCTGCAACATATGTGAGAACAGTTACAGCGGATGAACCGAGTTGGAATATTTTTTATCCTTTCATTGTATTTCCATTATTCATAGAGTTAAGTGTGTGAGTTTCCTGTAGCAATAGGATAAGTTCTTTTCCTTGCATTTTACTTTCCTCCAGCATAAGCTTAGTGACTCATTAAGAGACCTAGTGCACATACTATGCCGACCATTTCAAGTATATGTCCCTGGGTTAACAAGATTAAATGCACCTCATAGTGGGAAAAATAGTCTTTAATTTGACTATATTATTCCTAAGCATGGCCTACAACATGACTATGAGACACCTATTGTGAGACGGATCAGTTTAGTGGGTACTAGTAAAGGCATGTATAATCTTGTATTCTGTGAATGTACTTTAGCCACTTGATAGATTCTACACCTTGCCATGCATTTAGTGATGTCCCTCTTTATCTTGGGATAGTAATATTTATCTTCAACCAAGTGTATTGTTGTGTCCTTTCCAAAGTGTCAAGCTAGTCCACCACTGTGAAATTCCTTGATAATGTTTTCTTGCATGGATCTGCCTAGTATACATAGTTGTTTACCCTTAAAGAGGTAGCCATCATGCATAAAATAGTCACCTTTCACATGATCTAACTTGCTAGAATATGAAGCCTTTAGTTGTTCTACAATTTCCTAGAAATCATCATCAGTTTTATACAAGTTCTTAATAGCATCAAAACCAATCACCTTAGTTTCCATTGTGATTAATAGTGTAGTGCACCTACTCAAGGCATCATCAACCTAATTTTTTTTCTAGATTAACGCTTCAAGACAAAAGTGTATCCCTGTAAGAAAGATACCCACTTGGTATGTCGACTATTCAACTTCTTTTGTGTGTTGAGATATTTTAGAGCAATACGATTAGTAAACAACACAAACTCATGTGGGACCAGATAGTGCCTCCAATGTCTTAATGCTTGAACAATTGCATAAAACTCTAGATTATAAGTAGAGTAATTCATTCTTACTTCATTCAATTTCTCACTAAAGAAGGCCACAGGCATACCTGCTTGGCTAAGAACAACACCTATCCCAACAGGTGAAGCATCACACTCTACTTCAAAAACTTTATCAAAATTTGGAAGTGTCAATATAGGAGCTTTAGTTACCTTTTCTTTCAAGAACTTAAAACTCTCTTCAGCATTCAGTGTCCATGTGAACTCCCTTCCCCTAGTATAATATGTTATGGGTGCTATATTACTGCTAAAATTTTGAATAAACTTTTGGTAGAATTTTGCCAATCCATGAAAAATTTGTACTCCTATTATATAGGAAGGATTGAGCCATTCTAGGATTGCTCTTACCTTTTCTAGATCAATTTGAACATCAACTTGAGAAATTAAAAAGCCCATAAAGGTCAAACTAGTTTGCATGAACCTACACTTCTTCAAGTTCACAAAGAGTTTCTCCTCCCTTAAGACACTCAAGATGATCCTCAGATGTTTTAAGTGGTCTTCCTTGCTTCTACTATAGATCATAATATCATCAAAGTAAACTACAACAAACTTACCAAAGTAAGGTCACAACATTGTATTCATTAGCCACATGAATGTGCTAGGTGCATTTGAAAGCCCAAAATGCATAACCATCCATTCATACAAACCATCTCTTCTCTTAAATGTTGTCTTCCATTCATCTCCCTCTCGAATGTGAATCTAGTGGTAGCCACTTTAGAGATCAATCTTGTTGAAGTACTTAGCCTCCACCAATTCATCCATCTTGTCCTCTATCTGAGGAATAGGAAAATGGTACTTAATGGTAATTTTATTGATTACTCTTCTATCAGTGCACATCCTCCATGTGCCATCCTTCTTTGGAGTCCACAATGTGGGTACTAGACATGAAATCATGCTTTCCTTGACTAGAACCTTTTGCATTAGTTATGTCACTTGTTTATTCAACTTTGCATGTTGTGTTGGATTCAACAGATGGGCTACTTCATTAGGCAAAGTTTCTCTAGGAATAAAATCAAGATGATGTTGAATATCTCTTTTGGGTGGGAGACCATCAGGTAGTTCCTCAGGAAATACATCAACAAACTCCTCCAACACCTTCATTGCCTTAGGTGGAACCACATTTTCTTGTTCTTCTCCTTTTTCTAGTACTACTGCATAACAAACATCTATTACTTTCATTTCTTTGACAACTTCTCTTGCAGACAACAAGGTTTCATTCTTCTTTTCATCCTTAAGAGGCAACAAAGCCACTTTAGATCCATCCTTCCAAAATGTGTAAGTATTTTTGTCCCCATCATGCATGACCTTCCTATCATACTACCATGGTCTTCCCAACAACATATGGGAAGCATCCATAGGGATGACATCACACCATATCTCATCCTTATAAAAATTTTGAACGGTAAATCTAACTAAACATCTTTTATCAATTGTTACTTCAATTGTTACTTTCTAGTTCTAAAAATGTTGGTCTAAAGCCACAAATCATCAGAGTTCTTTGTAGGAACTTCATCCTTTTCTAGGATGATCATTGATCTCCTCATCATGAGGGTTTTTCCAACATCTAGTGAGACTTCTTCCTCCTCCTCTTCTGGTTGAGCCAGATTTGCTCTAGGCTATCTTCCTTAATTCATTTCTGGCATGCTATAATTTGACCATTGAATGGCTCTATGTCCTTCTCCACATCTAAAATAGGTAAAGGGCCTCTTTTTTTTTTTCCCATCCTCTTCCACTACCATAACCTCATCCTCACTAAAATCCCCCTCCTCTCTCTTGTTTTGCGAGATCTTGTCTAGAGTCTGTATTTCTTTCAAATCCTTCAGAGGATTCTCCTCGGTCATACTTAGAACCTCCTCAAAATAATATTGAGGGACCCCTTCTTCCTCTTCTATTCCTTTGATTGTACTATTGATTCTACTTTTCTTCAAACTTTAGAGCTAATTTGTAGGCTTCCTCCATACTGTTGACATGATGCATGCTTAGTTCATCTTGGATAGAAAATTTAAGGCCATTCATATATCTGGTAGCCACCTCCTCCTCATCTTCTTTATGCTCTATTCTCATGGATAACTTATAGAATTCATTTGTGTACTCTTATATAGAAGAAATATTTTGCTTCAAATTCTAGAACTTACAGAACAAGGTTTGTGAGTAGTCTAATGGTAAGAACTTTTCTCGAAGCTTTTTCTCCATCTTGCTCCACGTTTTAATCTTTTCCTTTTGTTTTCTAGTTTTTTCCTTTTGGAGATGGTCCCACCATATCATTGCATGTCCCTTTAATTTTGTGCAGGCAAACTTCATCTTCTTTCCCTCTGCTATAGGCTTCCATTCAAAAAATTTACCCATCTCATTTAACCAGACTATCAACTCTTTTGGCTTAAGACTACCAGAATAGTTTAGGACTTCAATCTTGATCCCTTTGTTTTTCCCTTCTAAAGCCCAAAGCACTCTATCTTCATAGATCAACTTCTCCAACTCTATTCTACCATACAATGAAAAAAATGCCTACTTGTTACAATTCTAAAAGTTACCATATTTGGAGGTTTTTTAGGAAAATAGAGATTTCTATTTTTGGCAATTTCCAAAATCCATCCTATGAATCCTAATTTTTCCCAAGAATAGCCCCCAACTAAGGCAAGATGAATTGACAAATAATCTATGAAATCAAGAGTATGATTTCAGATTTATTAAAAACATAATTTTCTAAAAAACTGAAAAAAAAAAACACAACTCAATTTTGAAGGTTAAGATAAAATTTTAGGGTCCCAAGGAAATGTTGAAATGGCCACCTATCAAGCTAAGCTCCATCGGCAATCCAAATAACTCTTTGTCATGCGATTGCCTATAAATTTTTAGCCAAAACCCATATCTAAGTCAAAAGTTATGACTCCTAAAAGTTGATACATCGAGATCTTGCAAAAGAGATGGAGAAAGTAGAAAATGAGGCCAAAGCTACAGAGACAAGGAGGAAGATCCATTTCCTCAAATCCACCTCTACCTTAGTATCTTGGTCAAATCTGACTACACAAGCTATACCTTTTGTTCCAACTAGTGGACCTGTAGTAAATAGCCAAAGTTTATCCTAGTCAATACCATCTTCATCTTCCACTGCTACTGGTTAAATAGGTACATCTCATCAGATCAAAATTCCCATGCAAACCCCAGGAGCTAGACCTAGTAATTCAAATCTTTTAGGTTTTTAGAAGAGGCCTATTTACATGCAAAGCTACAAATAGATGACTTTTGTAGCTATACCTAGCTTTCCCCATCCTATCTCCAATGACTGAAGAGATAAGGTCACTAAATTCTCAAGAAATAATGCTATAACTGGTGAAGAATGTATCAAAAAATTCACTGACATTTTGAATGATTATGAATTGGAGCATGAAGTTGTTTGTGCATTCACTCACAAAAGATGCAAGAGACTGGTAAGAAGATTGCCTAATGATAGTATTGGTTCTTGGGATGATCTATATGTTGATAATTGGCTAATGGAGATGTTTAATTGTTGTCATTTATGGAAAAACATGATGTACATGCTCACAGGAAACCTTGCAAATAAAGATACTTATCTTTTGGTAATCAGAAAATTGTCTAAGTATAGAATTTAGTATACAACAGTGTATTATTTTATTTATAACTTGTTTTTTATGTCATATTATGACTAGGTAAGTTAGATGGAGATTGTATACATGTTGATGATGACGTGTATAAACTCAAAAGTTAGTACGGACTATATAGAACAAAAATATTCTTGTTTTGATGAAACAGGACAATAGAATGAAGGAAAGGATTATTTTGTTTACAAAATAATTACTTGTCCAATTAAGGCCGACATACTAGATGTTTACTCTAAGTTGGAAAAGTGTATTTTGGTCTTAACTGACCTAGCAGCAATTTGTGTAAAGACATGGTATTTATGTAAAGGACATCTTGCAAATTCACATGTGTTATTGTGCTATAAAAAAAAAGTTATATTGAGCAATTGTATCTAAACTTTTGTGAAAGCGATATAGGTGAAGCTGGTCAAGCTATTTCAAGATCCAAGATTGAATTGAGAAAGTTTCTATTTTCCAAAATTTTGATTACTTATTTGGACGATGATCTCTTCATGTAATTGGAAGTGCATGTTTGGGCAGTGGGATCATCTTGCATCTACTATACAACTCCTAATAGGGTTGGAATCTCCTAATAGGGATTCAAAGTCTCCTAATGGGGACTCCTTAAACTAAATTTTCTCATTGACCCCTAACAAGGTCCATCCTCTAACAAGGAACTTATATATTAGTATATTATCTAGTGGGTATGATCCCCATCGAAGTTTTCCGTTAGCTAGGGTTTCCCTAGTTAACAAAATATGGTGTTATGAGTTATCCTTGTGCATGGTTACTATTACTATTCAATATTACTTTATTACTTGGTTATGTATGGTTTAAATTAAGTAATAATATTCAATTGGTGACTAAAGTTTGTAAATTAGTGATTCACCCCCTCCTCAGTAATCCCTATTTCTAATAATTAGTATTAGAGCATAGTTACTTTGAAAAGGTTTAACAGATCGAGTAAGATCCCTATGAATATGGAATAGTTGATGAAGAACCTTGAAGAGGCACTTGAACAAATTGATCTCCTTACTGAATAAAGAGATAAGCTAAAAGATAGATATGAAGACTACAAATTATACATTGGACATTTGAAGGAAAAGATTGAACATCTTAAATCCAAGCCTGAATCTACTAGATCTAAAACTAGTAATGATGATTATTCAAAGCTGAAGATAGAATACAATATCTTGAAGCATGAATTGAAGATTATGAATCTAAAGTTGTCTTTGAGGAATGATCCTAGTAAAGTTGAATCTAATTTGAAGACTAAAAATGCAGATTTGAGAGCAAGACTAGAAAAGAAGACATCTGTATTTGAAACATTGAAAGAAGATCATGAAGAAATTCATAAATACAATACTATTGTGAAAGGTGAATTAACTCAATGCAATCAACAACTTGACAAACTCTATTCTAGCAGAGAAAAACTTGATGGTTTAATGTCAATATAGAGACCTACTTATGATAAACCTAGGCTTGGCTATCTATTTAACATGTCTGCAAAGATACCTGAGAATCTAGATTAGATCCAAAAGATAAATCTGATGATAAGATTGAATCTAGTCAAACTTATGACAAACCTAAAGAAGTTGGACAAGACAAGAAAGTAGAAATTTTGGATGAACCAAAGCAAGTGGAATCTCCTAAGGAAACTAGGTATGAATTTAGAGGTAAATGTTTTTTATGTAATGAAATAGCTCATATGAAAAGAGATTGTATAAATAAGTCATTTAATCACATTAAGGACTTTTATTGTCATAATTGTCATGGTATGGGTCATAAAGCAATTGATTATAGGAAACCTAATTATGATAATGATAGAAGGAATAGTAGAATGTATAGAAATACTAACCCTATAGATACAAGAAGATCCATTGAAAGGACATCGAGAGAAGGAAGACAATATTAGGAAAGAAGACAAATTATGTGTTATAATGTAACAACTTTGGACACATAGCTCAAAACTGTCATCCACCTGATGATCAACAGAATCCTAGAAGCAGAGCACCAATATGTCAATTGTGCAACAACTTTAGACATACAACAAAGTATAACAGAATGGACAAAAACTTCAAAGATAGAAGGAACAATGGAATAAACTTTGGAATGAAAAGGAATGATGGAAGAAATGTCAAAAATGACAAAAACAACCATGAGAGGAACTCTAGAACTAACACAGACAATGAGGAACAAAGGAATGTAGTTAGTGAACTTCGAGAAGAACTAAATTAGGAATTTGTAAAAGGATCAAACATCTAAAAAGATACATTAGATGATTATGATACCGGAAGATCGAAGTCAGTTATCGAGTTTTATTCAATTAAGTTAAATTAAACTTGTTCATAGCACTAGAATTTGAAAACTTCATTCAGAGATCGAATTAGAGGTTGCAAAGTTGGAAAAAGGTGTGTTGAGATAAGTTTATATGGTACCTAAGCTCACTTGTGATTTAGAGCTTATCTAAACAAATTATGAAAGAATTCAAAGTTACTATTGATACAAAGAAAGTTAGTTCTGTAGCAGAAGATAAAAACTATGTTTTTACAAAGAATTTTGTAAAGAAAATTCTTGTGGAGCTTTATCATGATGAAAGGAGGCTATGGAAAACCTTAGGTGGCATTTGAAGATCAGATAGATGATCTTGAGTAGTTATTTGATTACAAAATATAATTGATAACTTTTTGTGTTTTTAAAGTACACAATTAATGCAAGTTCAAGTTGATGAAATAAATAGAGTATGGACTTGATTTTTGCTTCATTGTGATTACATATAAAGCAGAGAACACTCAGAAGTGACTTGTCAGAGTGATTTTGAAGCAAACCCTATTTTTAGAAAGAGGTATTTTATCATTTTTCTATAAATTTATTTGATAAAACTTCATATTTAATAGAATCATGGATATGTCATTAGTACACAATGTTGAGAATGAAGATAGACCTAAGTTAAAGGTTGTTTCCATGAAACCCATAGAAGGAAACCCTAACTCAGTATTATCCATTACTCTAAACAATGTAGAATATCTAGAAGATGTAGGAAGTTACCTTACTAGTAAGTTTGGATCTATTGGGTGTGAATACATGAACAAGGACATGGAATTGGTTTTCAATCATGATATGACTATGAAACCTAGATTTGAACACTCAAAGGAACTAAACCTATTTAAGTATCATTTCTATGATGAATTGGACACAAATGAGTGGGCAAAAATCATATTAACTAGAATACATGATGGGAAACTATGGATGCAAGATGGTGTAGTTGATATTTCTACCAACCTAATTCATGAGATAACTGGTCTTATCAAACAAGGTAGTGTACCTATAGGTGAGAAAATGGTCAAGAAGAAAGTTGAGAGTTATACTAAGGCAGTATATAATGGAAAGGCTATGGTGATCAACACTAATTAAGCAAGATGATGTAAGATTCATGAGTAGAATTATTGCCTACTCCTTATGTGCAAGCTCAAATATTGATGAATTGTCAATCGGATTCATCTATGCAGCCTACAAGATATGTGTAGAGAAGGAACAAGTAACCCTCGGTGAAATTTGAGAATGAAACTTCTAGAGAACCTAGAAAAGATAAAGAGGACTAAGAATAGTGTGTTTAGATTTTAGTCACTAATCAATCACATATTCTTTCATGTTCTTAAAATATTTCCATATTTATCATTCATAGAGATAATGAGTATTGATAGATGTATAATGGAGAAGATCACAAAAGTATGTAGAAGACATCCTGTAGATAAGATATTAGATAGTGGAAACCTGATAATGAGGACATTTAAGAATGAAATGAGACAAAGATTCAAAATTGCACCTGCAATTGTAGATAGATTTAAAGATGACATTTGTGTTATGGATGATATAGATTTTACCCATATTCAAGTAGTAGAACCTCGAGAAACATTTCTTGATCCCTTATGTTATGAATTGAGTAATGATATTGTAGTTGGGTATATTGATTTGTTATTGAAATCAAAGAAGGATAAAGCAGAATAAAGATTTGGAACATATGATGATATTACGTAATCAACTCATTAGACATCCTTGGAAAAGACTTCTCATAAGAAAGTTGAGTCTATTATGAAGAAACCTTTATAAGAGGTTGATATGACTTAGAGTGAGTATGAGGTAGTTAGGTAAACCATGAAGCAAGGTATATTGAATGTATAACCCTTGTCAGTAACTTTTGCAGAGACATCTTCAAAATAGAGCATTCTGTATGTAGTAGTGTTAGATGTGCAACCTAGTGAACCAAAGAGAAAATCTAAGAGATTGGTGGAAGTGATGACCACAAAGACTAAAAGGGTTAAGCAACAAGCCACCGAACTAGGCAAAAGATAAAAGACATTGTTGACAACTGTTGAGTCTAGCAATGAAGAAGAATAAGAACAAGAAGTTAAGTAAGTAGAGAAGGTGACAACGTCAAAGCAATTAGCAAGAAAAGCTTGACAACCCTAGAAGCCAAAGATAGAAAAGATAAACTCAACTATTGCTATTGAAGGTAACTTTGTTTAGATGAGAAGATTTTATGATTTGTATAATAACTTTGAAAAAGACCAAATTGATCTCTCTACTGTGAGATACATTATATAATATAATATAAAATTAAAGGATATTGAGCACATAGTAAACCAGAAAGTTATGACAAACTTATTGAGAAGAAGGCACCAAAAAGAGAAGACGATTTAGAACTTCAGAAGTCTATGCTAAGAACTATTTATAAGACTGATGATGAAGAAGAGATTAAGAGATTACTGAATAATCTTGCACCTTAATTGAGGAATAAAGTTAGACCATTTTTATTTATGGTGGGTGAGAAAGAAAAAATAAGAAGTAAGACTACAACAACAATAAGTCGAATGTTTATAGAGTCTAAGGAAAAATCTCCACCAGCACCCAGAACCTCAAAAGTGTTAGTGATTAGTGACACTATGTAGATAGATCAGACCAATGTTACCATTAACATTGATGATACTAATCCATTTGAATGTTTCAAACTTAATGAACCTAATACCTAGGATATTGAAGACTAACTAAGGCAAATTGAATAGGAGAAGTGATTACTTGAAGAAGAAAAGAAGAAATTAGAAGAGGCCAAGTAGAAATTGCTTAAGGATGAGAAGAAAAGAAAAGAAGAGGAAGAAAAGAAAAGAATAGAAAGAAAGAAAATAGAGTAAGACAAGAAGAAGAAATTGGAAGAGGAAGAGAAGAAAGGAAATGAAAGGAAGGAAAGAGAAAAGAAAGAAGAGGAAGAGAGAAGAGTCAAAGAGGTAGCCAAGAAGCAAAGGGAGGCTAACACTAAACCTTCTAATTCATCTACTCCACTATTGCTTTCAAGCCTAGAAATTGATGATGATAATCAAACAAACTTGATCGCATCCCTGTCAAAACTTATTCAAAATAAAAGATAAATGAAGAGCCTGCAAAAAACCTTGATGGAGGTCAATGAAAGAATACATAGTACTCTAGCAATACAGTACATAGAAGTAGATTCAAAATAAAGGGCACAGGTAGTGCTAACATCATTTGATGAGGAATTTACTAATTTTTTGAGTGTTGCAAAATCTAAGGCATAGATCTCACATGATGCTAACTTTTTTAGCACCATTATCCAAAATATTAAGAATGATTTAATAAGTCTTGATACTTGTATCAAGGAACTTTAGAAGTGCTAATGGGATGGGAAGATACTATACATTAAGTGTACTCTATCATACAAACTGACTAAAGACACTGACAGTCAGATTGGAGGAAAGATGAGTGAGTTAGAGACTCTGTCTAGCTAGGTACAATATCCATGTTGTAAGATTGATGATTTTGAAGGACAAGTGGTCAGTATTCACGATGATATCAAGAAATTGGAACTTTGGAAGGAACAAATTTTGAATAGAATATATTGGATTTTAGAGAGTCTATTGCTCTAAAAGTATCTTTTGTTGAGAAAAAATTGGAGGAATGTGTCAAGGCCAAGGACACTTATTCTAACTTCATACTCAAACCTAAATGTAGTTGAGATTGCATCATATTATTATGTGTAATTCTCACCTCTACCAAATTGACCAAGGAGACATGGACTAAACGTATGGATAGTCTGAAAGAAAATTTTGATGATTGCATGAAGATCATATTAGCTTAAGATGGAAGGACAACATTTTTGACAACATTTTTGAACAATTTTTGACTTTTTAACCTTTGTCATTGATGTCAAAGGGGGGATAAGTACACATAAAAATTGGTAAGTGGAGAAGTATATTTAAGGGGAGAGATACAATAAAAATTGTAAATTAGGTAAAAAGGATTGAAATGTATATTGAAAGTGGGAGCATAAATGAAGATGGACAATTTATAATAGTTGTAATGGGAATGTATTATTTTGTTAAAGTTTTTGTTACTTATCCAAATTTTCCTATTTTATTTCCATCAATGCCGAAGGGGGAGATTGTTGTCAATTGGCTAATGGAGATATGTTATTATTATCATTTATGGCAACAAATGATGTACATGCTCACAAGAAACCTCATAAATAAAGATACTTAGCTTTAGGTAGTAAGAAAATTGTCTAAGTATATAATTTGGTATACAATAGTGTATTTTTTTTTATAACTTGTTGTTGACATAATATTATGACTAGTGAAGTTATATGGAGATTGTATACATGTTGATGATGATGTGTATAACCTCAAAAGTCAATGTGGAATGTACAAAACAAAGATATTCATGTTTTGATAAAATAAGACAACGAAATTGAAGGAAAGGATTATTTTGTCTGCAAAACAATCACTTGTCCAATTAGGGCTGACATCCTAGATGTTTACTCTAAGTTGGAAAGGTGTATTTTGATCTTAAATGACCTAGCAACAATTTGTGTTAAGGCATGGTATTTATGCAAAGGACATCTTGTAGATTCACATGTGTTATTGTGCTATAAAAAAAAGAAGTTATGTTGAGAAATTATATGCGAACTTTTATGAAAGTGATATATGTAATGTTGGTGAAGCTATTTTGAGATCTGAGATCAAATTGAGAAAGTTTCTATATTCCAAAATTTTGATTACTTGTTTGGGCAGTGAGCTCTTCTTTTAATTGGAAGTGCATGTTTGGGCAGTGGGCTCATCTTACATCTACTATACCACAACTCCTAATAGGGTTGGAATCTCCTAACAAGGATTCAAGGTGTCCTAACAGGGACACCTTATACTAAATTTTCTTGTTAACTCCTAACAGGGTCCATTCTCTAACAAGGAACTTATATATCAGTATATTATCTAGTGGGTATCATTCCCACCGGGGTTTTCCCTTGGCCAGGATTTCCCTAGTTAACAAAATATGGTGTTATGAGTTATCCTTGTACATGGTTACTATTACTGTTCAACATTACTTTGTTACTTGGTGATGTATGGTATAAAGTAAGTAAAAATATTCAGTTGGTGACTAAAGTTTGTAGATTACTGATTCACCCCTCTCCCTCTTGGTAATCCCTATTTCTAACACTATAAAATATTTTTAAGGAAAAAAATGGTGATAACACTAATGTAAGCTTCATGTTGAATGAGTTCAATAATATTAAGAAAAATCAGAATGAGTCAACATTTGATTTTAATGTGAGATTCTAGAAAGGAATGTATAAAACATTTCAAGTTATGAGACTAGGTGATAATGTGTGTCTTACTGCCTATTTCAATGTTTTTGATAGCAAGATGGTCTACATTCTAAGAGATAAAGATCCCAAGACATTGAGGGATGCTTTCAAGATAGATATCAACATTGAAAACAATAGAAAAGCCTCTAGTAAACTAGGAAGAAGAGATGATCCTAAACTATTCAATCCTAGAGGAAATAAAAAGGAAGGTGATGGGCTTGTCACAACCAAAAATCCTAGGGATGACAAGATGGATCAGGTTTCAAATCTATTAAAGAACTTGATCCCTCCAACAAACTCTACAAATAAGCCCAATTCTAGTAAGAAACCACAATTCAATAATAGTTATAATAGGCATACCAAATTGTAGAATTATCCATTTAATATACAATGGAAGGATGGTAAACCCATTCCTAACCCTACCCAAGGAAAAATGGACAAGAACACACGTGATCCATTGCAAAGGAGTTTTGTAAATATGATGGAGGAAATACATTATTCTATTATTTTCTAGTCTCCTCATTCTCTTGATTACTATGATGTTGACCAATCATTTTCCACACATTAGCTAATACAACCTAAAGAAGGGGAGGAAGAAATGATCCATGAAGATGTGGAATGTAACATGGTTAATTTATGTGATAGTGGTGAAGAATCTAATCTAGAAAAGTCTAAAATTGATGTTAATAACTAGAGAATTATCTACTAATTACATTATTAGATGACAAATATCAGGATGAAGATAAGATGTGCAACATGGTATTAGATGTTGAAAATATTAATTTGAGAAAACAATCCAAATTTTTTTTTGATAGAATAACTATTGAAATGGTGGCTCAAGTTCATAGTAACTATAATCTAAGCAATATGATAGTGAACAATAATGTTGGAAAAGAATCCGGTATTTTTATCAAAGATATAACCCATAAGATGAATGATGGCCACCACAAAGTAGAGAATCCATTGGTAGTTGAGAGCAAGGCTAGTAAGGCCAAGAAGTAGGAACCTAAGAAGAAAGGGCAACTTCAAGGTATAGAGGCAGTCAAGACAATCACAGAAGAAAGGAAGTAAACTCTTGATGTTGTTAGACAAATGGAGGAGCCTGTTGTTCAAATGCAAGCAACTAGGGGTAGTCTATGTAGACCTTTTGTTTTTAACCCTCTGTACATGATTTCAATGTTATCTCATATTACTATCAAATTTCCCTTATCTGAAATGTTTAAGATATAGGAACATAAGAGTAAATCCTTTTCTTGGTTAGAAGGGATTAGAAATAGTAATGGTATTCATAAAGAGTCATTAGTAGGGAAGGAAGTACCACTTATAGTAAAATAAAAGGAGGATAAAGGACTCATATCCCAAATACCTCAAATGTATTTGGATAATTCATCTGCAACTTATATAGAAAATATTGACCCTTTCTTCCTTAGCCTGATCATAAATGACAAGCCCTTAAAAAATTGCATGATTGACTTAGGTGCCTCTAATAATATCATTCCATTTAAAATCATGAAAGCTCATGGTCTAAAGGTAGACATGAAGCATGATAGGTGTAGAGCTATGGATGCTAGAGAAGTTCCTATTATTGGTACTATTTATACATTACCCTTCATATTAGTTTCTTATCCTGATGTTGACCTGACCATGACTATCCTAGTAGTTGATATTCCTCCCAAATATGGAATGCTAGTCTCTACAAAATGGAGCACTACAATGGGAGGTAACCTACAATGTGATTTTTCTTTTACCAAATTCCACATAGGGGACATGGCCATCAAAGTTGATAGAGAACCAAGGGTTATCCACATGATTGAGGATAACATTGATACATATTCCACATGTTTTCTAGAGACAAAGGTAAATTCTTTTAGAGCTAAGAGTACCATTCTAGAATGCGAAAGAACAATCCCATTGATTTCACAAGAAGCAAAAAAATGCATGGATTCTTAGAATGTTTGGACAATGTATTTTGATGATGCTAATTTTAAAGAGGGATCAACAGTTGGAATAGTTTTCATCTCTCCAGAGAAGACTATAGTTAGGTATTCATTTACCCTGAGATTTACCTATACAAATAACATAGTAGAGTATAAAGAACTTTTACTTGGGTTAAAAGTGACTACAAGTCATGGTGTTAAAATGTTACATGTTATTGGTGATTCTTAACTAGTTGTGTCTCAAATTAAGGAGACATATGCATCCAAGAACAAAAGGTTGAAATAGTACAAAAATATTGTGTGGGATCAGATTGAAGCATTTGATGCTTTTGTAATCTCTTAGATGGACATAAGCAATAATAAGATGGTTGATTTGATAGCCAATGTAGCCATTAATTTAGATGACATGTTATTTTTTGAGGTATCCAAAATTGAAATATAGAGCAAACCATCAATTCATGAAAATATAGAGAACTAACAAGTATTTGAGGATGATAAAGACATTCTATATTTTCTTTTAAGCGAAGCAAATATTATGGCTAGGAGTTGGATTGTAGCACATTGGTTGAGAATGTAGATGGGAAACCATTTTTGGCCAAGAGATCTTGCAACTGAAGATAAATAAGGTGCCTAAATGATTGGTAGAGTTGGAGAGTATGTCTAATAATAAAGATAGAGTTTACCTTCATACCAAAGACAAGAAACCATAGGATCTTGAAGAAGTGAACCTTAGAATAGCTGAGTCTCCCAAGAAGGTGTACATAGATAAGACTTTAACTCTTGCCATTAGAAAATCTTTGATTGATTTGCTAAGGAAATTTAGACATGTTTTTTGCATAGTCATATGATGAACTTAAGGCTAATAGGGAAGAACTATTTCAACATGTTATCCCTTTAAAGGAGAATGTAAAACCCTTCAGACAAAAGAAAAGACCTATTAATCCTACACTAGACCCCAAAATGCAAGAAGAGCTTATGAAGCTTTGGGATGGGGGAATTATTAAGCCTATAAGACATTCCTCATGGGTATCAAACCTAGTGTCAGTCAAGAAGAAGAATGGTGACATTAGGCTATGTGTAGACTTTAGGAATTTGAATATTGCTTCCTTAAAGGATAATTATGGTCTGTTAAACATTGAAGCTATGCTACACCAGGTCACTAGTTCTAAACTGATGTCCATGATGGATGGTTTTTCTAGGTACAACCAAGTGTTGGTTGATGATAAGGAACAATTTAAGACAACCTTTATAACTCCATATGGGACATATGTATATGTTCATATGCCCTTTGGATTAATCAATGCAGGGGCTATATTCTAGAGAGCCATGAATGTTGCATTTAAAGAGTATATAGATAAATTCATGGTTGTCTAACAAGATGATTTTGTTAGAATATATAGTCCACCAATATAACTAAGGGGGGTGGGGGTGGTGAATCAGTTATCCAACTAATATCACAATTATGAACCTCAATAAATTTTAACCGTATGAGCACTATAATCAAAAACCACAAAAAGATACTCATACACAATAACACCCAATATGTTAACTAGGCAAACCCTTGAATATAGGGAAAAGCCTAGTGGGGATGGTACCCACAAGATGATGTACTAATATAAATATTCCTTGTTAGAGGATGGATCCTATTAGGAGTCTATAACAACATTTAGTACATATCAATCCCTGTTAGGAGACTTTGAATCCTTGTTAGGAGATTCCAACCCTGTTAGGAGTTTTGGAAGATAGATGGACCCACTGTATAAACAACTTCAAGGAAAAACCAATGAACCCATTGTCTAAATGATCTTTATATTATTCCTTGTAGAATAATATAAATGAATAGTATTGCTCCTTCCTCTTCCTCTATCCTATCAACTCGACTTCTACTCGTCTTGATCTTATAACTAGATCACAAATCTTGCATCTATAATCCCTTGGATCACTTACTCATATTCAAGAAACACTCTACTCCTTTTTACACTTAATACTCAATAGAATGATCACAAGACACATTAAAAACAAGGAAAACATCTTTTCTTTATACCATATCTTTGAAATAATTCCTTGAGTCATCCTTGAGGCTTTCCCATTTAATAATATTAAGATAATTAATTAATTCATAATTACAATAGAACTATCGGCTCACAATCTATACAACTTCTCACATGCACGACACTAGGACTTAAAAATTTGCTAGCATCATCATTAGACTATCATATGTCACTATCAGACCACACATCTCTAGATTATATCTCTGTCAAATGATATAATACAAACATCAAAAACTACTTCTTAGGTACTCTGTCTCTGTACTGCTCTCTATAAATTAGGCATATCTTCTATACATTAATGTGCATTGAACCTTCACATTAGAACACTATATCCAACATGTCCATGAATGTGCATCACTAGAAAATAAAAATATTTTTCGTACAACTAAGATCTCTATCTACTACTTTACCAATCTTCACAGACTTACTGCTATGTTGAGATCAATGAAAAACATGGTCATGAATGCAACATGCAAATACTCTCCAATGCTTGGGATACTCCCCCAACGTACTATCATTAGCATTTATGCTAACAATCCCCCCCTTTTTTATTGATTGCAACATAGATGAAAAATATCTAAGTTCAGAGAATACCAAAATAGTAATTTTTTATTGTTGTTGTTGTTGTTGTTCTCATTTTATTAAATCATCTTCATCAATCAAAACTAAAAACCTTTGGAACACTACTCTAGTCTTCATCTTCCTAGGATCAACAATAGTTGTTCAAAGTAAACAACTCATCGTACATTAGAATTCCTCATGTTGCATATCTTCCTCATAGGGATATTCCTCTTTCTTTTTTACATGAATCTTTCTAAATATCCCTAATAAAGTAGAGATTTTCATGCACTCTCATTCACTCTTCTCTCCATACATACTTAGGAGATATTTTTCATGCATATTCTCCCCCATTGACATCAATGACAAAAGCCTCATTATGTCAATTTATTACTCTGAGTCTTCAATGAACTCAAGTGTCTAAAGACATTGTTCAAGACCAAGTACCAAGAGTCATCAATGACTCTGCTCATAAAAGATACTCCCTCATACGGGAAGCATCAACATTTAGCCCAATCTAACAATAGTGCTCTGTACCACTAGACTGATGCAATCTCTACATCATCTACTTATAAGTAGGTAGGTCATAACCCCAAGCATACCTCTCATGTACTCAAATGTTTCTTTAGGTGAGGGCTTTGTAAAGATATCTATGATCTGATCTTTAGTACTCACATATTCCAATTTGATCTCTTTTTCTATTGCCTTCTATCTCAAGGCATGATACATAATAGATATATGCTTAGTATTAGAATGCAACACAAGATTCTTAGACATACTTACTACACTTATGTTATCATAGTATATGTTAACAGGTTTTGTAAATTCAATCTTGATATCCTTCAGTACCTGTTTCATCCACATAACTTGATTACAATTATTTTTTTCTACTACATACTTTGCCTTAGCTATTGATGCAAGGAGGGAAAGAACTAGGGCCAAAGGCACACCCAGTAATCCAAACCATCCTTGTAGAGTTAACACAATGAAAGAAAACACACAAAGAGAACAACACCATAGAGAGAGAGAACAATATTATTTTATTGATTCTTCAAAATATCAACACACATGCCTAGTTTTAAGGCCTTCTAGGTTACAACTAGATACAATATACATTCAAGATCTAGGATCTAGCTTCAAATTCATACTTTCTAGTTCTGCTCCAAATTGATCCACAAAAATCTCTCCAAAAGCTACCCTAACTCTAAGCCTAAACATTCCTATTCATACTTTTTGAAATGGCCTATAGAACATCCTAGAACATTACAAAATAGCTAGGCCGAATAAACAATGGTCTAGACACATCCCAGGACAAGATCTTAGCATAAATTTCAAAATCAAAATAAATCCTACAAGTTGGCTTGCACCAAAAACATAGAAAACACATTAAAAATTCTGACACTCAACATCAATAGGAAAACTTGGCACATGAAGGATCACTTGACACATGAAGAATAGCTTGGCACACACTATGGAACTTGGCACACATTGTAGAGTGAGATGGGATAACACATTAACCTGAGTGTTAACATGATGTGGGATAACTTGAACTTGGCTTATACTATAAAATTACTGGCACCCAACAATTGCTACAACTTGGCAATGACTATAACTTAGCAACAACTGGCAGAATAAATACAAATGAGTAGGATAATACATCAACCTAGGATGCTCCTGCATCAAACAACTAGGGTAGAAAGAAATGATTCTCTTGAATCATTGAGATGTCACAACCTGGGCTAAATCCAATTCAGATTGAGAAATCCATGTAGCATCTTCAATTGGTCTTTTTTTCCACTTCACCAAATATTAATAGTAGTTTTTTTCTCTTGTGATTTTACCAACCCTCTAATCCAATATCTATTCAACCTCTTCAATCTACTTCTTAGGGTAATCATCAAGTATAGCAACATCACCATCTGACTCATGATATTTATATAGATCAACAACATTGAATATAGGAGATATATCCATGTCATTAGGTAACTCAACTTCATAAGCATTTACACTATCAAACTTCTTCAAGGTCTTACAACATCTAAACTCCATCTTTAGCTTACTATATGTTCCAACTAGAAATCTTCTTTTCTTCAAATGAATCATCACCTCATCACCAACTTCAAAAAAATGATGTCTTCTAGAATTATCAACATTCTCCATGTACTTTTTATTACTTTACTCCAACTTTAGCTTCATTCCTTATGCAAAGACTCTATAAAATCAACAAATTCTTCTCCTAGAGCACTTCTCTTCTCTTCACTAGTAACATCCCTTAAATTTGATACTCCTCTAGGCTTCATTCTAGTAAAAATCTCAAAAGCTGTCTTCCCTGTACTCCTATTCATAGAATTATTATATGCAAACTCAACTTGTGCCAATACCATCTTCCAATTATGTGTTTCATCTCCAACTAAGCATCTTAGCAAATAACACCAGCTTCTATTCACAACCTCTATCTGTCCATCGATCTGTGGATGAAATGTAGAACTAAATTTCAACTTGATACCCATCTTCTTCCACAAAGTTATCCAAAAATAACCAACAAACTTACTGTCTCTGTCAAAAATAATACTTCTTGGTAATCCATGCAATCTAACAATCTCTTTGAAGAAAAGTTCAACAACATGCTCAACATCTGATGTCTTCTTACATTATATAAAAATGAGCCATTTTAGAAAATCTATCTAGAACAAAAAATATAGAATCATACCACTTTAGTGTTTTAGGCAATCCAAGAACAAAATCCATACTAATGTCACTCCAAGGTTTCTTGGGAATAAAAATAGGTGTATACAATCTAGTATTCTAAGTTACTCCTTTTGCAACTTGACAAACTCCACAACTCTTCACAAACTTCTGAACATCATTATACATCTATAGCCAATAATACTTTTCCTTCAAAAAACTCAAGGTCTTATCAATTCCAAAATGTCCAGCCAATCCACCATTATGCTTTTCCTTAATTAGATTCAACCTCATAAAACTTCTAGGGATACACAACTAAATACCTTTGAACAACATACCTTCTTGAATAAAATATTCATCATACTTAGTCATGTGATCTATTAGATTTGGTGCTCTGCATTCTCTCCATGCCTCAAAAAAATCAGGATCAATATCATACAACTCTTTTATTACATCAAAACAAGGAACTTCAACCTTCATTTCAATCAACAAAGAACATATTTTGCTCAATGCATCAACAACTCTACTAGTAACTCCACTCTTATGCTTAATCATAAAATGTGAAACTTTGCAAATACTCAAACCACTTCATATGTCTTTGATTCAATTTATTTTGGCTTCCCAAGTACTGTAAAGCTTTATGATCAGTATACAACACAAACTCTTTAGTAATCAAATAATGTTTCCACTTTTTCAAAGCTTTAACAATAGTATAAAAATCTTGATCATACATAGAATACTTTCTTTTAGCATCATTCAAATTCTCACTAAAGAAAGCAATAGCTTTAACTTCTTGACTTAATACATCTCCTATTGCACTACCACTTGCATCACATTCAACTTGAAATACCTTATTGAAATCAGGCAAAGCCAATACGGGTAACTCAGTAACCTTTTGTTTCAAAGTCTCAAAACTCTTATCAGATCCATGTGTCCACTTGAATTCCTTTTTATCACCTCTCATTGTCTCATTCATTGTATTACAAATAACACTAAAATTCTTTATAAACTGGTGATCCCACAATAGTGGGTGCAACTTTTTGACCAATTTTGACACTAAAATCAATATTTTTGAAACCAACCCCACATTTGAGTGACTATATCTCTAAAAATATGAATAATTTAAAGATGACATAAACTAGAAAATTCTAGTACTCTGTTCCTACTTTGTAACCATATTTTTTAATTTTAAAAAAGTTATTTGAGTCAAATTTTTATTCTCCTCTGAAAAGTGGTACATATGAAAAATCAATATTCTTAAAGAGTGATAGTCCACTTGACATGCATAATTTTTTTTTAGAAATGATAATGAGATAATTCTTTTGGTGTTGGATTTGTAACATCAATATCTAGAGGATACATTTAGTTTGATTCAATTTGGTTTAATATTTTATAGTTTATGAAGTTTTGAAGTGACATCAATCATAATTTAGACATACATTCATTTTGAAATAGATAAGTTGAACTCAATTTATCATAAATATAATTTTCTTTTTTTAATAAAAAGCTATCTTAACAACCTATTTCATAGATTTTTTTTATTTTTTAAATTGACCCAATTGACAAATTTTCTCATATGTCAAAGTTAGTTGATGTTCAACCATTAATGAGCCTATAATGAGTTAAAATCATATTTGAAAGTGTTAGAATTTCTTTAGAATAACTGAGCGGGGGGGGGGCAGGGGTGATGAATCAATTATTCAAGGTCTAAATGTCCAATTTGAAATCATTTAACCATTTATCCATCCATGCTTCTATTCATCTAATCAACAAGTTACTATAAATCAACATGCAAGTAAAACACGCAAGAAATCAACACATGACACAATGATTTATGTGGAAGCCTAATTTTGGGAAAAACCACTAGTATCATGCCACTCAATTTTCACCCTTTTGAAGTGATGCCTTGTGAAAGGCCTGCCTTGTTAAAGACTTACAACACACTGTTAAATGTGACCATGTTAGAGGATTTAACTACCCTATTAGAAGTGGGCTTGGTTAGAGGAATTTTGAACATTCACTTCGAATGTCACCCTGTTAAAGGATTTACAAATGGCTATTAGGCCAACCTAAGTCCATAGGATTTTCAGATCTAATAAAATTGCTAGAAAATATTAGAAAATATTGACCTAATTACAACATACGCATACAAATTATCTTGCAGATCTCATATCACTTCTCAACTCATACCCTTGCCTAGCCTTCAATCTCTACAACTCTTAACAACTTGCCTTCCCTTTCAAGCTTTATCTCCTTGAGTCTTCATACTCAATGTACCAATGCAATCATCTCTTCATGACCACTCAGAGAAGCAGAACCTTTGTGCTCTTCCTTCTCCTAGATGTCTCCTCCTTGACACCTTTTTAACCTCTTTGCAGATTTGGCACTTCAACATCAATAGTATCAGTAGCTCCCTGCTTCTTGGTCTATGATTGCTTAAATAGAAGTCTTAGAGTTCCTTTTACCACTTGATTCTTCCATTTCTCAATTTTAATTCACATGGATTAGGTAGGATTCATTGTATCTAACCCATATTTTGTTTCCTCTAGAAACTTCTTGAATAATCCTTTAGAATTCACCCAAAAATGTTTTACATGATATTTTGTGCCAACAACTTATCATCCTTATCTTCCAACTCATTCACAAAATTTAATATAACTACCATGTCAGCTTAGATATGGAAAATATTCATCATTTGAAATAATGCAACAGCTTAGCACTATTGAAATACTAGTGTTTGGCATATACTATGTTACTCGGCATCAACTATGTTTTTCCTAATGCTTGGCACCTGAAGATCACTCGAAACCTATTGAAATATTTTTGATGCTCAAAACCTGATCTTACTCAACACTTGAAGATTATTCGGCACACACTAGAAATGTTTGTTACTTAGCTTCTACTAAGAATTTGCTTGGCTTCAACTAACTTGCTTGGCATCTACTAAAGATCTTAGTTAAGGCTTTGCAATCAACCTTGTTACAAATCCTTCTTCTAATGTATCTAAGTGTGACCAACCTCTGTATCTTTGAGTACATCATAAATGCATTTCTTAACCATTGTCTTAACTGATCCTTACACTTTATTACAACATCATAACTCAACCTTTCCCTTAGGTGCTCTTCTTACATCTTGTTGATCAAATCTTCTTCATCAATCAACTAAGTGATAGTGCTTGGATCTTATAGGCAGATATCATCCCTACAAATAGTAGGTTTGACATCAATGGCAAAACAATGATTGAAAAAAATCTTTTACAAACATCTCCCTCTTTGATCTTCAACAACAATGAGCTTTTCAATTAGATTTCCAACAATCTCCCTCTTTGGCATTGATGGCAAACCAAACTGATCAACCATCAGACTAAACTATTCCACCAAGATTTTACTAGGTTAGAATAGTAAGTCAAATGCCAAAAAGTAAATTGTAACATCACATCTCCTATTACTATTCTGATTGCTTCATTTTGCTTGTCCCTCTTTGTTGTTGTATCCTTTATCTTTATCTTTCTCCCTCTTTATTATTCATATTCTTTTGTTCTGACCAACCTCTAAAATCTCTCTTTATCTTTAGTAGTTGTTGATCAATTGTTCACTTCTCCCTCTTTGACAACAATGCCAAAGACATATTAGCATCTTAATATGTAGATGTAGCTCTTATAGGTTTAGTTAATGTCTCCCTCTATCCCCTTTCTTGTGACTGATTTGAAATTTTAGCACTTCTACTACTTTAGGCATGGATCCCAAAGTAAACATCCTATGCATCAATGTGTAAAATCTTCAACACTCTGCTTATTTGATGCAAGGCATTCTTGCTTCTTCTTTTTTTTTTTGGTTCAAGTAGCCTTAGCTAGGGGTATCACCCCTAACTTACCTCTAAGATACTCAAAGGCATCTTTAGGTAGTGATTTTGTGAAAATATCAGCAATTTGTTCCTTTGAGCTAACATATTCCAACTCCACTTGTTTGTCTTCTACCAACTCTCTTACATAGTGATATTTGATTGTAATATGCTTGGTTTTGGCATGCATTACAAGGTTCTTTGACATGTTAATAGCACTTGTATTATCACAATAGAGTATCACAGGCTCAATGACTTCTTCCTTCATACCTTGCAACAAATGTTTGATCCATACAATATTGGTGCAGTTTATAGCAGCTACCACATATCCAGCTTCAATAGTAGGTTGTGAGGTGCAACTTTGCTTTTTGATTGTCCATGTAATCAACCTCTTTCCTAAGAAAAGTGCTCCTCCACTGGTGCTTTTTTTATCATCAATGTTACCTCCCCAATCTACATCAATGTAAGTTTTTAGTTCAAACTTCTCAATTCTCTTGTAGTATAAACCAAAGTCATCAGTTCTTTTAAGGTATCTTAATATTCTCTTCACTACCATTAAGTGGTTTTCTCTTGGATTGGTAGAAAATCTTGCTACTATTCCAACAACTAATGCAATGTCTGGTCTACTATGTACAAAATATTGTAGTTTTCCAATCATTGACCTATACATTGTCTAATTTAGTTCAACAGATTCATCATTCTTGGATAGTTTGTGGCCTATTGCCATTGGTGTGCTAACTAGTTTTGAGTCTTCTAGCCCAAATGTTTTGAGTACTTCCTTGATGTATTTGGATTAGGTCACAAATATGCCATGCTTTAGCTGATCTACTTATAATCCAACAAAGAATTTGATTTCTCCAAACATTGATATCTCAAATTCATGCTTCATTTGATCAGAAAAATCTTTGCATGAAACATCTTTTCCTCCAAATATTATGTCATCAATGAAGATTTCTAAAATAAAAATGTCTTTACCTTCTTTAGCTTTGATGTAAAAATTGCTATTGTCATCTATTCTTTCAAATCCTATCTTTACAAGATATTTGTGCAACCTTTCATGCGATGCTCTAGGTGCTTGCTTCAATCTATAAAGTGCTTTGTGTAGCTTGCAGACCATGTCCTTATTCTTCTCATCAATAAATCCCTCTGGTTGTTCTATGTAGACTTCCTCTTCTAGTATGCCATTCAAAAAAGCTCACTTCACATCCATCTAGTAGACTTTGACACCTTTGTATGCAACATATGCAAGTAATGTTCTTACTCTTCCATTCTTGTAATAGGGGCAAATGTCTCTCCATAATCAAGTCCTTCTTCTTATGCATAGCCTTTGGAAACTAGTCTGGCTTTTTCCTTGTTATCTCTCCATTCTCATCAAGTTTGTTTCTAAACACCCACTTGGTACTAATCATATTCTTATTAGCTAGTCTAGGAACTAGAGACCATGTTTTGTTCTTTTCAATCTGATCTATTTCTTCTTTCATGGCTTTATACCAGTCATCATCTTGCTGTGCATCTCTTACTATTTTGGGTCCAACCTTACTCAACAGACATGATTAACTTCTGAGCCTATTCCTTGTCATGGGTCTGGCATCCTTCTCACCAATGATTTGATTTGTAGGGTGATGTCTTCTTACGTACTTGGCTAATCTAGGTTCAGTCCTTCTTTCCATGTTTGATCCTTCAGCTTTAGAGTTATTTTGTTCTTCTTCATCTGTCATTTCATCATTCCTTTCTTCAATATTGTTCTCAGAACCAGAATGTGCATTTTCTACATTCTATAACTTGGCTTCTGAATGTAACTCAACAGTCACTGGTTGAGACTTGACAAATACTAAAGTTTTTTGTTGATTCCCAACTTGATTTGTAGCATTGTCTTTAGCTATCATTCCTTTGTAGAAGTATACAAAGGATTTATAATCCTTTATTTTCTTTGACTCATCAATCTAAACTTCTACGTGCTTGTCAAAATTTACATTTTCACTCTCCACAACTTTGTTAGTGTTAGTATTCAAACACTTATATGCCAAGTTACTTCTAGTGGAGTATCCAAGAAATATTCCTTCATCACTTTTTGCATCAAAATTTCCATTTCTAGTGTCTTTTAGAATATAGCATTTACATCCAAACACTTTGAAATGTTTAACATTAGGTGAATGAACATGCCACAATTCCAAGGGTGTTGCATTTGTACCTTTCTTGACTTGAACTCTATTCATTGTGTAGATTGTAGTACTTACAACTTCTCTCTAGTATTTTAGTGCAACCTTTTTCTCCATCATCAAGGTTCTAGCACAATCAATCACTGACCTATTTCTTCTTTTAGCAATGAAATTCTATGGTGGAGTTCTTGTTGCTGATGTTTGCCTTTTGATACCTTTGTCATTGCTAAATGTTTCAAACTCATTTGATGTGAACTCACCTCCTTTGTCTAACCTTAGGCATTTCAAGTTCTTTCCTATTTCCTTCTCAACTCTAGCCAGATACCACTTGAACATTTGGAATGTATCATATTTTTTCTTTAAAAATATAGTAGTCATCATCCTGGAATAATCATCTACAAATAGCATTATGTATCTGTCTCCTAGGTAGCTTTGTACTTCTATTGGGCCACACAAGTCCGCATGAACTAACTCTAGTACTTCTTCGAAAGTGTATGTTTTTCTTTTGAAACTAGACTTAGTCATTTTCCCTAGTTGACATTACTTACACATTGTGTTTTCAAGTTTCTTCAACTTGGGCAATCGTTTGACTTTTCTTTCTTACTGATACTAATCAAATTATCAAAGTTAATGTGACACATCCATTTGTGCCATAGCCACACATCATCAAGTCTGACAACAAGGCATGTTGCTCCTTCCATATCTAGGTAAAATAGATTACTCCTAGTTTGTTCACCTTTTCCTATCAAATTTCCATCAGTGTCATAGATCTTGGCAGTTTTATTTCCAAATTCAACTTTACAACCTACATTGCCTAATTGTGATACACTCAACAAGTTGTAGTTCAATCCTTCAACATAGTGTGCATTATGACATGAAATTTTCTCTATAAGTTTGATAGAGCCTTTTCCTTTGATTTGACATGGAGCATCATTACCAAATCTAATTCTATTTCCATCATATTGAGTAAAGGTAATTAACTTACTTTTATCTCTTGTCATGTGATGTGAGCATCCACTATCAACGATCCACTTGTCATTCTTGTTCACATAGGTAACTAATGTTGTTGCTTCATCTTCATCTTTGTCTCATTCATCCTTTATGGCTACATAGACTACTTCATCATCATTTTCATTAGAGTCTTCTTCAATAATGTAGCATCTTTTTCCTTTCTCCTTGTAATCTTTGTTGTCATCTTCTCTTTTGTTCCTAAACTTGTTTCCTTCTTTATAGTTTTTCTTCTGTGGACATCTTGCAGCTATATGACCTTCTTCATTGCAATTGAAACATATTATAGGGAGCTTACCTTTGAATTTGCCTAAGTTACCTCCATGGAATCTCCTAGCCAGTAGTTCTTCTAACTATTCCACATCTTCCTCATCTGTGCTACTATCACTAGATGCATGTTTTCCTTTTCTTCTCCTTTTGCTTAATTTTTTCCTCCTTAGTGTCTTTCATTGTCATCTTGGCCTTGAAAGTAGATTCAAGGTTCTTAGGTCTATAGTTGTCAAAATTGGATAGCTCAAATGTAGTAAGTCTTCTGACTATTCCTTCAAAGGTTAGTGTGTTCCCTTGTACACACCTCAACTCTTGGATGGATGAAACTCTTGTAGCATAGATAGGGAGCAGAGTTCTTGAGTATTTGCTGATGGATGTTTCTTCTTCCAGTTGTCCATCTAGACTTCTTATTGTACTCACCACTTCTTTTATTCTTGTAGCATACTGAATAGTATCCTCACCTTCCTCCATCTTCATGTCATCAAACTTCCCTCTTTGCTCTCTGGACATTCTGATCACCTCCATAGATATCTGATAAGGTTTTTCACATTTGAAATGCAATGTTACAGTCTTTGATATCGTCATATTCAGCATAGCTAAATGCAAATGCAATTTCCAACATTGCTTAGTTATGGTCCTTCTTTTTGTTTAAGTCATCTGCAGTGAGGGGTCCTGCTAGAGTTAAACACTCTCTTCTAGTTGACGTTTGTGCATAATCACCTATTGATCCAAGGTGCAATTTCATCAAACTTTTCCATGCAGAAAAGTTGTCTTTTTTGAGCTTGGGAACTTCTCTCTTGGACATCTTGATCTTCCTACCTCTAGTACCTTGAAACTAAATCAATAGATAGATTTGATACCAATTGTTAGAATTGCTTTAGAATAACTGAGGGGCGGGGGGTGGTGAATCAGTTACTCAAGGTCCAAATGTCCAATTTGAAGTTTTCACTAAGTATACTGAAATCATTTAACAATTTATCCATCCATGCTTCTATTCATCTAATTAGCAAGTTATTGTAAATCAACATGCAAGTAAAACATACAAGAAATTAACACATCACACAGTGACTTATGTGGAAACCCAATTTTGGGAAAAACAACCAGTAACATGCTACTCAATTTTCACCCTTCTAAAGTGATGCCTTGTGAAAGCCCTGCCCTATTAAAGGCTTACAACACATTGTTAAATGTGACCTTGTTAGAGCATTTAACCACCTTGTTAGAAGTGGGCCTGGTTAGAAGACTTTTGAACATTCACTTGGAATGTCACCCTATTAAAGGATTTACAAATGGCTGTTAGGCCAACCTAAGTCCATAGGATTTTTAGATCTAAAACAATTGTTAGAGAGTATTAGAAAATCTTGACCTAACTACAAAATACAACCTATCTTGTAGATCTTAGACCACTTCTTAGCTCATACCCTTGCCTGGCCTTTAATCTTTGCAACTCTTAATAGCTTGCCTTCCCTTTCAAGCTTTATCTCCTTGAGTCTTCATACTCAATGTACCAGTGCAATCATCTCTTCATGACCACTCATAGAATTAGAACCTCTATGGTCTTCCTTCTCCTAGATGTCTCCTCCTTGACACCCTTTTAACCACTTCATAGATTTGGTACTTCAGTAGAAACAATATTAGCAACTCCCTGCTTCTTGGTCTATGACTCCTTAAATTGAAGTCTTAGAGTTCCTTTTCCTGCTTGATTCTTCTATTTTTTAATTTCAATTTACACGGATTAAGTAGGATTCATTGTATCTAACCCATATTATGTTTCCTCTAGAAACTTCTTGAATAATCCTTTAGAATTTGCTCCAAAATGGTTTACGTAAGATTTTGTGCCAACAACTCATCATCCTTATCTTCCAACTCATTCAAAAAATTTAATGTAACCAATGTGTCAGCTTAGATATGGTGAATCTTCATCATTTGAAATAATTCAATAGCTCGACACTATTGAAATACTGGTGTTCAGCACATACTATGTTATTGGCATCAACTATGTTTTTCCTGATGCTCAGCACCTGAAGATCACTCAACACCTACTGAAAATTTTCTAATGCTTAGAACTTGATCTTTACTTAGCACTTGAAGATTACTTGGCACACACTAGAAATGTCTGTTACTTGACTTCTACTAAGAATTTTCTCGGCTTCAACTAACTTGCTCGACATCTACTGATGATCTTAGTTAAGGCTTTGTAGTCAACCTTGTTGCAACTCCTTCTTCTAATGTATCTAAGTGTGACCAACCTCTATATCTTTGAGTATGTCATAAATGCATTTCTTAACCATTGTCTTAATTGATCCTTGCACTTCATTACAACATCATAACTCAACCTTTTCCTTTGGTGCTCTTGTTACATCTTGTTGATCAAATCTTCTTCATCAATCAACTAAGTAATAGTGCTTGGATCTTATAAATAGATATCATCCCTATAAATAGCAAGTTTGACATCAATAGAAAAATAATGATTGAAAACATTCTTGTGCAACAATCTCCCTCTTTCATCTTCAACAACAATGAGCTTTTCAATCAGATTTCCAACAGAGAGTCTTAATGAATATAATATGTATTACAATTAGAGTCATTGACAAGCTTTCTTTGAGCAGTTAAAATTGGCATTTTTAATTTTATAGTAAGAGATCATTCAATCTCAATTTTGGGGGTCAAAATAGAAAATTTCATTCTTTTTCAAAAAACAACACCAAAATTTTATAAATTAATGTGTTCACACAAACACTATGTTTGAATGCACATGTTTTATATGCTTGTGTGAACATATGTTCACATGAATGTACAAGCATAAATAATCTAGCAACCAAAAATTTGATTTAATGTGTTCGTGAGAACGTGTAAAATATTTGGTGTTCACGTGAACATGCCAAAGAAACAAAATGTTGATGTCACCTGCAGTGAGTAAAAAAGTTTGATAATGAAGCCAAATTTTATAAAGTTACTATGAATTTATTAAGGCAAGGGTAAATTTTTTATTTTTACAATTTTTTGATAGGAAACAAGAAAGGAAGAGAAAACAAAAATGCAAGGAGGAGATCTCATGAAGCAAAACAAAGAAATCTTTTGAAGACTTTGGCACATTATCATCGAATTAAACAAGGTCTATATATATATAACTTATTTATTTTTATGGTCTTAAATTTAATTATGTATCAATCTTATTTTTGATCTAATTTTATTTATTTATTGTAGACAATCAACAAGGTGAAGAAAATTTTGAAGGAGGCTCAACAGAAGTAGAAGAAGTGCATATGGGAGAAGGGTCACAAACACTCCCTACGAAATCTCAAACAATGAATGTTGAAGAAGGTTCAAGATCACTCTCTATAGAGGTTCAAATAATAGAAGATGGAGAATGGTCAAAATCTTTCCCTGTAGAATCTCAAATAATGAATGATGGAGAAGGCTCAAGATCACTCCCTATAGAAATTTTAGTAAGAGAAGTTAGAGAAGGGTTGGGATTAGGTGCAAGAATTGGTATGGACGAACTCATAAATATTGCCTAATTTGTAAATAATGGAACTTTTCATAAAAATTTAGATCATTTACTTAAAATGGATGTGGATAAATTAAGAACACTTGTAGTTACTGTTCAAACCTTATGTTTGTCTAAGAAAAGGTCAATGAATAAGAAGATAAGAGAAATAATGACTAAATTTTATAAGATTTCAACACTTGAACAAGCTTAGTTGCTTTCACTTTTTCTTACACAAAAGAACTTGCAAGAGGCATTGAAATTGTTAGTTGTAGACACAACAAAAAAGAAGAGAAGATTTTCTAACATGCAAACTGATGTGATTCAAAATGTTAAACAAGGTTTGAGAAACATAGGAAAGTAGTCTTGGGGTAAGTTCACCAAGTTGTGGTGCCAAAAGTGGGGTATAAGTGGACACCTTTTTCCTTAAATCATCAAATTCTAGACTTCAAAAAGAATTTGAAGATAGTTACGCTCAAAATTTTAAGATATGACAAAAACAAAAGTCGTAGTCCTTTGAATCTAGTTTGTAAACTACTAATTTTTTTTCAAAATGGTTTAGTTTTAGGTCCTCAAAAAAGGGGGCCACAGAAAGTGGTACTATTTATTTCAAAAAAACATAACATAGTACAAAGTGTGGCTCCCCTCAAATTTTAATTTTTTTTTTGAAATTCTTTAATCGCTCCAATCAAAAGTTACCTAACACTATGTAGTTTATCCCAGATTTTTTGGGTAATTTTATAATGTGTATTTTTTTTTTAATGAATTTTAAAATTAGACCCATCCCAAAAACGTGAAATATCTGTGTGCTCCCCCTAGAAATGATTGAAAACTAATCTAAAATCAAAACTTCTTTTTTTCAAAGTGTGTAGAATGGAGTCTAGTTTCTCAAAAAATAAGTTGTTACAAAATTTGATGAATGAGCTAAAATCTACAACCCAATTAGTACATGGTGGTTTTTGACAAAAAATGAACATCCATTCAAAAGAAATTATAGATTGAAGACTTAAAATAGTTCAAATTAAAAATAAATTATATGGTTAGATAGCTAACATAGATACCTATAATGTTATGTAACCTGATCCTATCGATAACCAACCATGAGGAATCTTGAAGGGGAGCACACAAGAAAAATCAATCATTTTTTGTATGTTTGCTCGAAAACACATCTCAGACCTGTTTATAAACTCCAAACCTTTGGGTTGGATCTCCAAGGCAAAACCAAGCCTTAGGCTTGGTTTTAATGCAAAGCTTTGAATAGCGCGTGCGCCCTATTGAAACGCTAGTGAATTCAAGGTAGTGCGCACGCGCTATAGTGCGCACACACTATTGAGACCTAAATTGCAAACCAGAACTAAGAGAGAGTTAGGGGGGGTGGGGCGAGGGAATAGCTATTTGTGTGTGTGAGAGAGATAGAGAGAAAGTAGGGGATGGGAGAGGGGAGAGAGGAAGTGAGAAAGAGTAGGGGTGGCAGAGAGAGTATAGGATGGGAGATAGAGGAAATGTGAGAGAGTAGGGGTGGCAAAGAGAGTACAAGATGCAAGAGAGAGGAAGTGTGAGAGAGAGAGTAGAGGTGGCAAAGAGAGAGTATGGGATGGGGGAGAGAGATTGAAAGTAGGGGATGGGAGAGAGAGGAAGTGTGAGAGAGAGTACAATTCGAGAGAGAGAGATTGAGAGTAGGGGATGGGGGAGAGAGAGAGAGAGTAAGTGGTGGGAGATGGAGTGGGAGAGGAAGAGCGAGAGAGAGGAGGATGGGAGTGCATGTGTGTGAAAGAGAGAGAGTAGGGAATGGGAGAGGGGGAATATAGAGTAGCTTGAGAGAGAGTAGGGAATGGAAGAGAGAGTAGGCGATGGGAGAGGGAGTGGGAGAGGGAGAGAGAGAGGGGGGATGGAAATGTGTGTAAGAGAGAAAGAGAGAGAGTGTGAAAATGTGAGAGAGGGTAGGGGGTAGCAGAGAGAGAGTAGAGAGGGAGAGACAGAGAGAGAGAGAGAGAGAGAGAGAGAGAGAGAGAGAGAGAGTAGGCAGTGGGAGAGGGAGAGTGAGTGAGAGAAAAAGTAGAGGATGGGAGAGGAGAGAGGGGGGATGGGTGTGTGTGAAAGAGAGAGAGTAGGGAATGAGAGAGGGGAGAGAGAGATAGAGAGAGTAGGGGATGGGATATAAAGAGAGTAGGCAATGGCAGAGGGAGTGGGAGAGGGAGAGAGAGGGTGGATGGAAGAGAAAGAGATTAGGCAATGGCAGAGGGAGTGGGAGAGGGAGAGAGAGGGGGGATGGAAGTGTGTGTAAGAGAGAAAGTAGGGGATGGGAGAGAGTGTGAGAGTGTGAGAGAGAGTAGGGGTGGAAAAGAGAGAGAGTGAGAGTAGGGGATGCGAGAGAGAGAGAGAGAGAGAGAGAGAGAGAGAGAGAGAGAGAGAGAGAGAGAGAGTAGGCGATGGGAGAGGGAGTGGGAGGGAGAGAGAGAGGGGGAATGGAAGTGTGTAAGAGAGATAGAGTTGGGGATGGGAGAGAGTAGGCAATGGGAGAGGGAGTGTGTGAGAGAGAGAGGGGGGGAATGGGAATGTGTATAAAAGAGATAGAGTAGGGGATGGGAGAGAGTGTGAGAGTTTGAGAGAGACTAGGGGGTGGTAGAGAGAGCTTGTATAGGATGGGGGTGAGAAAGAGAGAGAGAGAGAGAGAGAGAGAGAGAGAGAGAGAGAGAGAGAGAGAGAGTAGGGGATGGGAGAGAGCATGAGAGAGAGTAGGGGATGGAAGAGAGAGAGTGAGAGTAGGGGATGGGAGAGAGAAAGTAAAGAGGGAAAGAGAGTACTTGAGAGAGAGAGAGATAGTAGGTGGTGCAAGAGGGAGTGGGAGAGGGAGAGAGAGGGGGGATGGGAGTGTGTGTGACAAATCTAGAGAGTAGGGGATGGGAGAGGAGAGAGAGGGGGGGGGATGGGAGTGTGTGTCTATGAAAGAGAGAGAGTAGGGGATGGGAGAGGGGAGAGAGAGAGTAGGGGATGGGGGAGAGAAAGTAGGCAGTGGGAGAGGGAGTGCGATAGGGAGAGAGAGAGAGAGGGGGAATGGGAATGTGTGTAAGAGAGATAGAGTAGGGGATGGGAGAGAGTGTGAGAGTGTGAGAGAGAGTAGGTGGTGGCAGAGAGAGCTCATACGGGATGGGAGAGAGAGAGTGAGATTAGGGGATGGGAGTGTGAGAGAGAGTAGGGGATGGGAGAGAGAGAGAGAGTGAGAGTAAGGGATGGGATGGGAGAGAGAGAGAGAGTAGAGAGGGAGAGAGAGAACTTGAGAGAGAGAGATCTAGTAGGCGGTAGGAGAGGGAGAGGGAGAGAGATAGGGGGGATGGGAGTGTGCGTGACAGATGTAGAGAGTAGGGGATGGGAGAGAAGAGAGTGGGGGGATAAGAGTGTGTGTGTCTGTGAAAGAGAGAGAGTAGGGGATGGGAGAGAGTGTGAGAGTGTGAGAGAGAGTAGGGGGTGGCAGAGAGAGAGTATGGGATGGGAGAGACAGAGTGAAAGGATGGGAGAGATAGAGTGAAAGGATGGGAGAGAGTGAGAGAGAGAGTAGGGGGTGGTAGAGAGAGAGAGAGTACAGGATGGGAGAGACAGAGTGAAAGGATGGGAGAGAGTGTGAGAGAGAGTAGGGGATGGGAGAGAGTGTGAGAGAGAGTTGGGAATGGGAGAGAGAGAGAGAAAAAGAGTAGGGGATGGGAGAGAGATAGTAGAGAGGGAGAGAGAGAGAACTTGAGAGAGAGAAATAGTAGGTGACCTGGGAGAGGGAGTGGGAGAGGAGAAGATAGAGGGATGGGAGTGCGTGTGACAAATCTAGAGAGTAGGGGATGGGAGAGAAGAGAGAGGGGGGATGGGAGTGTGAGTGTGTGTGTGTGTGTGTCTGTGAAAGAGAGAGAGTAGGGGATAGGAGAGTGTGTGAGAGTGTGAGAGAGAGTAGGGGGTGGAAAAGAGAGAGTACGAGATGGAAGAGACAGAGTGAAAGGATGGGAAAGAGTGTGAGAGAGAGTAGGAGGTGGCAGAGAGAGAGTACGAGATGAGAGAGATAGAGTGAAAGGATGAGAGAGAGTGTTAGAGAGAGTAGGGGATGGGAGAGAGTGTGACAGAGAGTTGGGGATTGGAGAGAGAGAAGGAGTAAGAGTAAGGGATGGGAGAGAGAGAGAGTAGAGAGGGAGAGAGAGAACTTGAGAGAGAGAGATAGTAGGTGGTGGGAGAGGGAGTGGGAGAGGAGGAGAGAGAGGGATAGGAGTGCGTGTGAGCGATCTAGAGAGTAAGGGATGGGAGAGGGGAGAGAGAGGGGGATGGGAGTGTGTATCTGCAAAAGAGAGAGTTTAGGGGATGGGAGTGGGGAGAGAGAGAGTAGCCCAAGAGAGAGAGAGAGAGTAGCAGATGTGAGAGAGGGGCAGATGGGAGTGTGTGTAAGAGAGAGTAGGGGATGGGAGAGAGTGTGAGAGAGAGTAGGAGGTGGTAGGGAGAGAGAGAGTAAGAAGTGGGAGAGGGAGGATGGGAGTGTGTGTGAGAGATCTAAAGAGTAGGGGATGAGAGATGAGAGAGGGTGAGAGAGATAGAGAGAGTAGGCGGTGGGAGAGGGAGAGCGAGAGAGAGTAAAGGATGGGAGAGGGGAGAGAGAGAGAGTGTAGGGTATGGGAGAGGGGAGAGAGAGAGTGTAGGGGATGGGAGAGGGGAGAGAGAGTAGGAAGAGAGAGAGAGTAGGGAGGGTGGAGAGTGATGTGTTCTCATATAGTGCGTACACGTTATAGCGCGTACGCACTATGTGAAATCACCTAAAAAGGTCAAAAAGCAACTTTGGGGCCCGTTTCATTCATTCTCTACTTCTGTTCTATTCTGCACTCTGTTATCTCGATAGAAATCGTGGGTTTCAACATAGCAAACACTCTTTCAAGGTGGAAAACACTATTTCAAGCTAACAAACACTATTTCAAGGTGGCAAACACTTTTGGAAGCTAGCAAACACCAAATTCAATCATTGGATACATGATTTGAAGACTTTTTGAATATTCCTTGTATAGAAAAGGTTAGTGCAATCTATTTTAAATATTGTTTGTTGATATATAGATACAAATTTGATTATAATTTGACATGTTGTTTAATATATAGTGAATTCATTGAAATTTGTATGTTTCAATCAAATGTTATTTTGAAATGGTTAGAAATTTGACAAGTCGTTTTATATATATATTGTGTATTCATTCAAATAATTATAATTTTAATATGTATTTGAATAATTTGTAATTTATACATTTTAAGTAATTCAAATGTTTGAATAATTTGACATGTAGAAATCATCATCATGCCAAGGAAGAAACCAAAAAATCAAACAAATGAAGATAGGGAGAGAGATTTGGCAATTAAAAGTGATAAAATGAAATTACTACGTGAGCAAAGAAAATTGCAAAGCAATAATGAAGAATTGACTTTTGAAGACGATCAAGAACCACTGGTACCAAGAAACAAAGAGGAAGAATTAGAAAGACAAAGAGAACGAATGAGACTATTACGCTCAAGAAGACAATTGAATTGTGAAGCTACACCATCTTCTAATGTTGGAGTCATATCGTCCGCTACACCATCTTTCAATGTTGAAGTCATATTGTCCTCTCATGTTGAAGAGACACTGATTTGTAGATCTGATGATATACACACTCCATCATGTCATGTTGAAGCCACAATATCAACACATCAAGTAGGTGATATTCCATCTTTTGCATCTTATTGCCAAGGCACATCATCTTTGGTTCAAGGTATGCAATACACTCAACCTTATGTTGATGTTCAATATGTTGAGAAAATTGAAGAGATTATAAAACCTTCTAGAATTCGTTTTAGAAGACCAAAATATTTGATTGATATTGATAGTAAAATTTTGAAATCAATGCCTGACAAGATTAGTAAGCATACTTGTCAAAGAAAAGTTAATCATATGTGGAGATTATTTTTTGATGAATTAAATATTACAGGTCAATGCCAATTATTTGTTGAAATGATGAGAAATTTAAAATTTAGGCCTATCATGAAGATTCTTGGGCTAAGAATGATGGATGATTCAAATGAAAAAAACATTGTAAAGAATCTAATGAATGCTTATGACAAAGTGGGTTCTAAATCACGCACCAAAGATAGTAATATCACAAGATGAGTACTTACATCGACAATAGTAAGTAGCCAAATGAAGAAAGCTCAACTCATAAGAAAGACAAGAAAAACATTAAAAATTGGTAGAGGTACTCTAAGGAGAGCCATGCTAAGGCGTGAGCGATTGGAAGATCCAACAAAAAATGAGTTATGGACATTTAGCAGTAGACTACCGCAAAAGGATAAAGAAATTAGTGAAGCCTTGAAATCATTGATCGAAGACTTTTGGAAAAATAACACACGTGTTTCCCCTAATCAAAGAGATGTTGTAAGAAGGAGGATTGGTAGCCAAAATCGTGAGCCACATGCGAAACATTTTTTGGACACAACTCAGACACTATTTTTTGCAAAATTTATTGGTATGTATCCTCAAATTCAAATAAGTCAAAGATTTTTTGAGATGGGAAAACCTTTTTATGTGAAGATAAATCACACATGCACAACTTGTTGTTGTAGGATACATATTGAATTTTCTAACCATTTTGATGTTTTTAGGCATATATGCGTAATTTTGCATTCTCAGTTTGTTTTGCAGGATTGTGACATAAATGAGCCACCAAGATCTTCAAGGGAATTCATATCCAACATTTTATGTGAAATAAGGGATGGCCAACAATTTTACAAGACATCATGCTTGGATGGTACGTGCTTATTTTGTGGTTCTTTGCAACTTTTATCAACTTGTCAACATATGGATAGTACACATGCAATTGAAAATGAAATAGTAGATTATGGAAAATTTAAGACAATGACATATGCTCTAAAATATGGGAAACATGGTAAAATATGTGATTTAGTCATTGAAAAGATTCTAGTGTATGAGTTCATAAAGATTTTTTGTGAAAACATTATTTACGAGTATGCAAGGCATACCCATAGAGCTCGATGGCTGGATTTGTAATTCAAGTTGTGCAAGGATACATTTCCAATGGATACCATTGTTTCAGTTGTAGATTTCATAGAGAACAACACACTACAACCACAAAATGAGGTGCAAGAAAAGTATTATACTTCTCAACAGGTTTCCATATTTGTTCACATAACATTCATGCATTCACCTATAAGTACAGAGGATGACAGGAAGATTTTGAGAGAGTACCATTTTTACATCAGCGGTGATCAATCACATTCTACGAAGTTCGTACATGGTTGTTTTCAACTATTTTATGGAGATTTGGCTAACAGGGGCATCACATATCGTCAGCACATTATTTGGTTAGACAATTGTGCATCTCAATTCAAGAATGCATGGATGTTCTATTGGTTGAGCAGGATGCACAAGTTGTGTAGAATTCAATACATGTGGAATTTCACAGAGGCTGGTCATGGAAAGGGAGAGCACGATGGTGCAAGTGGATGCATCAAAAGAGCCTTAGCTTGTGAAGAACTAAAGTACAAAGATGAAGCAATATTGACAGATGCAAAATCCATCGTCCAATGGTGTAATGCTACAATGGGTCCAGGTAAGGAAGGTGAGTCTACGGTTCGTAGATTTTTTTGGTTGATAGATAATACTAACATTGCACCATATCAGGATTGTTGCACACTAACAGGATCCAATGAGTTGCACTCTTTTAGAAGCTCTGATGCAAGTTCATGGAGTATCCACACACGAAAAATGGCATGCTATTGTCCATCATGTGCAGAGGAAAATTGGGATGATTGTGAGTCGACTGAATGGGTGGACAAATGGGATATACGGGTTTTGGACCCAATTGACACCTATCATCGCCCACAAGCATTGGAAATGGTACAGATGGAATCGTCTATTGACTTTGACTGCTTGTCTGATCTAGTGCAACTTGGTAATATATATATTTATATATCTTTGTAATTTCAATATGTAACTTTAAGACTTTTACACAAGTATTTTCTGAATTAATGACCGCATTTTGTACATTTGTCACTGCAGGCCATGTTTTTGCTGTTATTTCACCTAAAGACAATGAAGAAGGGACAGATTATTATTTGTGTCATTGTGTTCAAGCCAAACAAAAATTAGATCACTCGGTTATAGATGGTGAAGTTTTAGAGTACCATGTCAGTGCGGTAGTTGTAACCGGCACATGGCTTAGACGATATTCTATGAAGAACCCTAACTTGTGGTTATTCGAGGATTGGAAAATAGAGAGGAAGATTCTTCATTATTCAAATCTTGTTGTCGCATCAAATGTCCATTTGATAAAATATGGTGAAAAACCACATAATAAGAATCTTTAGAGAGTTCGCGAGTTAGACCACGAGGCAATACTTGAGACATTAAAATGTCGAGCAGATCCAGTTGGCTCATTAGATTGAATACAGAGAGAGGGAGAGAGAGAAAGAGTGATCAACTGGATCCAAATACATTGTTGCAACCTCTTCCCCAAGACTGTCCACATGACTAAGGTGGACCGTATTGTTATGATGTGTAAGTGATGAGATTCAGTTTAAATCATAGATTTTATGTTTTGATTTGTTTAGAATCTAGATTTTATGTTTTGATGTCTCCAATTTTTTTAAAGCTAGAACAATATTTTTCATATTTTCTTATTGTGACGATATTTTTCTTTCATTGCATGTTCTCTTGGATGACAGGAGGGAGAAAAGAAAAATAAGTAGATTTCCAAACAGCCAGCCACCCTTCTTCATGTAATTTATTCATTTAAGGTAAAAGTCCCATTTCCTTTGTTTGGCTTTGGTATTTGGTTATTTAAAGTCATTATTCTAGTTGGACCTTCATATGTTTGAATTTGGGATTGTTTAGTGTCTATTTGTTATGATTATACTGAATTATTAATTCTACGATGTTTCTATTATTTAATTATTTAAAATAAATTAAAACTTTTTGTATCTATTATTTCTATCTATTTGTTATGATTATTTCTATTATTTAAAATAAATTAATTATATAATATCTCTATGATGAACTATTTATATTTCTAAACTTTACATATTTTACACCATGACCAACAAACAAACTATTATAACAATACAAATACATTTAAATAGTAATGTAAGAATGGTTTAGTTCACATAAAAAATAATTCTATCTTAGATATTCTAAATACATCACAAAACTTTATCGCTTCAAAAAAATTGGAATTTCTCCCATCTACTTGAGTTCCCATCAATTGCCCATAAAACTGGGAAAGGGAATAGGTGCTATGCTCCCAATCCCAACATCCTCCTGTCCACTACTAGGAGATGTGTGTAATGTAGGATTCAACTCCATCAACTTAGTCATTTTTTTCACTAGTTGATTGGGACTCTCACCATTTGTTTCCAACTATGGTGAAAATGCTTGGGGTTACACTTATTAAGTAAGAATATTTCCTAATCTAGGGATTAGAGCATTGAACATATTAGAATGTGATTTATGCTATGGGAGAAGAGGTATGTTGGGCATACTAATTGATTCTAGGGCTAGTGCAATTACATCTCCTTCCACTAGTGTTGTAAATATAATTTCTATAGTTGTTGAAGGTGCACCTCCAATATTTGGTCTATATCTCTTTCAAACATTTAGATTATCCTCTCTTTCTTTCCTCTTCTATTCCTTTAGTGCAACCTTCTCTGCAACTCATTTTCCCCTCTCTATAGCATCTAAGATCTCATTTCTTGCAATCTTTTCCTCTCTCCCATCTTTCCTATCCCTGATCTTCTCCTTCATGTAAAGTGCATTAGCCTCAAATAACTTCTTAGTCTCTCTTTTTCCTTAGAATTTTGTATCCTATAACCACTATGTTGTTTTCTGTCTAGTGGCATGTAACGTATAAAATCAACATCTCCATCATAGTCATTTTGGACCTGGGTATCAAAAAATTGTTAACTATTTATTTCATCATGGTTGCCACCATTTGCAAAGCATTAGATGACGTCCTTGGGGTCAACATGTGGTGGGGATGGAATTAAAAGGGAAACATTTTCATCCCCACAAGTATTTGGTTACCCAAGATTTGTGACAACCTCCTACAACCAATCTGGTTGTGAATCTTGCATTAGCAAGCTTAATCTAATATCAATGTTTTTTGTATGCTCAAGGTTTTATCTCCTATAATAGTCCACTGGCTGGTTCAGGTTTTCTAGTTGGGTATTTTTAGGTGCAATTGTACCTAGTCCCTTCATATTTTGTCCATAACTCCTCAACAAAGTCTTAATTGGTTCATCTAATAAGCCATTGATTTTTAGGAAGGATTCAATAGTGATTTCCTCCCCCTTGCTTTACAACTCATCAATATTTGCATCATCTACATTAGTTGTTTCTTCTGATCCACTACTTGTGGGTTGTGGTTTAGATCCCTATTTTCCATCCTCATCAACAATGAAGCACTTTCTTGGGCCTATATCATTCACTAAAACTTCCCTATTCAAAGACCATATCCCTATCCTATGGAAACCACTCATTATATTATCGGGTGTAAGTGCCAAATTGGAGGCTTTGTTGGATAACATTCCTAACTCCTCACGACCAATATTGATTTGAGGGTTCCTAGCCAACCACACATTCCAAATATGTTTTAAGTAAGATTTTAATGGTGAGAAAAAACTAACATCCAATGATTGACACCTATAGATGGTATACGCTACAAGTGACACACAATCTATGCCCAACTTCTTTGCTTTATCAATTATTTTCCATGTCATATGGATTCCATGATCATCAAATACTAGAAGATATCTTTTTGAGAGAAACACCCCACATGGAATTGTTCTTACAAAGTGGTCTAGCCAATTCAAGAATAATTATTTCATCATCCATCCATGTACTTGGATAGTTTTTAATATGTCTCTTAGTCTTGAACAAATAAAAATTGGAATTCTCTAACCAACAGTAATGTAAGGAGACCCACCCTGCTAGTTTAGGCCACTATGCCCAAACTAACCAATGACTTCTTCTGATCCTATAGGGTTTCTTCTTTACCCTATTCCCAAGAGGATATCTCCCAACTATCCCCTTCCCTAGGATCTATGCACACCAATTGACTATGTGACAAAGAACTCATGGTGGATAAATCTGAAGGAATTTTGTAGGAATACCTTTCTTTCCAAAATCACTCTCATCTATCCATGTTACTTCAGATTCTGGTTGATCCTTCCATTTGATAAGATGCTCCATATAGGTGCCATGAAAAGTCTTCTTCTTGATTCTTGAATCCATAACCTTTTCAGCTTTTGGTTGAGATTATAATGGGATAGTGACTTCTTCAACCTTTGATTTTGTTTGTCCTTCTATGAATGTAGGCCCTTTATATTGAACTTAGTCCTTGACATTAAAGATAAGGTAAATTTCCAAGTTTTGTGGGATTTCTATTTTGTCGGCATTAAAACCATAATTTGCAAGTACCTTACAAGGTCGTATCATATGCATTTGTAGCTTGGTTGGAACACCCTATGCAAGTACCAAAACTCATCCTTGGCATCATATCATGGCCTCAACACCTTGGATCATATCAAAACATCTCATCTAACATGTTCCAACTCCTTTCACACTCTCAGCAACTCATCTCTTACACTTTCTCAATTTTGCCTCTTCTAGGCTTGTTCCAACTAGCCCTTGCCAGTCACTAATTTGTTGTTTTCTCCAAAATTTTCCATAGAACTTCCTAAACTATTGGGTGATTAAAATACCCTTTTCCTCACTCTAAAATATACTCCAAAACCAACTACACTTGTTTTGTAAAATATCACTCAAAACTGGATATTTTAGTCTGCCAACTAGGCCTTGTTTGAGGCCATTTACAAAGCAACTCACAATCCCTTGACTTTTGGAACTCCCATGACCCAAAAAAGTCTTAAGACATGACTCAAATGCAAGGATTATTCTATTTTTTTGGTCTCATGATCAACTTTACAATGGTTTTTACAAAACCCTCCTTTCTAGCCCCTTTACCCTAGGGCTTTCTAGAACTCTTACTTTGCAACGTCTCTAGAACCCCAAAATGGTTCAAAAACCTTCACTTTGGTTATATTAGATGGCTTCAAACATAAAATTCAACTCTTTTTTGGAGAAAACACTAAATCCACCTTGGGAGCAATCACATACCCCTTTTTATGCACTCAAATTTTAGGGAAAACTATGCAAATACTTCTTAAATGGTTTCAAAACTCAACTTTTCAGATGGAAATGGTTATTATAGACTCAAACCAACAAGAAAAATCCAAAACTTGAGGTTTCTCAACACTCAACAATCAAATTTCAAAACTGTTACCAACACCTACTACTAGGACAATTTCTAGTTTTAATGGTCAAACTCCCAAACCATACAAAGGACCCCCTGCTATTTTTTCATTTTTAAACACTCTTTTTGGATACCTACAATAACATCTCTCACTTTTTGGAGATCACACTCCATTTTCATTTTACGACGCCATCTCGGGTGAAGTTGAAACTTGCAATGTCGGCTACTACAAAGTTGCCAACTGCCAAATCTCTCTCACCTTTCCTTGTGGGATCAAACTGTCTGCTCCATTAGCTCTGCATGGTCGGGTAAGCCCTATCCCAAACCTTTTCCTATCCCCTTCAGTGCTCGAATGTTCTCAGGCATGCCAATCCAGAATGTCCCCAAGGGTCACTAAATGCCATAGGGCTGCGATCTTTGATAGGGTATATCTTGGAGCTCGTGCGAGGTATGGATGCGATTATAGTTCCTATAGGACCATGTTGCAGAGACCTACAATAACCTCTCTCACTTTTTGGAGATCACACTCCATTTTTGTTTTACAATGCCATCTCGGGTGATGCTGAAACTTGCAGTGTGGACCAGTACAAAGTTGCCAACTGCCAAATCTCTCTCACCTTTCATCGTGGGATCAAACTATCTACTCCATTAGCTCTGGGTGGCAAGGTAAACCCTATCCCCAACCTCATCCTATCCCCTTCATTGCTCGAACATTCTCAGGCACACCAATTTGGAATATCCCCAAGGGTCACTAAATGCCATAGGGCTGCGATCTTTGATCGGGCATATCTCGGAGCTCGTGCAAGGTATGGATGCAATTCTAGTTCCTACAGGACCATGTTGTGGAGACCTACAATAACCTCTCTCACTTTTTGGAGATCACATTCGGTTTTCATTTTACAATGCCATCTCGGGTGATGTTGAAACTTGTAGTGTTGGCCACTACAAAGTTGCCAACTACCAAATCTCTCTCATCTTTCATCGTGGGATCAAACTGTCTAATCCATTAGCTCCAGGTGGTTGGGTAAACCCTATCCCCAACCTTTTCTTGTCCCCTTCAGTGCTCTAACGTTCTCAGGCATGCCAAACCAGAATGTCCCTAAGGGTCACTAAATGCCACAGGGCTATGATCTTTGACAGGGCATATCTCGGAGCTCGTGCGAGATATGTATGAGATTCAAATTCCTAAAGGACTATGTTGCAGAGGCCTACAATAACCTCTCTCACTTTTTGGAGATTACATTCCATTTTCATTCTACAATGCCATCTCGAGTGATACTGAAACTTGTAGTGTTGGCCAATACAAAGTTGCCAACTGCCAAATCTCTCTCATCTTTCATTGTGGGATCAAACTGTCTGCTCCATTAGCTCTGGGTGGCCAGGTAAACCCTATCCCCAACCTCTTCCTATCCCCTTCAGTGCTCAAATTTTCTCAGGCACACTTAACCTGAATGTCCCTAAGGGTCACTAAATACCATAGGGCTGCGATCTTTGATGGGGCATATCTCGAAGCTTGTATGAGGTATGGATGCGATTCTAGTTCTTATAGGACCGTGTTGTAGAGACCTACAATAACCTCTCTCACTTTTTGGAGATCACATTTCATTTTCATTTTACAATGCCATCTTGGGTGATGCTAAAACTTGTAGTGTTGGCCAATACAAAGTTGCCAACTGCCAAATCTCTCTCATCTTTCATCGTGGGATCAAACTGTCTACTCCATTAGCTTTGGGTGGCTAGGTAAACCCTATCCCCAACCTTGTCTTGTCCCCTTCAGTGCTTGAACGTTCTCAGGCACACCGAACCAGAATGTCCCTAAGGGTCAGTAAATGCCACAGGGCTGCGATCTTTGACGGGGCATATCTCGGAGCTCGTGCAAGATATGGATGAGATTCCAATTCCTACAGGACTATGTTGCAGAGGCCTACAATAACCTCTCACTTTTTGGATATCACATTCCATTTTCATTCTACAATGCCATCTCAAGTGATGCTGAAACTTGTAGTGTTGGCCAGTACGAAGTTGCCAACTGCCAAATCTCTCTCATCTTTCGTCGTGGGATCAAATTGTCTACTCCATTAGCTCTAGGTGGTCGGGTAAACCCTATCCCCAACCTCTTCCTATCCCCTTCTATGCTCAAATTTTCTCAGGCACGCTGAACCAGAATGCCCCTAAGGGTCACTAAATGCCACAGGGCTGTGATCTTTGATGGGGCATATCTATGGGCTGTCAATACTTTGACTATACTTTAAGTCAACGATTATCAATATGTGAAAAAATGGAACTTGTTGTATTTTGAAGTATTGAGAAGATGACCTTGCCCTTCCCTAGGAGTTTCATAAATGGGAGACATTAGGTAAGAGAGTGAAAATGTTACTATCACTTCAATGCACATGACGCAATTGGAAATGCAAATTTTGATGGTAATCATTTTGTGATAAGGGAGAGACTAGGGATGATCATTGTTACTATCTCTTTAGTAGTGGAATTTTGTTTTCTCTTGAATTTGGTGGTGGGGGATCAGTGGTAAGACTCCTTGGATATTCCTTCTTATGATGTTAGTGACAAGTGTTGCTCTTTGAAAACACTTGTACAATCTTTTTTAAATTATTAGATAAAAACAGAGAATTATAAGTATTAAACATGATTAGCCTTTAGTTCCTAGAAGATCTTTATTTCCCCATCAATGCATTTAGAAAGTTAAGTTTTAAGAAGATCATAAATAGAAAAAATTAGAGAAGCGATTTAAACATTTATATTGATTGGAAACATGTAAATCTTGAGTTTTCTCTACCTTTTAAAGAACGTTCCTTAGCTAGCAGACCTAATTCCACATTCCATAAGACTGTCATTGCGCTAAAGATTTAGGAAACCAACTGCTCTAAGATAAAGCTTCCCGGTCAATAATAATCTAGCCTATTAAGGTACATAATACTTCTCAATTAAACTTGTGTTAATTCAGTATTAATTTTGTAATTAACTACAATTTTAGTATCTGTGTACAAGGGGTGACTGAGAAAACTATTTGAGGTCCAATTTGAAAATATATTTGTAAGGATCTCGACCAAGGTTCACAACTTCGATGATTAATACATTCATTTAGGCCAGAACCTCACTACAAAAAAATAATATATAAAAAAGGTAGTGAATAATGTCATGTCTAGACCCAAATCAACCAATGAAAGTCAAATTAGCATAATGTGGAACAACAATATATGCATTGAGTGGGTTTTCATAAAAAAGCTTCATAAGAAAATTCATGTCTAGAATTAAAAGACCTTAAAGAACATTTATGCTTGTAACACAAATGGCCATTCAAAACTGAATATGATTACAATATGTGAAATAACATTACAAGAACTTGTAATGCTCTTGTGAACATCGTGTTAATTCTTGTAAGAATCCCTAAGATGCTTGTTATACTCAAAATTTTGTTGAAATTGAATTAATTTTTATCCTGTCAGTTAATTCGCTTAGGGTGATATATGCTTCTTGGATGGAATAATGAGTTCGTGATTAACTCTGTATTAAGATTCATAGCATCTTCTAGTTATTTGCAAAGGAAATTTATAAATTACTTGCTAATGTCATATGGCTTGCTTGAGAAAGATGTTTGTGTTCTTATTGATGGGTACTAATGACTATCCACATTTATTTCTTCAATATCCTATTTGACAAGCTTTCCATAGATATTTCTTTGCCATACTAACTATTTTTGAAAACATATTTGAGTAGAAGGACTACAGTAGATACTACATGATGTTTTAAGAAATAAAGTAATGGGTTGAAGACTATTATTTCCAAGGTATTATGTCATAGTATTTTAATTGTAATGATCTTAGACTAATGATATTCTTGATGGTAACTTCGATCTGTAGTAAGAAAGACAACCTACAGCCAAGGCTATATTGTGCCTACAACCAAAGCCATAAATGCTTATAGCCAAAGCCACTAGTGCACATAGCCAAAGCCATGGATGCTTATAGCCAAAGTTACAAGTGTTCGCAGCCAAAGCCATGAGTACATGAAGTCGATGATCACAATTGTTTACAACTATTCACCAGAAATAGCTTCTTTGCAGTTTTTGAGAAATACTAATAAAGCAAAAAAGAACATCTACTAGTTGGTAGACATAATGGCAACTCTCTAGCAATTGAATTGAATTTCATACATGCACATATCTAATTTAATGTCATACACGAACATATCTAATTTAACGTCATACATGAACAAACATATAATATAAAATGATAACCAATAATGTCATATACATTAACAAACACATAATATATTATGATAACCAATAATGTCGTATATGAACAAACATATCATATATTAACCAATAATGCCATACATCAAATATAGAATGTCATATGTACATCAAATGTGTATCGAATATGTCTCTCAAATGCCTATATATACATGGGGAAGGAAACAAGTCTCTATATATATGTATCAAATATCTCAACTACATCTTTTCCTTCCCACGAGGGGAAGGAAACAAGTCTCTTGACGTCCTCTGCCGTCGTGTGGAGGGAGACAGTGGAGATGACGGGGCCCTCCTGACATGCTCACTTGACCTCTTGTTGAGGCTCTTCTCCAGGTCCAACTGATACAAAGAAAGTAGATATGAATCAATATTTATTATACGTTGAAATCAAATATATGTACTCACAAAAATCAATTATTTTCTTACCGCCAACAAATAGTCACTCTGTAAGTCCACCTAAAATGCTCGTGGATGATCAAGCGCGACAAGACCCTACAACAATTCAATAAATATAATCACTTATAAATAACATTAGAAATTTTGAGATTAACTATTATAAACAACAACTAAAATGAAGAAAATTCCTTCATACCTCCGTCAGTGGCTGTGAGCTAGCCACAGCTGCGGCCACTCCACTGTCAACAGACTGTCGTAGATGAGGAGGTGTGTCCGACATCATGAGTTGCATGTCATACAATACACGTTATATCTAACATTAAACATGGAATAAATATAATAAAATGAATTAAATTAACATGAAACAACTGTACCTGTGTGAAGCTCGTATGATGTCTCTGCTTTGCGTTTGTGGTAAAGGTTGAGGGTCCTGTGGAGAACTGATGCACATGCATATTTTTTTTGGTCAATCCTTAATATGATTACGTAATAAATATATGTATTAATTAAAATGATTAAATTGATACATACCTCAGGACTCGTCAAAGGGACAAAAAATGGGCTTGGAGGATCGCTGCTAGGCCCAGGAACACTTTGACCCTAAATTTTGAACAATGTCAATAAATCCTAATTAATTAATCATTCACTATACGTATGAAATGTGATCAAATTAGTAATTTACCTATGTGTCAATGCCAAATGTCTCATTTAGGAACTGATTGGTGACAAGCCCATCATCTGCACCATCTCCGACATGAGTGCCAAATGTGCATAGGGATCCGCATGAAGTGCACATGTGACCATGACGTATAGAAGGGTCCCCCTCAACTAATGGGCTCATGGAATGGATGAGGGTCTGCATCAAAGCATTAATGGTCCCTAGAGTGCTGGCCTCTACATGTTCCTTCACAACTGAAGGAATAATCACATGCTCATGCTGTGGATGGACCACGGGTGCCCTAACTACATTAGGGTCACAACGTGCTCTGGGCCTCTCAAATGATGACCCCCCACCTCTACCATGGGAGTCTAACATATCAAAATAATTGGGGATCTCCCCAAGGACAAACTCACAATATAATTTCTTCAAAAAACACATGGGGACCTCGTGATTGTTGCAAGGAGGGGCATCGAAAACCATCCACCATCTATCCCAAAAATGATTTCTAATAGCATCATGTATGCACCAATGGATGGGGAATCATTTAGTACCCTCTCTAACAGTATTTTGCTCACTGGGTTTTCTAAATAATGCACATATACTACCTTTTGGTATTTCCTTTTTTCTAACATCTTCATATGACAATTTATTTGCATAAAATCTTTTTTGTTCATCCCTCTTAGCTCACCAAATATCTAACTGACTACAAACTGAGGCTATCTGAGTGTTAATGGATTCAAGGGATGATGCCAATTGAGCCCTCATTGGATTGGTTTGTCCAGATTCTTTCAATCGAGCAATGATTCCTTCGAATTGAGTTTTGCCTCTCTCTATTTCATTTCTTATATTTTCTTGTGTGCCTGGTGGAGGTCTTGCAATTGGTTTGGGTTGTGGAATTTGTTCTTCTTCTTGAGGAGGGTTTTGGTTTTGGGGTTCTTGAGGGTTTTGATGTTCTTGTGGATTTTCTGGTTGATTATCAACATTTCCTGATAAAAAATTAATTGAAATTCAAATAAATAAACAAATCTAAATGAAATTTGTAAAAACCCTACAAAAGAATATAAAAAACTTACAAAACAATATGAAAAATATATCAAACAATGCAAAGTTAGGTTTATATCACTTACAGCATTGTTGTGGGTGCACTTGTGGTCTTGGATTTCATCGACAAGGAGGCATTTTGGCAAATGGTGGTGCAAATGTTGAGTCTTCAACTCGCGTACGCGCTGCTCATTGTAGGAGTAGAAGAAAATGCTGATGAAAATGATGGGCTGCAGGTTTGCAACCCATCATATATACTTTTTATTTTTTTTAAAGCGCATATGCGCTATAGCGCGTACGCACTTTTTAAAATAGGAAAAAACAATTTCCTTGTCACCTTTTTGGCACCACAACTCGGTGCATATGCCCCTTGATCTAAAGATAAGTCCATGGCAAAAAAAGCAATGTTGATGTCTATTGTAAATAAAAATATGACCTAAAATAGACAAGTATCTTCAATTTCATTTGAAAAGGGTTTTAGTAGGAAAACAATGAAAGAATATGGTAAGAGAAGATTAATTATTGATGACAATACTATAGAAGGCAATTGGGCAATCATGTATAGAGCACCTCGTTCTAATAGGATTGATGAGGGATTAAAAAATTTAGTTATATAATTTTAGATTGATAACACTCATCCTTCATCAAATACTAGACATGTTATTAGGCACAAGATTGCATCTGGTAAATATGAACATCATACAAAACATTAGTTGGACACAACACAACATGGGTTATATGTGTCATTTTCTTAAGAACAAGTCCTCAAACTGAGATCATTGCATATTTGTATCATTACTAAGGCCAAATTTTAAAATCAAGTTAGAATACTAATAATTTCAATTAAACAAGAATTATCTCAACTCAAAAAGATAGGGTGTAGCATGTTCCAATTGTAGGGATGCATTCTTGTTTCCTTTTTTTTGGTTTCAGAATTAAATATCAAGGATCTTCAACATAGAGGATAGTGTTGCATTTCCATGCTTGAAATCTACAACTATAATAAGGATGCTTTGTCACACTTAGAAATATGGAACAGGATATGACCTATTTTAAAACTGTTCTCGCAGCCAAGCGAAGGAAACTAACAAATTTCCATCTGCTTTTGAACTCACAGATTTCCATCTACCTTTGAACATTGAAATATTTCTTCAAAATAAGAAATCTTAAAATAAATAATCAGCAAAGTATTAAAATTAATTTTTCTACTTTTGAACATTAAAATATTTCTTCAAAATAAGAAGTCTCAAAATAAATAATCGGCAAAGTATTAAAATAGATATTTTCCTCATTCTTTCTGCCCTTTCATTTTGAACAGCAAAGAAACATGAATTGTCTTTCAACAAGTACCTAATTGTTGTCACATTTATAGAGATGCAAAGATTAACTGACATATTCAACATATAAATCTTTATTGAAAACAAATATTTCAATATATCTATTCAATTTATATTGTAAACTTTTAAATATCTTAATATATTATATTTATGAGATTATAATTTTAATTGAATTCATAAAAATCTATTTTAAATATGTATATTGTAATAAAATTATGACTTCACTCTTTTAAATTCAGGATATCATAAGAAGAAATAAATTAAATAAATATTAGTAAGAATGAATTTTTATGGAGAGATATTTCAAAATTAATACAATATTTTTAAAGAATTATCTTATGGAAAGTAGATTATGAATAAGCATTTATTAACTTTTAAATTACTTTTGGTTTTTTTCAATTAAGATTTAGAAATTATTATTTAGATTTTGTGATATTCTATAGTTGAATAATATGTTTATTTTTTAAGGAGATAACAAAAATTTCCTTAATGAATGAAGATATTCAAATTTTGAATAAATTATAATATATTTAGATGTATAAAAATTAAATTACTTAAATTACACTTCTCTATATAAAATCATTTAATGTAGATTAAAATTTATGAAATTTTTTTCAATCTAAAATAACTTATTAAAAATAATAACAACACAAAATTATTTTTGCATAATGTTTCTTGTAGCTTGGTTCAACTTGAAAAATTGAAAGAAAAAATACATGGAAGATCTAATGTTTCAATCTTATCTAGAGCTTCAACTAAAATTTAACAATAGTTGATTCTACTATATAATAACAATATAATTATTTAAAATACTTGATATTATTAAAAATCCTTATAAATACAATTAAACTATTTAAATTTATACTAAACCCTAAATTTATTACTAAATATTATAATATATTTTTATTAAAAAAATCTAATTTTACAAATTATTTTCTTAGCTCTTATTGAAATTGCAACACACTCTAATGTGAAAACACTAATTTGATATTTAATTTTAGCAAAATGTATGTTTGTAGCAAAATTAACATATACATGGTGGCACATTTTTTCCCTTCATTGTGACACCAAATGACATTAGATCATCATTATATGTTTTCTCTTATAAATTCATATAAATAAATTTGATCAATATAAAATGGATTCTTAATAATTATAATGTGTAGAAAAATAAAATAATTTGTTTTTATATTCATTAGACTTCACAATTTTTATATACAAATAGAGCTACAAAGGAAATGAGATAAATAATTTATCCACCATTTTTATGTGGAAGGGAGATAAATAGGAAGAGGAAATGAGAGGTGAGATAAAGATATATGAAATAATATATAGAAAAATGTGTGTAGATAAATAAATACAATAGATTAAAAAAAAAAAGGATACAAATAGTGAGAGGTGAAAGGTTAAGATGGGGGGTAAGATAATATAAAAATAGAGGGAGAAAGGATTGTTCATGTATCTGAGTAGTAAAGATGGAAATGTAGGCATAACGAGGTAGATAGGGATAGTGTGTGAGTTAGAGAGAGACACACAAGTATTGAAATAGAGAGCCCTCTATCATATCAATATAGAAAAAAATGGGATGGAAATCTATAAATATTCAAAATCTTATTATTACGTTATATTTTATGGATAGATAGATGGTTTAGAATCAAATGTCAAACTGCAAGACAATATTAAATAGAGAAAAAGAAAGGAAAGGAGTGGAAAGGAGTATAAGACAATATTAAATGTCAAAGAAGGGAAAGTGATTAATATTCATACAAGTATTTAAAAAAAATTTAAAACACCCTGTTGAAGATATTTTCCTTTTGATGAAAATAGTTACTAGGACAAAAGTTCACCCATCCACTTTTCAATCCATGCAATTTTTTTTTTTTACATTCAAGTAAAATTACTTTGAAAAAAATTGCCCCTTGAGTCAAACATTTCTTATCAGTGTACACAAATGTCTGGAAGAACACAACGACATTAAGACTACAAATTCCTTGATGCATCTATCTATGCTTCCACATTTTGCAAACTTTTCCAACAACATGAAATGCCAAAAGAACCCTTTTTAAGCCTCGACTATTTTTTATGACTTTCTAGATCAGTCAATAAAATTTGCTTCATAATTTTACACTTTCAAACTGATTTTACCCTACTCTTGAGCTCCCTTGTCATGCCTTCATATCTGTGGGCGATCTTAATTAAAAAAATTGACACAAATTTACCAAAGGCTATGACATGTGTCCTTACAATGCTTGAAATTCCATTTAACCCTTCAATAAGACATTTTGCAATCCAAAAGACAATAGTGGGAAATTTTTGAAACTTGGCAATATTTGCTAAAATAATCTAATCTACTGGATTAAAATGCAAATGAAAATAAAGGATTTTATTTTGTCATCAAAAGTGAATTGAATTTTATTTAACATATATAAGAAGTAAAAATAGATTTAAAGAAGATATCAAGAGGTAAATTTCAGTATTAAATTATGTTGAATTAAGCTTCAATAAAAGTCTTCATGTAAGATTTTATATGTTTGAAGTAGGAGAATATTGTTCCCATCAAAATGGAGAAATAAGAGAACGCCAAAATGATTCATAGAGGAGAAAGATAGAGGATAAAAATGAAAGTTAGCGAAGGGAAAAATTTATTGCACATTCTTCAATAACCATATTAGTTATGCCAATGATAGTGCCAATTGGGTAAAATATTTTGACTTTTGAAGTGTTTGAGAAAAAGGAATTGGAAAGAGTGGTAAAGTGCAATATTTTTTCACTAATAGGGTGAAATGTTTTTTTGTTGGATGTCAAATAACATAATATGTTTTTACATAGAGGAAAACACTTTTAAAAGGGCATACTAATGTGGATCATCTGTATTATAATATGTGAAGGAAAAATATTTTTCTTGATATTAATTGAATTAATTAATTAAGAGACTTTTTTTAAAAACTATTATCAAGGAAAATTCTATAGAATGATAATATTTGAAAAAGAAATATGAACAAAGAGTATATAAATTATAAAATTTGATCAAATGAGTAAAGTCACATTTTTCTTGATAAAATTGTCAGATAATGAAATAAATAGGAGGTCATCATAGTCATCTTCACATGGGAAATTCCAACTGTAGCACCAAGTTGTAGTTAAACACAACCATATACAAGAATACATATTTTTCACATTATATTTTTTTTACATGGTATAAAATTATGTAAATTGCACACCCTAGAAAGAACCTTTGTGAGGAGCTAAGCTAAGAATACTCCATTAAAATCACTATTGTTTCTTCTTGCACATTCTATCTTCCTTTCTATCCATGGGATATGCCCTCTTAAACTTCTCCTTCATTGAGGCTCATCTTTTCTTTTTTGAAAATTGCCTTCTCCACAAGTTTTACCACCTATTTGATCCACAAAAAAATTTATAGGCTCTTCATTGGATTGGCTTGTTCTTTTATCATCCTCCTCAAGAGGAATGGGTGTAGAAAAAATATTATCATTGTCATTAATGAAACACAAACTATTATAGTGGCTTCCATCATGATATGAGAGATGAAGCGTGGGAGTGTCTCCACTATCACAATTATGGATCTTTGATACTTGGTCCTTCAAGCGGTGCACACATGAAAGTTGGTGCTAGCCACCATTAAGGTTGGATCAAAGTCTAAAAAAATCTCCATAATGTAGTCCACCACCATACCATGATACTTTAAGTGTTATTGCAATCACCTTTAAGATGATTTATCGGGGCTCTAAATAAATAACTTCCATCTAGTAGAATTTTCTCCATTCTCATCTACAATTTATTCATCTAAGCCTCAAATTTTTCTTAGCTCTCTGCCTCATTTTCCTCTTCATTGAATAAAGCACCTAATTAAGTTTTCTTGTCTTCTTTGTTAGTGGGCATTTTGAGAGAAGAAAGAGATCCCATGATTTTACAGTTAATAAATTTTGTTTTCTCTCTCTCTTATCTCATGGAGTACCCAAATTTCCCATTCCATGTTGGCCTTGTGAGTGGAGGGACTTAGTTAAATATGATACTCCAAAAATTGACATGATATTTAATATTTTTCTATATATTTCTCCGAAATGAGATAATTAATGAAAGGTCAATCATGCTCAGTTAAAATAGTAGATTTTATATACACACCAAAGGCCGAGAACAAAAATATGTTATTAACTTTCACTTTGTGAATTCTTAGAAGTAGGATTGATAACTTTAATAAAAAATAGGGATCTCCCATAGTTCCATTATGTTTAAACATATAAAAACAAACACATATGAATGACCATAGAAAGTTGCACAAGAGTGTTCATACATAGTATGGGAAAGACTTAGAAATACAAACAGAAATTGATTCACAAAGAGACAACCAATTTAAGATACTCAAGAGATAGATAATAAAATGACATTAAAAAGTGGATGAAATAAATATTTTTTGTGGTAATTGAATATAGAGATGGATTTGGTGCTAATATTAAAAATAATAGAGAAGTAATTAAACTGCATTTTTGACATGTTGTAGCGAGAGAGTAATATGTGAACTACATATAGAAAGAGAGTCTACAAGAAAAGCTGGTTAATATGAATGATGAGTTCTACCATGCTTACATGCATGTATTGATTAGAATGAGACACTAACATGCAAATTGCCATTATGGAAATTTTTTAGGATGTTACCACAACTAATTTAATGGGTGCACAAAAATAATACATCAATCATATTGATATTACAAGAGATCTCTCTACATCAACAATATAGTGATGTCATTTAATATATATATTGATCATTCACTTGAGTTAGAAAATATAACACTACATAAATTTGCAAGGACATTTTCATACATAGAAAATCACAAGGGATTCAAGTGGATGAAAAGAACAATTATAGAGGTAGTTATTACTGTATATCCAATTTTTTACAAAATCCCAACTTGTACTTCATAACACTTTGAAACATTTTGTTGGAGTGAGCTATTTTTATACAAATAGTTCTATAATAATATAGAAAGAAATATAGGCCTCACATGAGAGTTGATAATAAAAAATTGGATATAGATGATAGGAAATAATGTATGGAATGTAAATCACATCATTGAAGAAGATAGTAGTTCAAAAGAAGAAGATGTGATTGTAGAGCCAAAAATAGTAGATAATAATGCAGATGGAATAATGGGCATAAACAAAAGAGAAGCCTTCTCCCAAATGGGCCCAACAAGTACCATATCACTAAATAACTTCGATATTCTCAGGAAGCATGAGTTTGATAATAGCTATAAATGTCATCATAGTAGAATCACAAAAGATTTACATGAAATTGCTACACATTTCATACATGACAAGAAAATCAATGGGTATAATGATGCTACACCAACAAGAACTAGGCATGATATGTTGATTTTATCACCAGAACAAAAACTAGCACTCCATATTATTGATGAGCATAAAATAAAAAAGTCACTATAATAAACTATTGCATATGATTGTATATGAGACCGTAGGTATAGGGAAATCATACTTAATTTCATGTATCATAGAGTTATTGAGAAACCATACATTATAAAGTAAGAGCCAGTTACTCAGACTAGCACCAATAGGGGTTGCTATATTTAATATACATGCTTTGAAAATACATTCAAGGCTCAAAATACTTATTAAAGAGATGCAACCATTATAGAACCATGCATTAACCACATTCCAGGAAGGAATGAAATATATTAAATATATCCTTGTATATGAGATGAGCATAGGACCAGAGTTTCTCCTCAAAGCTAATAATAGAATACATGAAGCATTCCCCCATCAATAACATGCATATTTTGATGTAGTTTCAATGATACTATTTGGACACTCATCCCAACTACCACATGTGATGGAAAAACCTATACATACATCACATTCTAATACTAAGTTATTATGTAACCAATTCACAATTGTTGTCACTTTGCAAATAATTTTTTGACAAGAAGGAGACAATAGCTTACAAGAATTTATTTTTTCAAATGTTACATAATATTTGAGATGAAAATCCAATAGAGGATAATTGGAAGCTACTAATGAAACTTATAGACATACGCTTGACATCATTTGAAAATACAACATTCAATGGTGCTACACACTTATTTGCAACTAAACAATAAGAAGATGTCAAAATCATAAAATTCTCTGGTTGCACTAAGTGCACCAACATATATTCTCTAAGTCAAAATAAAAATATTATTGATGATGAACAATTTGAAAAATATGTTCTCCTCTGCAAGGACAATGCATCACATTTATAAACAATATATGGATAGAGAAAAGATTGGTTAGTGGAGCTCTTGGTGAGTTTGTCAATATTAAAAATGGGCTAGGATGTAAACCACTAGGTGTTCCCATGAATGTGACCATGAATTTTGATAATTATTGTGGATCATCATGGGATGAACATGATACAAAGACCATACCAATTGTTTCTATCACATTAGGAAGCCAGAGACAACTCCCACTCACTATGTCATGGGCTATTACAATACATAAATCACAAGGGCTAACAATCCTAACTAATCATCATATCCAATCCTCATTTACCTTTGAAAGGTATGCTAAAATGAAAAATAACCCATGCATAATTAAACAGAAGAAAGAGGAATCTCGCCTTGATCAACTAGCAATGGAAACAAGATGTAACTATTTTACATCTATGAAGAATAACCAAATAAACGTATCACTATCAATATAGCCCTTTAAGGGATAATAAAAAATTATCTTGTAATGAATACTATAACATTATGTTATATATCAAACTATCGTTGTAATTCTTGCACCCTTCAAAGGTGCAAGTGCTAGTAATAATATTTTCAATATTTTCACTTTATGACATGAGATCTTAATTATTTGTATTTTATTTGGTGACTGATATAGGTTATCTATCGAAGCAATACGTTTTATGTTTCATCTATTTGGATATGCATTAATCTTTGGACTGAGTATCTTGTCTATAAAAATGTTGAATTTAGTATAGATGTACACATCCATCCTTGTTATCTCCCAAAAGACTCTATATGGTACCTATCAACTCATTGTTCATGATGTCCCAACCTCATCTAATGCAAAATGTGTCTTACACCATTCAACAACATCATGTGCATCATTTATATGAACTCCTTGATAATTCATTTGATAATTTTGCAAAGCACGTTTGATGCATGCTCCAACACCATCATGTTCACCTTTTCCATGACCACTCTTGAAGAAATTCCATATGTGTTTTATATTATAATTGTGATGATATCTACATAATGCATAAAATGGTCTATGATTATTTGAACTATGTGGCACATCCATCAGACCAACCATAATGTTTATCAACATTTATGTTTCTTTCTTTCAAATAAGAAAAGAAGATATTGAAGCAATGTTTGAAATAGTGAATGTCATGTTCTTTATCATTACTTATATAGAAATGATATTCCCTTTTAATTACTCGTGCTTGAACTGTACTTTGAATACCATCCAAATTTAACTGTGCACGTCTATAACAAACATGTACCATAATAGTGACCTACTAAGAAAAGTGATTTAATCTGATTGAATTGCTTTATGATGAACAAAGGAATAGTTCTCTGCATAATCAACAACTGATACAATTATTCCATGTGGGAAATTATCTCTCAAAGTTTGAAACTGTCATGCGTGATGAATATAAGGTTGAATCAAACTCTAAAATCCGTCCATAAATGTTAGAATAGGTAACTCCTCTTCAACATATTCCAACCTTTTTGTCTCTTTTCCCAACTTTGTTTCATTCTTGACATACTTGTAACTTTTGCAATTCAATTTTTTTGTTGCATAAATATTTTCAATTTTCAAAGGAAATAGAGCCAATTTACCACATGTTTCATATAATCTTTTGATGCAATTTATTTGAGCAGCTAGATCATCTATTTTGTCACATAGAATAGACGATATAAACTCACTTCTCCTCCTAGGAGGAGCAACATGAAAACCATGTGTGTCTTCTACAAACTTTTAAAATACTTGATAGTGGAGATCAAACTCAATATGATGATGACAACAACATGTTTCAAACACTTTGTTTGACTTCACAAAGTATGGCTTCAATTTTTCAAACAATGTTTGCCCAACTTTTACATTAGGATGTTCACTGCAAAATGACACATATAACTCATGTTGTGTTGTGTCCAACCAATGTTTTGTATAATGTTCATATTGACTAGATGCAATCCTATGCCTAATAACATCTCTATTGTTTGATGGACGATGAGTGTTATCAATCCAAAATGATATGAATAAATTTTTTATTGACTCTTCAATCCTATCAGAATGAGGTGCTCTACACATGATTTCCCAATTGCCTTCCATAGTACTGTCATCCATAATTAATCTTCTCTTAACATATTTTCTCATTGATTTCCTACAAAAACCCATTTTAGATGAAATTGAAGATATTTGTCTATTTTGGGTCATATTCTTATTTACAAAAAACATCAACATCACTTTTCTTTCCATGGACTTATCTTTAGTTAGAGAGTATTTTCCTATGTTTCTCAAACCTTGTTTAACATTTTCAATTAGATCAGTCTGCATGTTAGAAAATCTTCTCTTCTTTGATGTTGTGTCTACACCTAACAATTTCAATGCCTCTTGCAACTTCTTTTGTGTAAGAAAAAGTGAAAGTAACTGAGCTTGTTCAAGTGTTTTAGTGTGATCAAATTGAGTCATAATTTCTCTTATCTTCTTATTCATTGACCTTTTCTTAGACAAACTTAATGGTTGAACAGTAGATGCAAGTCTTCTCAAGTTAGCCACATCCATTTTAAGTAAATTATCTTATTCTTTTGGAGAAATAGAATTCTTTTAGATTGGGAAATATTTAGGAGTTCATCCATACCAGTTTCTGCACCTGATCCCGACCCTTCTCTAACTTTTGTTATTGGAATTTCTACAGGGAGTGATCTTGAGCCTTCTCCAACATTCATTGTTTGAGATTCTGCAAGGAAAGATTCTAACCCTTCTCCAAATTCTTTTATTCAAACCTCTATAGGGAGCAATCTTGAACCTTCTTCAACATTCATTGTTTGAGATTCCGTAGGGAGTGTTTCTAACCTCTCTCCCATCTCCACTTCTTCTACTTCTATCAAGCCTTCTTCAACATTTCCTTCACCTTGTTGATTTGTTGCAACAAATTTATAAATAAATCAAATTAGATACAAAATAAGATTCAAACATAATTAAATTCAAAATCATAAAACAAAACTAATATATATAATTACATACCTTGTTTAATTCAATGATAACGTGCCATAGTTTTTTGAAAATTTCTTTGTTCTACTTCATTAGATCTCTTCCTTGCATATTTGTTTTCCCTTCCTTTCTTGTTTCCCATTATAAAATCATAAAAAAAAAAAATTACCCCTTTCCTCAACATAAATTTCGTGCAATAACTATATAAAAATGTTGTTGTATGAGTTGGTAGTATGACTTCACTATTTTTAAGCTAACTTGTCTGAAGCCGACGTCAGCATTTTTTTCTTTTTTTTATGTTCATGTCAACACAATTAAATTTGCATGTTCATGCAAACATATCCACTTCAATTTCTAGCTACCAAATTTTTTTGGGTCGTATGTTCATTTTGAACATATGCACGTAGCGAACATACAAAATTACATTTTTTGGGCCCTTTTTTCTTTTTATTTTTATTTTTCTCTTTCAACACCCATAATTGTAGATAAATGATCTCCTACTATAAGATAAAAAAATGCTAAAATGTGCTACTTAGAGCAAGCTTTCCAATGACTATAATTGTAATACATATTTTAATCATTAAGACTTTCAAATATGAGTTTAACTCATCATAGGTTCATTACCGATTGAACATCAACTAACTTTGACAGTTCAGGAAAATTAGTAAATTAGGTCAAATATTTTTTGAAAATTATCTAGGAAATAGCTTATTGAGTTAGCTTTCTATTAAAAAAGAAAAAAAAAGATTTATGATAAATTGACTTCAAGTTATCTGTGTCAAAACAAACATATGTCTGAATTACAATTGGTGTCACTTCAAAACTTCATAAATTATACAATATTCAACCAAATCAAATCAAACCAAAGGCATCCTCTAGATATTGCTGTTACAAATCCAACACCATAAGAATTACTTAATTATCTTTTGTAGAAAAAAAGTTACGTGTGTCAAATAGACGGTCACTCTTTAAAAATATTGAATTTTATTATGTACTACTTTTTGGAGGAGAAGAAAAAATTGAAATAAATAATTTTTTTTTAGATTAAAAAATATGGTTACAAAGTAGGAATAGAGTACTAAAAATCACTAGTTTATGTCATCTTGAAATTATTTATAGCTTTAGAGATATACTCACTCGAACATGAGGTTTTTTTCAAAAATATTGATTTTAGTGTCAAAATTGGTCAAAAAGTGGAACCCATTATTGTGGGATCACCCATATATATATATATATATATATATATATATATATATATATATATATATACATATATATACCTGGGTCTTAAGAGGTGGAGGATGATCATCAAACTCCATCATATCATCTATCGATGCACCTCTAGTGTCAACATCCTATCCTAATACACCAACATCATTTCCTGAAACTCCAACACCTACTAAACCACCCTGAGTGCCACAATCTCCAATTGCTAGTAATGATGAGTGAAGTGGTGTGTGTAATTGGGTGGGTAATGGTGTAGAATCAGTGTCGAGTAGGAATAACATGTCCATGTACAATGAAAATCCCATGCTTGGACTAGTATCAATCTCAAACAGCTCTTGTAATTGCTCACCAAAATCATCAAGGCCCTCAACTATGATCTTGACATCTCCAACTTGTATGCCTGAGTCATCTATAGAGTGTCATAAGCTTGGTGTAGAATGCTATGAACTATGTTGTGTGGTGATTTTCACTAGTGTGGTCTATGCCTATGGAACTATGGGGCTCTAATGGTGTCTAATGGCATCCATCACTGAGTGAACTGGTATCCCTTATGTATTGAAAATATAACTAACACTCTGCAAAAAATCCTCCAAAAAATACAACTCTAAATCCATATGTGTGTGATGTCTAGAAAGAGCATGAACATCATCTGGTACTGGTAGTCCAGTAGATCTATATGCGTCATTAGGGGAGGTTCCTAAAGTGCTACTCGATGCCTCTAAAGATGGTCAACCTGGATGACTTTGTCGAGTGTGAATATAGCGACCAAGAGAGTTAGATGTAATACTAGTAGCTGCAGATGCAATGTGTTCAATACTATCAATCACTCCCCTCTAGGAAGCAATGATAACTCTATCTATAATAGGTGCTAGTGTTGGAGTCATTGGAGGAAGTCTCTATCCAACAAACTGTCTCACATCTAGAGGTGGAAAATGTTGTGCACTATAATATTGGTCATGATTTGCGATCTAACCACACCTCTATCCACAATAATCTAGAATGTCTAAGTAGTTGACATTGAGCCCCATGTAGAACTCAGTGTACAACTACTATGCAAAATAAAGAGGTATCTAATTGTTATTAGGATAATGACCATGTATGGATAAAAATGAGGATAGATCATACTAGCAATAAAAAAATCTTTGCATCGTGTCACTTGATAGCCTCTCACCCTGCCCTATATACTCTCATATGATGGAAATAAATCTTGTTTGATGATGTTTTTGGGGGCCACCCTCTTGACATCATCAAAAGATGTTCTCTTGAAATCTTAGCTCTAAGCTCCCTAGATATGATAGCTAATATAGGGGTAAATGAATGATGAGCTCTAAATCTACAAATGAGATCCTATAAACTCCCACATATGGTCACACATATGTCTCTATATAAACCATCATCAGAGGATAATATAGATTGCTCTAATCTAATAACCTCCTTCTCTGCAAAAGCAAATAATGCATTGATATCAATATGTGGAGGTGGCACAGCAACAGTCGTAGCAGGACCTCTAGTAGGAGCCACAATAGGATCTCCCACACCAGGAGCTACACTAGGAGCCACAACATGAGCCCCATGACAAGCCACAGCATGAACCCCACCATGAGCCACAACACGAGCCCTACCACGAGCAGCATCATAAATTACACCATGAGCTATAATAGGAGCTACAACAAGAACCACAATATGAGCAACAACAAGAGCCATAATAGGAGCCACAATAGGAGGAGTCACAATAGAAGCCTCATCACCCTTAGGATGATGAGTAGGATGATTGTGTGAAGTCATATCTACAATGGTGGAGCTAATATATATGTAAATACACATCTGCATATACATGTAGTCTAGTGCAAAATTTTTTATTTAAAAGATATGTAATTGTACATCATCAAATCTATACATTAATATATCATAAATGAGTGTTAGAGATAGAGTTAGGGTTTGAGTTTTTAGTTAGGATTAGACTAGTGTTTGACTTAGGGTTTGAGTTAGACTAGGATTTGATTTAGATTAAAAGGTTTGATTACAGTTTGATTTCTAGAATTATAATTAGATTAGGATTTGAGTTAGATTAGGGCTTCATTTAGATTAGGGTTTATTTTTCAATTAGGATTACATTAGAGTTTGAGTTAGATTAGGGTTTGAGTTTTCAATTAGGATTACATTAGAGTTTGAGTTAGATTAAGGTTTTAGTTTCTAGTTAGGATTATATTATGGTTTGAATTAGATTAGGGTTTGAGTTTGAAGTTAGGATTATATTTGGGTTTGAGTTAGATTAAGGTTTTAGTTTGACTTAGGGTTAGATTAGGGTTTTAGTTACTGTTAGGGTTATCTAGTTAGATTAGGGTTTGAATTAGATTAAAGGGTTTGTTAGGGTTTAATTTCTAGGGTTACAATTAGATTAGGGTTTGAGTTAGATTAGGATCTGGTTAAGGTTTGATTTCTAGGAGCATGATTAGATTAGGGGTTGAGTTATATCAGGGTTTGAGTTTTCAATTAGGATTAGATTAGGGTTTGATTTGGATTAGGATTTCATTTAGATTAGGGTTTGAGTTTTTAGTTATGATTAGACTAGGATTTGAGTTAGGGTTCGGTTAGGGTTTGATTTCTAGGGTTACAGTTATATTTTTTTCAAATATTTTTTAATGTTTTTATAATATTTTATAATATTTTTTCTAATACTTTCTAATGTTATATTGTTGGTGTAAATAAGTGTTTACATATTAAAATTTACTTAAGTTTACTTAGGTCAATCCATTATTTTATTATTTCTTAGGTGAGACACTTAGGAGTTTGTGTACTCTTATGAGTTGTCATGTTGAAATTATTGGAGTAAGCAACTCTAATTCAGCACATGGTGTCTACAACATTGGAGTTTGCATAATTAATTGAGTTGTCACATAGACAACATAGTTATTTGCACTCACATGGTGTCTACAACATAATTTTTCATGCTGCACCTTTGTAGGCTTATCCTCTCATCATTGCACTTACTCCTGTCCTTAATAGAGGATAACTCACACCTGGTGGACATGTTTCTAGTTGTATAACTTATCATGTTGTTGATTCCTAGGCATTCTAGAAGCATTCTAGAGGCCTTTATATATAGGCACTCATAGTGTACTTTCATATTAAATGAATATCATATTGTTATTTTGGTCATACTCTTTTGGTCTACTATTGTGCTTGTGCTTGAGTTCCTTGGTCTTGGGTGATTTTTCCCTAAGGAAAATTCTTAATGATATCAGAGCTGAGGGAGATTCTCTTCACATAACCATTCGAGACCATTTTTGCTTCAACACCTTGACCTAGATCTAGAGAATCTACAAAAATTGGGAGCCTCTAAAGCCAAAATGAACCTCGTCATTGCATTTGGAATGTCGATTCGGTAAAAATTGACTATAAATTTGCCTATTTTTGGCTAAAGTCAATTTTGAGGCAATATTTTTTTGCAAACTGACACTTGAAGCCCTAATTTGCAAATATGGTATGGTCATTTATTGGATCTATTGATTTATGTTTCATATTTGTAATTAATTTTTCTCTATGATATTTCATCTGCAACTTTTTGAATATTTTTTTTTAGCCCATCAAGGCTTGTAAAGAATTTTTTTTGTAGGAACTAGGCAGTGACACCTTGGCCCCTGCAAGGAATATTTGTCAAATATTCCTTTAATATTTGGCAAGCTTTATCAACATTATTGGACACATCAAATTAATCTGGCAACCCTACCTTCGACAACCTTCACAACTCATCAATTGACGGCAAGGGTTTACACACCACACAATGACTTTAAATCACATTCATGATATTGTGTTTTTAAACACTTCTATCTCCATCACCTAACACATGTGGGAAAAATCATTCTATTGGCTTTTAATTTTTGGCCATTGATAAACAATTTCCACCCACCCACAGCAACCAGCACTAGCAACACTTGTGAATCCTCCTTCCAATGATGGTGATGCTACTTTCTAACCTCAGCACCATCCATTGTAATGTTTTGGTCGCGACAGCAAATCCTCTTACCAACCACATGCTGCCACATCAAACCTATAGTCTACAGAACTTGCCACACTATGTAGCTGCCATGTGGGCATTCCAACTCACTAGTGCAGGTCTGTCAAATACATGGAAGCCACATGACATCATGTTACAAGACACATTTGCCCAATCAGAGAGGACTAACATGTAAACCTATGTCCAAGACATGACAACAAAGACTAGTTAGCTCAGACACATGTGCCTCCATGTTTGACCTAGATCTACAAGATGTCATTGAAACATGAGCAAAGACATCTTTTGGTATGTAAATTTTTGTATAGCCATGCAAACAATGACATCATCAAGGGGTAGAGTTTTTGCTGATATCATCATTTTGCTATCTTAAAATTGATGATGGTCTAACCATCATCTTTAGCCAACTTTGAACTACTACAATGGTCATTTGACCATCAGATTTCACCTCATCTTTTCCTGATCAGACCCCTTTCCAGATTCATTTTTTATTTGATAGTTTGACTTTGGGAGGCCATATCTAAGTCATCTAGGCTCCAAATTAGGTGCATTTTAAAATTATTTTTTCTAGAATTTCCTAAACATTTTAGTGGCATTGTTCTTCTCTAGTTTTGGTGCAAGGATCTCTAAAAAATTGCATTTTTTGGCAACTATACCTGTCCAATCCTACATTTTGCAACTTCAATTGCTCTGTATAGGCTCATCTGGAGTCGAAAATAGGTTTCATTTTTTTTGAAGGTGCATTATTTTTTATCTACTTTCCAAATCTACAATTAGATTATAGGGTTTTGTGGACAAAAGCATCCCTTTCAAAATTAGGTCCTTTTCTACATTGTAATGCTTTGATATAACTTTAGAATTGTTATATATGTGAGATACATTGTAATGTTCTAGTTTTGAACTCTATAAGGAGTTTGTAAAAAGGAAAAATTAGAAGTCCACTAAGGTCAAAATTGGGAAGTGGCTATTGCAAATGCACTACATATAAAGTGCCAAAAACATTTTTTTTTGGGGGTTTGTTGATTGAGTGAAAAGGGGTGGTGTTCTTGGTGTTGTGCTCCTCTTTTCAGCTATTTTTTTCTTCATTTCTTGCATCATCAGAAATTTTAAGTTTGTAAAATTAACACCACATAATTATGTTACATGGTCCATTAAAATGTGGTGTTAATTAATGCATAATCAAGTTTCCCAATATGTTGATGGTACCCTTCCTAAACCAATAGGTAATCAAGTATCTAAAAGTGACATTAATGATTGGGAATCTATAGATAGGAAAGCCCTAGGTAATATTATGTTGGGGTTGAAGAAAAAATCCTCTATCAGATTGATAAGTACAAGACATCCAAGGATGCTTGGGATGCTGTCAAAAACGTGTATGGTAAAGTGTCTGAGGAAGATGTTTACAAAATTAAAGATGAGCTTGTCTCCTTAGACCCTAAGACATTTGATTCAACACAAGATTTCATCATTAATGTGAACAAATTAAGAATGAAGCTTCATGATAATGGTAGTCCTATTAAAGTTGATAGGTTAATCTATCTCATTCATAAAAAGCTGCCATCTGAGTACTCTACATTTGTTTCTTCTTACAACAACATAAAGCCTAAATTAGGGGTTGTCTATTAGAAAGTCACTTTTGATCATTATGCTCAACTATTGGATGATGAAGAAAAGAAATTGCAATCAATGGGGATTCTCTAGTCATCCAAGTCTAAGGTATTGGTGGCCAATAATGAGGGTTCTCAAACTTCAAATGAAGGAAAGGGAAAGAAGAAGAAGTGGAAAAATAACACACAAGAGGATATAGAAAAGACAACACCACCATCAAATAAATGAGGCAAGTCTTCCTCAAATTTAAACAAGAAGGGGGACAGTAATAAGGAGAAGGAAAAGTGTACCTATTGCAAGAATTTGGGTCACAATGAACATGAGTGTTATCATAATAGGATTGATGAGTTAATGAAAATCATAAAGAAACACAATGTTCCACTAGGCCTAATTTTTATTAGGAGAAAGGATCTTCATCTTCAAATTCAAAGGGCAAAGGGAAAGCACTTATGGAAAACTCAAGTTCTTTAGCATAATGGATTCTTGACTTGGGTGCCTCATATTATCATATGGGTTCTTCAAAAGGAGACTTTTCTTCATTGAAGTAGTCTAAGGTACCACACATCTTTGTAGGAAATAATACAAAAGTGGAAGTTGAAGGGAAAGGACAAGTGGACATGGAAAATGGAGAATTAAAAAATGTTCTCTATGTTCCTAACCTAAGCTCTAATCTCCTCTCAATTTACCAAATCACTCGGTATGGAGATGGCAATAAAGTTGAGTTCCTTCCAGATTTAGTAATGGTGCACGCTCTCAAAGATGATTCGTTAGTTGCAGTAGGGAGATTTAATCATGACACAAGGTTGTATTCTTTCTCCCACTTTGTACCAAAGTCTCCTTCACATGCTTTGTTGACTCAATCTCATCCACAAAATAAATTATGGCATGAGCAGTATGGTCATCTTGCCTTCCACTATCTTCATCAACTTTTCTCACATAATATGGTCAAAGGTCTACCTACAATCAACTTTTCTAAGGGTGAATGTTCAACATGTTTAGTGGATATGCATCTAGAGGAGAAGTTTGATAAAGGGAAGTCTTCAAGAGCACCAATTTTTCTTCAATTGGTTCACATGGTACTAGTAGGTCCTTTTATAGTGACATCAATCAGCAAGGGTCGCTACACATTTTCATTGATGGTTTTTCACACTGCACATGGGTCTACTTTATTCATCATAAGAATGAAGTGTTGGACAAGTTTCTAGCCTTCAAGAGTCATGTTGAATAGCAATCAAGGAAAGCCATCAAAGCTCTTAGGATGGACAATGAAAGCCAATATGTGAACACAAGACTTAAAGACTTTTGCAAATTGAGAGTATTAAAATTTAGAATCCACTAGAATTCAGTCCACACAAGACAGATGTTGCAGTAATGAGGATATGAACTCTTAAGTCAATGGAAAGTTGCATAATACAAGAAAAGTCTCTAGATCTTATACTTGAAGTCAAAGCTATAAGTAGTGCCAATCACATACTTAATAGGTCTCCTCATAATGCCTTCGATGGCAAGACTCCTTTTGAGGCATGGTGTGGCAGAAAACTAGTTGTGGAACACTTTAGAGTCTTTGGTTGTCTAGCATGGGCAAACATATCTTCTAGGGGATGCAAGGTACCACCACCTAGGCCTTGTACTATCATCAGATATGAAGATAGTGCTAAGGCATACACACTTATGGATATTGAGACACATGAGATCTTTATAGAGAGGAATGTACACTCTAAGGAAAGTTCACCTAGCTTATCCTATAATCCTCTCCACACTTCATGCATAGTGGAAACTGATTATGACACTAGCGATAGTGATTCAACAGATTTAGATATGTGGGATCCTATTGAAAAATATAGGGAGAGGTCATGACATCATCACATTCTACATGCATATATAGCCATAGTGATAGGTCCAACATAGCAGGGTACACCTTGTCTTCTAGCTCTAGCATTAGTGGATGACTTCTTAACAAATATTTTAGGTTTGTTTGTGGAGTCACACATTGGAGATTTGGGAGACATAATTGATGATATACATCTCTTTGATCAAGAAGATCCTTCTTCATAGGTTGATATGATTGTGGATTCTTATGTACAACAGTTGCAGGAGGTCTTTTTGTCATTTGAGGAGATAATAGGCTCTTTGGGATAGGTTCTACATCCATCCTTGCTAGATCTAACATTGTTCTTTCCAGTAGCATTGGAAGGGATGACAATTAGTATTGACACAGGGATAGTTGATCAAGTTTCCAAGGCATCATTGATCATTAGGATTATTTCTACACATAGGAGAAGCATCTCATATGTACCTATGATATTGTTTCTTCCAAAGGGGAGAAACATTATTTAGTAGTCATGGATCAACTTCTACATTGGAGTAGCTATCACTGATCAATACTCTACATTAGGGAGGACTACCTTGTCTCTCTTCTTCTTCTCTCTCTTGTGGGGGGGACTTTTTCCTCCTATGGGGTTTTGTCCTTCTCATACTTCTCTTTTGTATATATTTGATGTATGTCATAATGGGGTGGTCTTGATTACTCCATCCATCCATGCATCTTGACTTTTCATCTCTCTTTTTGGGGGAGGGTTTTTCCCATGAGGCTTTTCCTCTTTCTCTTCTTTACAAGATATTGCATTGCATTATGTACATGGGTACCTAACATGGCCTAGTAGCATAGACCCATCTTGCATTTCATCCTAGCTTTTGTAAGCTTAAGTGCATTCCCCTAAGTTGTACTTAAGGGGGGGTGTTGGTGTAAATAAGTATTTACTTACACTTTACTTAAGTTTACTTAGGTCAATGCATTATTTTATTATTTCTTAGCTAAGACACTTAGGAGTTTGTGTACTCTTATGAGTTTTCATTTTGACAACAATAGAGTAAGCAACTCTAATTCAGCAGATGGTATCTAGAAGAGTGGAGTTTGCATAATTAATTGAGTTTTCATGTAAACAACACAATTATTCACACTCCTATTTTAGCACATGGTGTCTACAACATAATTTTGTGTGCTACACCTCTGTAGGCTTATCCTCTCATCATCGCACTTACTCATGTGCTTAATGGAGGACAACCCACACTTGGTGGACATGTGCCTGGTTGTATGACTTATCATGTTGCTAATTCCTAGGCATTCCAGAAGCATTCTAGAGGCCTTTATATATAGGCACTCCTAGTGTACTTTTATATTGAATGAATATCATATCGTTATTCTGATCATACTCTTTTGGTCTACTGTTGTGCTTATGCTTGAGTTCCTTAGCCTTCGATGATTTTTCCCTAAGGCAAATCCTTACATATACTAATTTATTTTCTTTAATATTATACTAATATTTTCTAATGTTATACTAATTTATTTTTCTAATATTGCAGATTAACGTTTTTTTAATATTTCAAGTAATGTTTTTCTAAAATTCTACACTATTGTTTTTTTAATATTCTGTAATGTTTTTCTAATATTTTCTAATTTTCTAGACTAATATTTTTAAAAATATTTAAAAATATTCTTCTATTATTCTTCTAATATTTTCTAATATTTTTTCCAATATTTTTCTCATATTTTTCTAATATTTTCTAGACTAATATTTTTAAATATATTTTCTAATATTTAAATGTAATATTTTTTCTAATATTTTTCTAATAAAACTAATATTTTTCTAAATTTGTTTCCTAATGTTATATGCTAATATTTTTCTAATATTGTAGATTAATGTTTTTAAAAATTTTGTAATATTTTTCTAATATTCTACACTATTGTTTTTTTAATATTTTGTAATGTTTTTCTAATATATTGTAATATTTTCTAATATTTTCTAGACTAATGTTTTTAAAAATATTTTTTAATATTTTCCTAATATAAATGTAATGTCTTTTCTAATATTTTTCTAATAAAACTAATATTTTTCTAAATTTGTTTCCTAATGTTATATTGATATTTCTCTGATATTCTAAATTAACATTTTTAAATATTTTCTAATGTTTTTCTAATATTCTAGACTGTTAGTTTTCTAATATTTATCTAATTTAACACTATTTTTTTTCTAAATTTGTTTCCTAATGCTAAATTAATATTTTTCTAATATTCTACACTAATGTTTTTTAATAATTTCTAATGCTTTCTAATATAAATGTAATGTTTTCTCTAATGTTTTTTTGATAAAACTAATATTTTTCAAAATTTGTTTCCTAATGTTATACTAATTTTAAAAATATTTTCTAATGTTTTCCTAATATTCTATACTATTGTTTTTTAATATTTTGTAATGTTTTTCTAATATATTGTAATATTTTCTAGACTAGTGTTTTTAAAAATATTTTCTAATATTTTTCTAATATAAATGTAATGTTTTTTCTAATTTTTTCTAATAAAACTAATATTTTTCTGAAATTCTAGATTAATATTTTCTAATTTTTTTAAAAATATTCTAGACTATTTTTTTTCTAATATTTTCTAATATTTATCTAATTTAACACTAGTTTTTTTTTTCTAAATTTGTTTCCTAATGCTAAATTAATATTTTTCTAATATTCTACACTAATGTTTTTTAATAATTTCAAATATATTTTCTAATAACACTCATATTTAGCTAGAAAATACAAAAAAATTATAAAGGATAAATTAATAGAATTAACTAACATAAATAAACAATAAAAATATTAAATTAACATGAAAATATTCTTTGAAAACATAAAAAGCATAAAAGCATTCAAAAAATAACATACAAACATACCCAAAATAGTGTAATGACCAAAATCTAGAGGAGAATGACACAAAGTGATGTAGCTTGCTTACCAATCTAATATGTTTGCTCCTACATCCAAGTCAAATGCACCTCGCCATAAAAATGAATAGGAAAAATGGAAAAACAAGGTTTTAATCTCAAAACCATCATAATTATATGTTCACACAAACATATTAATTAGGGATTTTAAACCAAATATGTTCGCGCCAACATACAATTCTTTGATGTTCACATGAACATGCTTAATAGGTTTGTGTGAACATATGTAGAATTGAATATGGAATTTTTTCATCATTTCATGATTTCCTTCATACCAAAAAAGTGGTACCCAGTATTGTGGGTTCATCCAACTTTCTGTAAAAACTAGCCAAACCATGAAATGATCTTACCTCACCCACATTCTCAGGTGTAGGCCATTCTACAATTGCTTTGACCTTCTCTAGATCCATTCTCAAACCATCAGCTGAAATCACAAATCCCAAATACACAATCTCCTCTTGCATAAAAAAACACTTTTTCAAATTAATCACCAACTTCTCCTCTTTCAATCTATGCAATACTTGTCTAACATGCTCAAGATGTTCTTCCTTAGTCTTATTGAATATCAGAATATCATCCAAATAAACAATCACAAACTTACCCAAAAATCTTTTTAGAACTTCATTCATCAACCTCATGAAATTACTAGGTGCATTAGTCAAACCAAAAGGCATAACTACCCATTCATACAAACCATCTTTTGTCTTGAAATTAGTCTTCCATTCATCACCTTCTCTAATTCTAATTTGACGATAGCCACTCTTCAAATCAATCTTGGTAAAATACTTTGGTCCACTTAAACAATCTATTATGTCATCCGTCCTCAGTATAGGAAACCTATATTTCACAGTGATCTTGTTAATAGCTCTAGAATTAGTACACATTCTCCATTCTCCATTCTTCTTAGGTGCTAATACAATAGGTACAACACATGGACTCAAACTTTCTCTAAGAAAACCTTTATGCAACAATTCATGCACTTGTCTATTAAGTTCTTCATTCTCTATAGGTGTCAATCTATATGGTGTTTTGTTCGAAAAACTAGCTCCAAGAATCAGATCCATACAATGACTTATGCTACTCACCGAAAGTAAACCATTAGGAATATCCTTAGCAACAATCTATTTATAGTCATTCATTAATCTTGTAATTTCTTCTGGTACTTAGCTAACACTATCTACTAGATGCGGTCATTAGAAGAAGAATTAAGGAATGCAAATTTAGTATGAGGTAGATCATGATGTATTAAAGATATGGTTAAGTATGCAATAGATTTATAATTCATATATGAGTTTGTGAAAGAAAATGAGTCTCCTTGTAATCAAAAACAACTTTTCTTGATTGTGTACTTCTGCAATTAATGCAAAAATTAATTGGATGTCATTTAAAGGTCAAAATTGAGTTATTAAGCATTATTTGATCATACAAGAGTTAAAGGAGAGCTTTAGAGCCAATTTAAGCAGAATTTAAGGAATTTTAAAGAGAAAATTAAAGCAAGCCTTAGTTCTATAAAATCAAGGTATTTATCTTGTGCGCAGTCATAATTTGAAGTTTCAATTTGAAAAAATAGAAAGTCTTATAGTGTGTGATGTAAGAGAGATGCCTAGGTACAAGTTTAAGAAACACCCATATATTTCAATGGAAGATGATCCTCTAGGAGCCTTTTTAGATGTTCCCCATAATGTTTTATATGTTGAGCATATTGGAGCATATATTCACTATAAATTTGAGAGTATTGGTGATAGTGACATCCCTAAGGAGATAGACCTAATCTATAGTAGTGACCTATCATTTAAACAAGGGTTTGAGTATTTGAATGAGCTAAACATCATCAAACACATTTTTTACATAGAGTTTGATAATCATGAGTGGATCAGAATCATCTTGAGAAGAACTCATGAGAATATGTTTTGCATAGGTGACATCCCTATCATGATTGAAAATGAGTTAATTCATAAGCTTACTAGTTTGGGAAATGGGGTTAGTAATCCAATAAATGAGAAAAATGTGAAGAAATTGGTAGAGACAAACTTGAAGACTAAATATGATGGAACGAATATGAGACTAGATATGATAACTAAGATAGTAGTAAGATTGATAAGTGAAATCATTGGCTACAAAATGAATTACAGTTCAAGATTAAATTTAGTTCCTATTGAATTTATCCATGCAAACTATTTGTTGACATTGAAAAGGGAAAATTTAAATATGTGTGAAATTATGAGACAATAGTTGTTGGACAATATAGAAAGATTAAATAAGACTAAGAATCTAGTGTTTAGATTTGAGTCCTTGATAATACATTTATTTTTTAAAGTAATTAGATTTATCATCAATGAGATAGTAATAATTGTTCAATGAGAATGATCACTTACTACTAAAAAAAATAATTAGAAGATAGGATGATGGAAGATATTACAAAGATGATGAAAATTTCTCAAGCATCTATAAAGAAAAGGTATAGGATAACTCCATTTTTGGTGGAAAAATGTAAGAATGACATTTGTTTCATGGTTGAAACTAATGTAACATGTATGTAGGCAGTTGAACCAAGGATCAAGTTCATTGATTCTATGGGATATAAAATGATAGAGAAGCTCATAGAGGGTTATACAAAAATAATCTTAGAATCTAAGAGAGACAAGGAGTGTCCTAGATGTGGCACTTATGAGGATAAAGTCAAGGAAGTACATAGTGAACATCATAGAACAGAGTTAAAAAAAGAGAGTGGAAAAGAAGATTGATACAATTCTAAAGGAAACATATATGAAAAGAGAAGAATATAAGGAAGTAATGTGAATTTCGCTAGAGATGAAAATAAGCGGTCAATCTAAGATACTGATGGCTAAACCTTTAGCAATTGATGTCAGATCAACACCATGGGTCACAATAGCTAGACCATTAGCTAGTGTGCCTTATATATGGAGATATATCACAAGCACAGCTACAAGTTGTACAAATAGTCCAAAAAGAAAAATATGAAGAAGATGTGAGCATCACTATAGTTCAAATAGTTACCCTGCCTAGCACTAGGAGGTTTATGATATTAACTAAAGTTAAATAGGATTAGATGGAATCTTCTTCACACAAAAGAACAAAAAAAATGACAATGGGAATGGGAAAGAAAAGAAAAACATTACATGGCACATAGAGAAGGAAGACTCAGGTAATTGAGTCTGAATCAGATGAATCTAAGAAGAAGAAACATAGGTAAGATAGACATATCAAATAAAGGAAGAGGTGAAGGAACCTACTGGAAGGAAGCCCTCGAAGCCTAATTTAGAAACACTTAACCTTGCAATCATCATTAATGGTAATTTTGTATAGATAAATCAATTTTATGATTTGTATGATAGCATGGATAGTCTATAGTTAGAAAATGTTGTAGTGAGATACATGATTTTATCAAATAAGGGGTTTGAAGATATACAAAAATAGACATTGAAGGATTTGTATATGATAGATTAATAAATAGAAAGAGAAGAGTGGTTGATGAATATAACAAAATTAGGGAAAATATGATACCAAAACAATGTAAAGTGAAACATGATGAATGCCTCGAAAGCATAATGAAGGGTATTGAGACCCTACTAAGAAACAAAAGAAGAGAAATATTGTTGATTGGAGGAAACTATGAGGAGGTTAATGAGGAAACCAAAGAGGCAATTGTAGAACTCATGATCTCAACACCCAACCAAGAACAAGGAAGCAAAGAATTAGGGAGAGCAATCCCTATAATTACAAAACCAACAAAGAAAAAATAAAAAAAGACACCATCAGTTGAACCAATAGGAACAACAATAACTTTGTTAGAGGCACCGTTTGTATTACTAGTGCCAGTGACATAAGTTGCAAAAGATATAGTCATGATAGATGTTACTCTATAGGTAACTATTGGTACTGATACCATGCAAGTGGTTAGTACAAGAATTATCTTGGATACAATAGATGATCCACTCAAGGATTACAGACCATTCATTGTTGATAGTTTGGTTGAGTAGTTCAGTTCTAAGGATGAGGAAGAGAAAAAGAGCAAGAAAGAAGAGGAAGAAAGAAAGAAAGAAAGAAGTAGAGAAAAAGAAGAGATTAAAAGAAATAACGAATATAGGAGAAGAAAAGAAAAGAAAAGAAAAGAAGAGGAAAAATGGAAAGTAGAAGAGGAAAGTACAAGAGAGGAAGAAGAAATGAGGAAGGTAGAAGAAATGAAGAAGAAAGAAGAAGAAGAAAAGGAAGAAAATGAGAAAGAATAAGAGGAGGAAATAGAGGAGGAAAAAAAAAGAAAAGAGGATTAGAAGGAATTAAATGATAGTAATGCAAGAGTCAACATTCTTGCCACAACTAAAGCATACTATAACTAAATTTGACAAATTTAAATTTTAGCATAAATAAAACATTTTACTACAAACCCTAAGAAGACCAAATCTCCATTAGAAACAACATTGGAAAACTTGTCTAGAGATTGTGATGATTAGTTAGGCTTGATAACATCTTTGAGTAAATTATTTGAAAGAAACAAGAAGGTGAAAAGTATAGAAAAAACTTTAGAGGAAGTTTCTAATAAACTACAAGATGTCATATCTTTCAAGGTGATGGAGATTGATCCACAACTAAGAGGTAAGGAGTTGGTAAAATAATTTGATAATGAGTTTACTCATTTATCAGAAGTAGAAATTGTACAAACATAGATCAAGGACATAAATTATGAGCTAAATGGAAAACTGAATGAGTTGTAGAGTTTGGTGAGAAAACTCTAACAGCCTAACACCAAGATTGAAGATCTTGAAGCAAATATAGAACACATTCATGATGACATCAAGATCATTGATATGAAGAAGGAGAGAATAATAAAGAGGCTCTCTTCATTGAGAGAACATTTGATGCTAAAGATCAGTAATGTACAACAACAATTGAATGAGTGTCTTTTTATAATGCCTACCCCTACTTGACTTTTCTGATTTGTTTTGATCATATTCTTTCAGGCCTATTCTATTATTATTTTGTATGATTAGCAGTGCTAAATTATTGGAATTGATTAATTGTATTTCATATTTAGTTAATATGTTTATTGAGTTACTTTAGTATTAGTTATTTCATGTATGCATGATTATACTTTGATGATGATTGTATATAGTGATTCCAATTATTTCATGATATTAGTTAGATGAACTATTTTTATGCAGTTTCTATGGATACTTACTTGCATGTGGTGTGTGTGTGTTTTCTTTATGTTTGACAATTTTGATGTGGTTGAGGAAGGGAGTTGTAGTCACCTACTAGTCCGGATCTACATGATGCACTACTTCCTACCATTGCCTATTAGTTTAGAATATATTTGTTTGTACATGCATGGTTTTTATGTAGATTGCAGGTACCAAGTATTGACTTCCCTGAATTGCAAGGATGAGTGTACCCTATTGCAATACATTTCAATGGTATAAGTGGGGAGATAACTCTTGAGTTTGAATTCTAAACCCTAAGCCAATTGTCCTAGAAAGTAGGACAAGTATCTGAGTTAGTTTACCCGATAGAATTCGTCAAGTGATGTGAATTTGTCCTTTTAACCCTAGAATTTGATATTTTCATTTATCTTTAGTTGAGATGTCATCTTTAGTTTCGTGGGTATGTGATGATTTTCTGTTAGAATAAAAACAAATTAAAAGATAATTTAATGACTTAATTTAATGGAAATTTTATAAAGAAGATTTGATATTTAATTATATTTAATTAATTGAGAAATTAATTAAATAAAAAAATTAAATTTAAGAGATTTGATTAAAGTTCTAATTTAGGCATATTTATATTTATTCAATTTAATAATTATTATTTAAGAGTTTTATTTTTAATAATAAACTCTAAATAATATTATTAATTGAATTAATAGATATATTATTAAAGTGTCATAATTTAATAAGAGAGAGAGAAAACATAATTTAATAAAATTTATTTTAATTAAATTGCATAAAGCTTATGTATGAAATTAAAATATAATAAATTAATTAAAGAGAGAAAGTTAATTAATTAAATAAAGATATTTTGTAATTAAATATCTAAAAGTTTTTGCATGAAAATGTAAAAAGATAATAAAATAATAAAAGATAATGATCATCAAGTTCCCTCATGTGATTGCACAATCAGAGCCCCAAATTTAGAGAACTCTTTATCAAAGATCTAGAGCTCATTTTGTTGAGGGGAAACTAGGGATTGGGAGAACCAATTTTCAAAGGACTTTTTCAGAAGAAAGGGGTTTTCTCGTGTTCTTCATGTGATTGCGTGTTTGCGTGTTAGCATTAGATCTAGGTAGGAACTTGTGGGTTTGTGTAATAGTTTCCCATTCTTCAAATTCCTATCTTCTATGTGTCTATCGTGTTTTTGGATTTTAGAATTCCTCTAGGTTGAAACCCTTGGTTGCATATTTATTGTTATTCATTTTTTAAGAAATCTATAAATGAATTTGGTTTGAAACCCATGTATGCAAACTATCATTCTTTGATTGAGAAAAATCTGTATATTTTTGGCTAATTTAAATTGCTTGTTTTGTAACTTTAGAGTTTCATATTTTGATTCAAGATGAGGTTTGAGAAAGAATACCAAAAATTGGAATCAATAAATTTGGTTGTTTTAGTTTCGTTTTCCTACCAGATCTATTGAAAAATTTGGTTATATATATATAATTACAAAGTGAATAGAAATTACTATGTAATTATATTATTATTATTAATATATAAAAAAGTGGAAAATTTGTAATGTGTTGTTGTACGAAAAGGGGGAAAGTATTTCATTATTTTTTAAATAAAATATTTCTTTAGAAAATATGTTTTAGGTGGGTGGGGCCCACCACCACCCCACCCTCTTTTCTCCTACCCATCTTTCTTTCCCTCCCAATGATAGTTTTGGCTGTGGCTACTCATAGCATGTGCTATGAGAGCAGTAGTAGTACTTCATACTACTACTGTAGTCATAGACTATTGTGGTAGTAGCCTTTAAGGGCCAGTCGACGGGCCTTAAAATGCTAGCTTTTTTTAATTATTAAATTTGAAATTTTTTAATTTAATAAGTTTTTAAAATTATATTATTAAATTAAAAAATTTCTTAAATATAATTTTATTTTAATAAAGATTTTTAAATTACTTTAATGTTAAATAAAATAAAATAAATAATTATATTTATTAAATTTTTAAATTAATTTTTAATTATTATGATTAATTTAATTAATAATATTATTAATTAATTAATTTTTTATTGGGTATGAATTGGTAATTTTTAAATAAAATTGTTTTATTATAGGATAATGAATAGGTTTAATAGTAAACTTGTATTATTTTATTAATAATTTGTTAGTTATTATTTAATCATTATTATTTGATTATTTAATAATTATTATTTAATTTTATCTTATAGCCTTAATCAAGACATTGATTTAGTGATAGTTGTGTGTTCAATTTTTAAAAGGAAAATGGATTCAATTAAAGAAGAAATTTATAAATCTTTCTAAAGTTGAAAACTTAGAAATGCTAACATGAACCTTACTATTAAATTGAACTATGTGTTTTCAAAATCATATAGAACTATGAAACTACACTGTCTATTGTATGTTTACTTCTATATTGGGCTTTTGGCTGACTTATCTTTGAGCAAATTAGGATGTTTACTAGAGGCTTGGGAGTTCTATTTTTTGAAGTCATGATGATATTTTGATCACGATCTTTTATACTCAACCATGGTAATGTGTCTTGTATGCTCTATGAGGTGTTTTGATCTATTGATTATTATTGCTTTCTATTGCTCTTGTGTGAAACTAAGGTGAATGGTGTGACCTATCTGATATAGCCTTTGAGTCTTTGATCAGTTATATTTGGATTGCTTTCCAATCACCTATATAGGACCGAGGTGTTTGTATGATTTGTTCTTGGTGATGTCATGTTATGACGTGGTTTGGTTTATGTGTACTTTTTCTTTTTTATTAGTCATGTTAAGATGATTGGATTGGTGAAATCTATGATTTTGATTAGTGATATTTTAATGCTTTATAGTTGCTTGTTTAAGAACTAATGTGTGGTTTATGATCATTTGAGATCTTTTGATTTTACTGAGCTTAGGGTAGGTTATCTATATGTCGTGTTGGGAAGTGGCTTGCAATGGAGGTCAAGCCCCTAAGGAGGCTAACAAGTAACCCATTGTAGGTTATTTAATAAGTGATATCATTTCATTAAATGGGTTTAAAATGAATTAACAAGATATTGGTACCACAAAAAGTCACTAGGGGGCTATAGTATTAAAAGACTAGCCGGGTAACCTTAGAGTTGACTCATTAGTATGCCTTGTCAGTACGAAAGGATACTAGTGCCACATGAGTCACTAGGGGGCTGGAGGATTAAAATATCAACTAAGTAACCTTAGAGTTGGCTTGTGCGATGACACTTGCCCATATGCATAGTATATTTCCTACGTGTCATTGTTGCCTTTGGGCTTAGATGTCTTTTGTGTCTTGGTACCTTTGAGTTAGATTGCTTTTAGGTTTTCCTTGACTTAGATTTTGGATTTGACTTTTGTGTTTGTTATCATGTTTGGGACTTCAGACTATCTCCTCAACATGGTGGGAGTGGACCATTTTGGGTTGCCATGAGGTCAAGTGGTATTTCTTTTTCTTATACCGTTGAGATCCAAGACTTTGATGCCATGGCTAGAGTTCCCTATTCTATATTCCTTTCATTCTATTCTTGTGTACTATGATGGATGGTTATACCTTTTGTATTGTATTTGATTTCATGAATCTTATGAGATGTTGTTGTAATCTATTTTTATGTTGTATATTCTTTTAGCCCTTCATACCCTATGACCTATAGAGTGGATGCGGGTGCATTATGATTATTGCCAAGTGGCATTCAGTATAACTGTATATTATTTAAATGGATTCATACTTGTATATTACTATTTGATGTGAATTTATTATATACTGGATTTAGTGTTAATTAAAATTAAATGTGATTCATCTTCATGGGACCCTTAATAGTTGTAACCAATTTATGTGTTATTGATGTATGAGTGTATGTTAATTTATTTTGCTATTCTATAATTGTTGTTGTATCCTTATCTTTATTAAAAAAATGTTAGTCAAACCTAGTAAAACTTTAGGTTAACTTCTTTTGGGTTCCCTGGTGGGGTGTTACACTTGCAACAAAGACATCTTATGAGAAATTTGTGTATTATGATCTTAATGTAGTTAAAGTAGTGTCATATGGTTTATGTGCTCTTATCAGTATATCAGAGATACTTAAGGTCATAAGGTAGAAAGAGTTTGAGAGTCTAAAGTCCAACTTTATAGACAATATTTCTAGGATGTCAAACTCAGCATGAAGGGAAAGGCAATACAAATTTTAATTATACATAATTTTTGACACCTTTTCCATTTATGTCAAAGGGGGAGAGATAAGGAAAATTGTATGTATTTTTAAGGAATAGTACAGTGTAGAAATATAATTAGGAGAAATAAGGAGAGATGGTATATTATGATCTACAATTTTTGTCATTTTTGTAAAGGTCAAGTTTTGAGAAGTTTTATTTTGGGACCCATATGTTGCCATCAATGCCAAAGGGGGAAATTATTGGTAATCTGGCTAGGTTACATATTTTGATGTTTTCATTTATGGAAACTTATCAGCTATATGAAGTGAACAAAGTAGGAAGATAAAGTCATGGCATGTATACTTAAAATTGTCTAAGTGTTACATAGTTTATCTGTCTGAACATATGAAGTTTCAATCAGCAAGGTTTACAAAGGCTATATAGGAACATGTGCACTTGAGTATAATTAGTATAGAGTATTATTATTCTAAAATAAATTTTTGAGGATAGTATAGTTAGTACAGATAATGTTATGATGTATTTTCTAGTTACAACAGTTCATAGGAAGAACAAAGAATGAGGAGGAAATGGGTATTTTGGGTCAAGGAATTTATTTTTTATGAAAAAATTACTTAACTAATTAGGGATAACATCCTATATGTTAACCCTAAGTCAGAAAAAGTTAATTTTTTATTTTGATAAAGTATATAAAGTTATGAAGGCTGAATGAGTAGATATTTTATAATTAGCAAGGTATAAAGGAAGATTGCTAACTCCAAAGTTATATGTGAGTGAATGTGATATTGATGCATTGTTTTGTGATGCAAATTTTGATGTATGATCAGAGAAATGTGAATTTTGATAATTTTTTGAAGAGTAGAAAAGGCAGTATTAGATAATGACTATATCAATATGTTTCCTGATTGTGTTCTTGTTTAAGTTTATGATTTCTTCTTACATAATTAGCTAGCATAGCTAATCTCCTTCTTTTTTCTACAATAGGTTCATCTTAAAAAATTATCTCAAGTTCATTATTTCTTTCTTGTTCAAGTTCTGGTCCAAGTTCTGCATGCTCGACATTGTCTAATTGATGGTTGACATTGCATGTCTGTGACTCAACATCTTCTGTCTGTTGCTCAACACCCACTATCTACTTCTCAATAATCTGTTGTTGCACCTCATCATTTCCTATCTATTGGGAAGCTATGGCTTGGTTTTCTTGTTCAGTAGGAGTACTAAAAGCACCATCATCCACATATATGAATGTACTATAATCTTCAGTTTCATCATTTCTTTCTATAAATTCATCAACTTTCAGATTTTCACTTTCCACAACTTTGTTAGTGTTAGAGTTTAAATATTGTAAGCTTTACTCTTGGCAGAATATCTTAGGAATATACCTTTATCACTCTTTGCATCAAGTTTTCCATTCCTATTATAATTAAATTATTATCTCCATAATAGCTTTATATATTAATAGGTCCACATAGATCAATATGAACCAATTCTAGAATACCACTAGATGTGTATGTTTTGTTCTTGAAACTAGACTTTGTCATTTTTTCCAATTGACATTGTTTACACATAACATTGTCAAGCTTCTTCAGTTTTGGTAGCCCTCTTACTTTATTCATTTTACTAATGCTAGCCAAATTGTCAAAATTCACATGACATAACCTTTTGTTCCATAACTAAACATCTTCATGTTGTGCAAACAAACTTGTCTCATTAGATAAATCTAGATAGAACAAGTTACCTCTTGTTTGATCACCACTTCCAATAAGCTTACCATTAGCATTATAAAAATATTGGTCTTTCTATGATGGAATTCAACTCCGTCTCCTAATTTTTTACCTATGAAACACTCAACTGGTTATAGTTAAGTCATTCCACCCAATAAACATTGTCACACTTGATTTTTTCAGTTAATTGAATTGTACCTTTACCTTTCAAAATACATGGAATATCATTACTAAATTTAACACATCCACAATTGTATGGTCTAATATATTCAAATTTATTTATATCAATAGTCATATGATTAGATCAACCACTATCAATTATCCATCTATCACTTTTGTTCATATAAGAGATTAGTGCAGTTTTCTCATCTTCATCAGAATCTTCTTTCATAGCAACATAGAAAACTTCATCATCATTACTTTTAGATCTAGTGTCAATTTCTTCTTAAAAAAAAAACAAGATTTCTTACCTTTTTCATCCTTTTTTATTTTTTTAGTCTCATTCATCTCTCCTTTCCTTGTACTTTATTTCCTTTCTCCCATCCTTGTCTTCTCTGTCAAGGCATCTAGTAGCAATATGACCAACCTTGTTACATGAACAACAAATAATAGGTAATTTACCTTTTTATTTATCTCTTCCTCTTCTAGATATTTTTTCAATGAGTGCTTCAAGCTCATCAATTTCATCATCAAAAGTGTCACTGTCACTCTTCACATGTTTTCCTTTTCTCTTGCTAAGAACTAATTACAACTTAAAAGTAGATTCAATAGTAGCAGGTGTGTAGTTATCAAAGCTAGACATCTCAAAAGTAATAAGTCTACCAATTACACCTTCTAAATTCAAAGTGTTACCTAGAGTACATCTTAGCTCTTGTATTGCAAAAACTCTAATGACATATATAGGGAGTAGGGTTCTCAATACCTTGATTATCACTATTTCATCTTTGATTTCTCCATTTGCACCTCAAATAGCATTGAAAACTTCCTTGATTCTTGTACAATATTGTACTATGTTATCACCTTCCATCATTCTCATGTCATCAAGTTTTCCTCTTGGGCTTTCTAATTTAGTACTCAAGATATTGTCATCTCCTCCACATATGGTCTCTAGTTTCTCCAAATCTATTTTGCACTATCATATTATTTTATATCATCAAACTCAGCATAAATTAGTGGTAAAGCAATCTCCAAAATTGTATGATTGTGTTCTTGTTTTTCTTTTAGTTGTTGAGCAGTAAGAGGAACAATTGTTATCTTCACATATTCATTGTCCACAAAGTTTATAGTAGCATTTTTTATATTGGATATATGCAGCCTCATCAATGTTTGTCATGCAGGAAATTTCTCCTTGTTTATCTTTGATACCTCCCTTTTTTGATTCATGATATTTAGCTTTAAGTACCTTCAAACATCTCTTATAGCAACCAAATTCTCTAATACCAATTGTTAGAATGTTTAGAATAACTGAGACAGGGAGGTGGTGAATCGGTTATTTAAGGTCCATAAGTACATTTGAACAATCAAACATTAAACATTCACTTTTCTTCTTATCCAATTATAGCTCAATCTCTATTGTATACTGGTAAACAAAATTACTAGTAGTTCATTGTCCTAAGGTAAAAAATTTTGCTGAATGTAAACGTGTAACTGTAAAACACCTCAAAACATTCAACACAAGTTTAGCACTATGATTTAACGTGGAAACCTAATTTTAGAAAAACCACCAGCAACATTTCACCACTTTTTCACTCTTTTGAAGTGATCTCTATTAGGAGCCAACCCTATTAAAGGTTACAATACACATTGTTAAATGTAACATGGTTAGAGGATTTAATCACCCTACTCGAGTGGCCTTGTCAAAGGACTTTCATCATTCCATTTAGCATGTCACCTTGCTAAAGGATTTACATATACTGTTAAGTCTTTCAATAAATATTAGTTCAACCTTTGATTAAAAGGATTTTAATACAAACTATTTACAATGATTAGAAAGAAAATAATAGGATTTGATTGGTATGATTTCAACTCACTTTTTTAGTTTCAAATCATTGTTTAGTTCATGTGTTGATTCTCTGATAAGCCTTCTTTGTCACCTCTATCTTTGGTTTTCTTAGCAACCCTTCAAGAAATCACCCTTCTCTTCATAACAAACTTAAGACTTTTGCTTAGATTCTCTTATCACCCTTAGCACCTATATTCCCTTTTACTAGAAACACACACAGATTCCTTGCTCTATTTTCATCATCACATATCTCATTCATGTTCTTCTAATCCCTTTTTGTGCATAAACTTAAAGTTCATCTTTGTGCCTCCTTAAATAGGTAATTTTGATCCTTTGTCATTTTCCATGACCACCATAGATCTTAGGATTTATGACTCGATCCAATAGGTTCATTGTATATTTTCATCTTCCTTCATATCTAGAAACTTCTCATCAAATTCACTCATTAGATATGATACCTAATCCTCTCCTTGAATTAAATGATCCAACTAATCAATCTTATCTTCAACACTCTTTCCATATCCTAAGAAATTAACTGAGTCAACTAGAAATCATGATTCCTCATACACATTCAAAATATTGTCACTCATCCATTACTAAGTTCTGGCACTCAGTCATGATTGAATTGCTCAATTATTTTAGAACTTCTAGCTTGACATCTACTAGCTTGCTCAATCGATACTCATGCTCGGTAAACACTAGATTTTCTAGGCTTGTACTAGAGCTTGATTGACACTAGCATCACTCATCATTCCTTAATATTTTACTTTCTTGCTTAGTCAAGCTTTACATCAATGATATTTCTTGACTTATAATGTAAAGACTTGAACATCAAGATGATATAAAAAGTCACTTTGTCTTATCAAAGTCTAACCAATCAAATGTCCATTGTAAGTTCCTTTTCATAACTCAATTTTCCTCTAGGTTCTATTGTTATGAAAAACTACTCAAATCCTCTTCATCAATCAAATAGATATGACATTTAGATTAACTAGAAATATGTCTCATTAGTAGATTTAACATCAATGACAACACAACAATTGTTCCAATTATAGTTCCAACAATATATATATACATATAAATATGTGTGTGTGTGTGTATACATATATATGTATGTATATATATACATATATGTGTATGTATATATCTATACATATATACATATACATACATACATACATACATAAATATATCTATATATATGTATGTATGTATGTATACATATGTATATATGTATATATATCTATACATATATAAGTATATATATATGTATACATATATACATATAGATATGTATAGATATATACACATATATGTGTATATATATATATATATATATATATATATATATGTATGTATATTTCTATACATATATGTGTATGTATGTATATGTGTATATATGTATATATATACATATATAAATATGTGTGTGTGTGTGTGTGCGCGCGCATATATATATATTTATATTTGTGTGTGTGTGTATTTATATACATATATGATGTCAACAACAATAAATAAATTTAAACATTAAGGATGTTTCTATATCCTTATTAAACTAACATATCAACACTCCCTCTTAGTTTTATAAGGATAAACACATTAAATATAAGAAGACACTATTTGACGTGAAATATCTCAAGAAGTCTTTGATCAAAAGAATTCTATTAAATGATATCATATAGTATTGGCCTATCAGAATGTTAACACATGACATTCACCAAATACACTTTTAATATCATTTAAGTGGCATGAGCATTGGCCTCTCATAGCATCAATAAAATGGTATTCACCAAGTACTCTAAGAAATGGCCTATCAAAACATCAACTAAATGATATTCTCCAATACTCAAAATGAGGTAATGGCCTATCATAATATCAAGCAAGGATATTCACCAAGTACCTACAATATATCTATTAAACAACTTATATACATTCAAAGTGAAATCTAATATTCAGTTGTTAATAAGATAAAGCCTTTCATGATCTAGATCAATATTTGCTCAAAATGGATATCATCATTTAAGTCAGTATTTGATTGAGCTACCTTTCAATAACTTCTACAAATACAAGTGAAATCATTTGAAAGTCATCACTTTCTCATGAAGTACATAGGTTTCATAAACTTATAACAATATGCAATGTACAATTATCAAATTTTTCGATATATTTTATAAAAATTTACAATCATACTAAGTTCCTTACAAAAATGTTCCACTTTTGTTTTAGAAAGAGATGTGGTAAGAATGTCTGCAATCTAATTCTCTGTGTTGATGTATTTTAACTTGATCACATTATTTTCAACAATGTCTCATACATACTGATATGGTACCTCAATGTTCTTTGATCTATTATGAAATATTGGATTCAAGGAGAATTTGATGCAACTCTAGTTATCACAATAGATAGAAGCAGGTGGTAGAGGCTTTTTGACTAATCCAACTAGAAGCTTCCTTAATCATACAACTTCTCGAGCTCCCATGGATGTTGCTATATATTCTTCTTTAATGGAGCTCTAAGCTACAATTGATTATTTTATATTGAACCCTAATATCATTGCTAATCCCAAAGTAAAACAACATCCTGATGTATTTTTTTGATCTAAGGAGTTCCAGTCCAATCTAAGTTAGTCTAACCACTTAGATTTAATTCATCATTTGTGTATCTCAAAGCATAGTCAACTATGCCATGAAGATATCTATGTATATGTTTTTCTACTACTAAGTGAATTGGTTTGGGTTCATACATAAACTTGTTAGATAATAATAATATTGGACTTGCTATCTAGTGGATGTAGACCAGGGTTTGGGTAAACGATGTTAAATCTTGGTGTCTTGTGTTCTCTTCTATGTGATCTATTATTTTATGATATTATTTATATTTGCATGTAATTTTTACTTCTGTTTGAGGTTAATCCTAACAAGTGCTATCACAGTGAGGTTGTTATTTTAGTTATCCTCTACAAGAAAGTCTTGTAGTTGAGTGGGAGTCTCATGGTTGAGTGGGAGAGATGGTAGATGAGGGTAAGCTGAATGTTGACAAGTTTAATGTGTAGAGCTTTTAGTTATGGAAAATGCAAATGGAGGACAATCTTTATCAAAAAGACTTATGGAAGCCGTTGGAAGAAAAATCAGAGAAATAGGAAACTATGATAGACAAGGACTGGGAGATTTTAGATAGAAAGGAACTTAGAAGCATTCAATTATGCATGGCACCATTGGTGACATTTAAAATTACAAAAGTGAAGGCAATGGAAGATTTGATGCAAACCCTAGCAAAATTGTATGAAAATCCCTCCACTTCAAATAAAGTTATTTCTCATGAAACATTTATTTAATATAAAAATCACAGAAGGTGAATCTACTGTAGATTATTTAAATGAGTTTAATACTGTTACTAGTCAATTATCTTCTGTGGGTATTAATTTTAATGAAGGAATCTAGGCTCTCTTGATTTTGTATTCTTTTCCTAAAAGCTAGAATATCTTGGTAATGGTTATGAGTAATTCTATTTTTGGATCTAATACCCTAAAATTTGATGATGTGATTAGTGTTATTTTGAGTAAGGAAACTCATAGGAAAACCTCAAGTGGATCTACACCTAAAAGTTCTTTGAATGCACAAAGAAGAGACAGAATGACTGAGCGAGGAAACAATTCTTGAAATCATGGTAAATCAAGAGGAAAATCAAAGGGGAAGAGGTCTCAATCAAGTGGACTAAATTACTTCTGGTACTGTGAGAAACCAAGGCATAAGAAGAAAGATTGTTGGACTCAAAAGAAAAATGAAGGAGATAAACCAGAAGGGAACAAGGAGGCAAATGTGGTAAGTAAAAAATCTGAAGAGGATGCTTTTCTTCTTTCTTTAAAAAGTATTGATGATTCATGGGTTTTAGATTCTAGTTCTTCATTTTATTGATTATGTTTAAGGGGATTTTGGGCTCATTCATTTGAGGGATAATGAACCCTTTTAGATTGTTGGAAAGAGAAAAGTTAAGATTAATTTAAAAAATTGGAATCATTGGCTACTACATGAGGGAAGACATGTTCCATGGATGAGTAGGAATTTAATTTCAGCAAGGCAACTCGGTGATGAGGGTTGTGTAGTTACTGCTAATGATAAAAATTGGAAAGTTTCAAAAGGTTCCCTTGTAATAGAAAAAGGATTGAAAGTAGGAACCTTATATCTTTGTATAGGTCATATTATTCCTTTTATTTTGATTATTTCATAGAAAAATGAATGTTTAGGAATAGTTGTTGCAGTTCAGCAGGGAGAACAAATAATTGTTGTAGATTTTGATATAGCGCTATGGCACAATAGACTTGGGCACATAAGTGAGAAAGGTATGAAAGTAGTTCATTTAAAGAAAACTTTACCAAGTTTGAAATGTGTTAATATGGATTTCTCTGAAAGTTGTGTGTACAAAAAAGAAAAGAGAGTGAGTTTTGTGAAGAGTGGGAAGGAAAAGAAAAGTGAGAGATTAGAGCTTGTCCATATATATGAAAGGGGACCAACTTTGGTATCGTCTATTGGTGGCTCTCATTATTATGTTATATTTATTGATGAAGCAACTAGAAAAGTATGGGTTTATTTCCTAACATAAAAATCTAATGTATTTCAAACTTTTAAGAAATGGAAATGCTTGATTGAAAATGAGACTAGTAAGACATTAAAATGTGTCAGATATGATAATGGTGTTGAGTATTGTAGTCATGGATTTGAAGATTATTTATCCACTAATGGTATTTGTAAAAAGAAAATGCTTCCAAGGACTCCACAGGAAAATGGAGTGGCTAAATGCATGAACATGACTATAATGGATCGTTCAAGGAGCATGAGGTTACATGTTGGGTTTTCCTTAAATATATGGGTGTAGGCTATCAACATTATTGTATATCTAATTAATAGAAGTCCGTCTACTCCTTTGGGCTATGGTACCCAGAGGAAGAATGGACTAGTAAGAAGGTGAGTTATTCTTTTCCCAAAACCTTCAGTTGTGAAGCATTTGCTAATATAGATTTTGAAAATAGAACCTAGTTAGAAGCTAAGTCAAAGAAATGTGTATTTGTTGGATATGACATTGATGAATTTGGTTATAGGCTTTGGAATTTTGAAAATCATAAAATTGTAAGAACCATGGAGGTCATATTTAATGAGAAAGTGTTGTACAAAGATTTGTTGCAACAACATGAGAAGAAAGAAGATGATTATGTAGTGTTGGATGATATTGTAAAAGATGATGTTCTAGCCATTCCTCATGATCTACAACAACCAGAACAACAAATACCACATGCACCAATGAATGTTAGACGGTCAATAAGGCTAAGTTGATCTCCAAAAATATTTTCTCCCTCTTTGTATTCTATTTTACTTACTGATGTTGGTGAACTTGAATGTTATGATGAAGTTGTGTAGGTGGATACTAAGATTCAGTGGGAGTCTACAATGAAAGATGAAATGGACTCTTTGCCAACAAATAGGACATGTGATTTATGCAAGTTTTCTGCATGTAAATGAGCTTTACAGAATAAGTGGGTTTACAAGTTAAAAGAAGAGGATGGAGGTAAGAAAAGATTTATAGCTAGGTTAGTTGTAAAAGAATTTGCACAGAAAAAGGGCATTTATTTTGATGAGATATTCTCTCCTACTGTAAAAATGACTTCTATTCGCACTATTTTAAGTATTGTGACTACTAAAGATTTGCATTTGGAGTAGCTCAATGTTAAAACAACCTTTCTTCATGGTGATTTGGATGAAGAGATATATATGGCACAACCATAGGGATTTGAGGTCAAAGGTAAGGAGAACTTAGTGTGCAAATTAAAGAAAAGTTTCTATGGCTTGAAGCAAGCACCTCGAAAATGGTACCTAAAATTTGATAGTTTTATGCATGAGCATAGATATAGTAGGTGGCATTCAGATCATTGTATTTATTTTAAGAGGTTGGATGATGATAACTACATTATTTTCTATTTATATGTTGATGATATGCTTGTAGCTAGGTCTAACATGGATCACATTAAGGGGCTAAAACACCAGTTAGCAAATGAATTTGCTATGAAAGATTTGGGAATAGCAAAATAAACCCTTGGTGTTAATATTTATAGGGATAGGAAGAATAGGAAATTGGCATTATCTTAGGCTAATTATATTGCAAAGGTATTGCAATGTTTCTCTATGGAGAATGCTAAAGATGTTAGCACACCTTTACCTAGTCATTTGAAGTTGACTAAGGAGATGTGTCCAAAGACACAAGAAGAGGAGGATAATATGTCCAAGGTATGTTATGCTTTAGATATAGGAAGCTTGATGTATGCTATGGTATGTATAAGGCCAGATATTGCACATATTGTGGGAGTTGTTAGCAATTATATGAGTCATCTAAGAATTGAGCATTGGAATGCAGTCAAATAGATTCTCATATATTTGAGAGGAACATCCAATAAGTATCTATATTTTGGGGGATCTACTACTAATTTACAATGATATATTGACTCAAATTTGGTAGGGGATATTGATACAAGGTGGAGTACTATAGGCTATGTATTTATTGTTGGTAGGGTAGTAGTGAGCTAGGTTTCTCGATTGCACAAGTTTAATGCTTTATCTACTATAGAGGTAGAGTATGTTGCTACTATAGAGGCAACAATGGAGATGATCTGGCTTTAGTTCTTCTTGGAAGAATTAGGACACCCTAAGAAGGATAATTATTTCTTTACAGATAGTTAGAGTGTCAGTCATATTGCAAAGAATTATGCTCTACATTCAAAGACAAAATACATACAATTTTAGTACCATTTCATTCAGTCAATTTTGGATGATAGAAAGTTAAAGCTAGACAAGATACATACAAATGAAAATCCAGTGGATATGTTTACAAAGGTAGTGACAAGGGAGAAGCTAAACTTCTCTTCAACTTTGGTTGGTCTTCTAGATTGAATAGAATAAAAGAACAAAAAAATCTAGGGTGGTTTGATCTAGTGGGAGCCTCATGGAGTAGTGTCATAGCTATAAGATCAGTCTCTAAGTGGGAGATTGATGTTTAGTGTGGAGCCTAATAAGTCCCCAAGTGGGAGATTGTTTGATTATGGTGACAAATCAAGGAAGTACTATACATACTTAATAATTCTTTGGGGCTAACATTTAATAATTAATTATAACCCTAAAGCAGTGAAAATACTTGTATAAAAGTGCTCAGGGTTAGGTATCTTTCATAATGTGTGATGTGAAAATTGCTTCTTGTGGTAGTATTAAGCTATAAGGGATTGCAGATGGTAATCAGGTTGTAAGTACTGGATCATAATAATATTGGACTTGTTGTTTGGTGGATGTAGCCTAGGGTTAGGGTGAACTATGTTAAATCCTAGTGTCTTTTATTCTCTTCTGTGTGATCTATTATTTTTTGATATTGTTTATATTTGCATGTAATTGTTATTTATGTCTGAGGTTAATCCTAACAAAACTAAATTAGGGCATTTACTAAATAACAAATTTTAGGTCTTATATTTACTAAGTATATTAAGGAGCCATTAATTTGTTAGTCGAGAGTGGAATCTGAATTTTTAGAATCTTTAATTGCTTCTTTTAGCTTTTGTAGATTTGTTTCCATAGGAATCTTCATGGGTTTTTTTTTCCAACATTCTGAACTGTTTAAGTATATCCAGTGTATACTTTCCTCAATTTAGAATGATATCATTAGTGTATTTCCATACTTCTAGTCCTAGAAAATAGTGTAGAAGTCCCAGATCTTCATATCAAATTTGGATGCTAGATCTTGCACGCAGTTGGAAATGAGGTGATCTTCTCCTATGATCAATAGATCATCCACATGTAATACCAGAAACAACATATCACCTTGTTGTATTTTGAAATGGATATGGTAGGTGTTATTGATATTGTTGTGTTTAATTTAAGAGGTTGGATGCTTATAACTACATTATTTTATGCTTGTATGTTGATGATATACTCGTAGCTAGGTCTAACATGGATCATATTAAGGGGTTAAAAGAAGAGTTAGCACATTCACTTGCTATGAATGATTTAGAGGCAGCAAAAAAAATCCTTGGTATGAAGATTTGGAGATAGAAAGAACAAAAAATTGAAATTGTCTCAGGTTGGTTATATTGAGAAGGTGTTGCAATATTTCTCCATAGAGAATACCAAAGTTGTCAATACATTTTTACCTAGTCATTTGAAGTTGACTAAGGAGATGTGTCCAATGATGCAAGAAGAGGAGGATAAGATGTCCAAGGTACCCTATGCTTCAGCTGTAGGAAACTTGATGTATGCTATGGTATGTACTTGGCCAGATATTGCACATGTAGTGGGAGTTGTTAGCAAGTATATGAGTCATCCAAGGCTTGGGCATTGGAATGCAATTAAATGGATTCTTAGATATTTCAGAGGAACATCTAGTAAGTGTTTACATTTTGGGTGCTCTACTACTAATTTACAGGGCTATGTTGGCTCTGATTTGGCAGGAGATATTGATACCAATCAGAGTACCATAGGTTATGTATTTACTATTGGTGGGGCAATAATGAGCTAGGTTTCTTCATTGTAGAAGGTTAATGCTTTATACACTATAGAGTTAGAGTATGTTGCTACTATAAAGGTATCCAAGGAGATGATATGGCCTTCAGTTCTTCCAAGAAGAATTGGGACACCCTCATAGGGATAATTATTTGTTTATAGATCACCAAAGTTTCATTCATCTTGCAAAGAATTCTACTCTACATTCTAAGATAAAACGCATATAGTTGTGGTACCATTTCATTCGATCAGTTTTGGATGATCGATAGTTAAAGATAGAGAAGATACATATAGATGATAATCCAATAGATATGTTTACCAAGGAAATAACAAGGGAGAAGTTGAAATCTTCTTCAACTTTAATTGGTCTTCTAGCCTAAATGGGATAAAAGAATATAATACTTCTAGGTGGTTTGATATTTCAGTGGGAGCTACAGGTTTAGCAGTGCTATGATTAGTCTCCAAGTTGGAGGTTATTATTGTGGAGCCTAATTAGACTCAAAGGTTTATTCAATGCTCCCCAAATTATTTTTACAAGAGTTTGGGTGCAGCATCCTTGTGTGGACCTGAGGTAGCACCCTAGGTGAGCTCTTTATCACGGTATAGGGTGGGGTTGAGGGGCAACGCCCTTGCAGGGTTTTGGGGGGAAGAGCCCCCAAAGCCAAAAATGACCTTCTATTGTAAAAGACATCAGCTATTATTTTTTTATTGGATGACTTATTCTAGCCCTAATTTTGTAAGTAGAAAAAAAACTTGTATAAAATGGCTTAGGGTTAGAGATATCATAATGTATGGTGGTATTGTAGCTTCTTGTGGTTGTATTGAGTTGTAAAGGATTTTTTATTTTAATCACTAGATAATAATAATATTGGACTTGTTGTTGGTGGACATAACCTAGGGAATGGGTGAATCACGTCAAATATTTGTGTCTTGTGTTCTAATTTGTGTGTTTTATTATTTTCTTATATTGGTTATATTTGCATGTAACTATTACTTCTGTCTATGGTTAATCCTGACATAATCAATATATCACCTTATTGTATTTTGGAATACAAGTTAGGATCTACATCATTTTTAGTGGAACCTAATTTAGTTAAATAATGATCTATTTAGTCATACCAAGCTCAAGGAGCTTGCTTTATCCCATACAATGCTTTCTTTAATTTGTGCACATGTGACTATTTATCATGTATGAAAAATCCTCCATGTTGTTTAAGATAAACTTCTTCTTCTATTTAACTTCATTCAAAAAAGAAGTCTTGACATCTATTTGATGAATTTTCCATCTTTTAAAGGCAACGATAGCCATCAAAATTCTCACTACAGTATATTTGGATACAAGAGAAAAAGCTTCTTTAGAGTCTATTCCTTCTTTTTGTAAGAGGCCTCTTTCAACAAACCTAGCTTTGTATTTGTCAATACCTCCATCTGCAACATGTTTGATTTTAAATAACCATTTTGATGATACTACTGATTTGTTTTGGGTCTAGGTACAATATCCCTATTACCCTGATAACTAATGCAAGAACTTAAAAGAAATTTTAGTTCGGGAATGCGAGTAAATTTAAAATGCAAAAAACTTCTCTCTGCCCATACTAAAACCTTCTATCTCTATGTACTAATTTTTTTCTCTCTCCACATACTCAAACCATCTCTCTCTACATACTAAGAATTTCTCTCTACCCATACTAAAACCTTCTCTCTTTATGCACTAAAATTTTTCTCTCAGCACGTACCCAAACCATCTCTCTGTAGGCACTAAAAATTTCTCTCTCCATGTACTCAAACCATCTCTCTCTATGTACTAAAACTTTAATCTCTCTATGTACCAAAAATTACCCTCTTTCTATCAACCTTAACTTTTCAAGAGTTAAGGTTAGAAAGTTAGAGTTTGAGAGTTACAGTTAGAAAGTTAGAGTTTGGGAGTTACAGTTAGAAAGTTAGAGTTTGAGAGTTACGGTTACAAAGCTAGAGTTTCAAATTTAAGGTTAGAAAGTTAGAGTTTGAGAGTTAAGGTTAGAAAGTTAGATATTGAGAGTTAGATTTGTAATAGTTTGATTTGGTTACAAACTATCTTCAAGGTAGTCTGAACTCTAACTTTTTGAGCAGTTATGAACCTAAAAAGTTGCTTATGGTAGAATAGATTATAAATTTCTGAATCTCATTCTAATATCAAACTTTTTGGACTTTGGAATAAGGGAAAACTTATGCTAAAATTTTGATGAGAAGAAAAATTTGGGAAAGTATGTACAAATTTTGCCTTTGAAATTGAAAATATTTGTTATGTTTTTGGTGCAAGAAAATAAAATGAGAAATGTGTTTGGGTTCCTTTTCTAAAATCTATATTTTTGCAACATAAAATTGTTGATTCTTTATATAGAGAATATTTTCATGGTATTGTGTCAATGTTTATGAATCATGAATCAGCATGGTGATAATGATCATTTTCAAGTGTAGTTCTTGATTGTCTTTATTGTCAGATTATGTTAATTCAAGAAAGTTGTGAAGTGTTGTGCATTCTTCATCAACAACTTTCTATCTCTTTTTCAAATTTTAATGCATTTATGTTGAAAAATCAAATACACCTATCATACAGGGGAGCTACCCCTCTCAAACATAGAGGAAGGTTGTAATATGATAGTGATCATTCACAATCTCTCCAACTATTGGCACTATTGTTGTTGTTTACAAGGTGAACATGCTCATCTCTTAAAGAAAATTTTATAGTGAAAAATCTATTTAGCAATAGATTTTTGGTAACTCTGCTGGGGATTTGAACAAGAAAGATCAATCAATCACCTGTAATGAAGCAATATAGTATTACCACATGAGAATGTGTTTCCAGTTCTACAACTGAATCTTGGCTTCCAAGACACACAAGAAGACATTATTTCATATTTGAACACTCTAGCTTAGAGGTGTAGACAAAGTACTCAACAATACCATTAGGTGAATTGTGTTCTAGGAGAATAATTCAAGGAAATCTTGTGAAGAGCTCCTATTGGTCAAAATGTTTTGGTTGTTGAAAGAATAGTTTCTATTCCAAGAAGAGACATGCAAAATATTGGTCACATCCAAGACCAAGTGAACAATAATTAGTAACATGGTTGATAAAAGGAATCTTCTGTAGAATGAAGGTTGGCAACTCTATTTTAAAGATTGATTATCGATAACTCTATCTGAAAGTGGCAATTTAGAATCATGGTTTGGTACAAGGGAAAAGTTTAAAGTGATAGTGATAGTGACAGTGATGATGAATACTTTTTGTATCCCAAGAAACAGATTCCTGATGAGCCTCTACAAGTTGAATTCTTGAAGAATTTATATGGTGGCAAGAGGCTAGATCCTTGAATGGTTCATCCTTTCTTGCTACAAATTTTTCTAAAGATAAAAAAAGATGATGGAAAAGATTATGGGTTTCTTTCTCATGATCATGAGCCTTTATTTTAAAAAGGTTAAACATATAAAGATAAAGAAGGTATTTTCAAAAAATGTCTTTCATCCGAATTAGTGATGAAGAATAATAAAAATGTCTCTCATGCACCTTTGTCTCAAAAAAAGTAGAGTTTCATCGATCCTAAGCAAGCTAGTTTCTTGAAGAGTTTCTATGGTGGGCAGGAACTAGATCTAGAAAAGATTCATCCATCTTTGCTCTAGGCTTTGTAAAAGATAGATGAAGAAGATGGTACAGATAATCAATCTTTCTCTCACAAGCCCAAATCATTTTCGAAAATAAGTTTCATGTGCCACTATAAGGAATCATTTGATCAGAAAAATGATTCATGTCACTCAAGGGTGGATAATGGTGGTAAAAAAAGTGTCAAAACACTTTCACTTATTCCTCATCAAAATCATACTTCCATTGATCCTAATCAAGTTGAGATTTTAAAAACCTTCTATGGAAATGCACTCTTAGTTCATGACAAAGTACATTCTTCTTTACTTCAAACACTACAAGAACTTGAGAAAGAACATACATGTAGGAGTTATTTTCTTGGTAATAGAACATCTCCCAATCCAAATGTTAGGAAGGACTCATCTAAATCTTCATGCATGAAAGAAGACAGGGATTCTATGTCTAATCAAGGAGATGGTCAAGAAATGGAGTCTATAGGAGAAGAAGGGTGCTAATGTATCAAAGCATCACTGTAAAAATTTCAAAACCTAGGGGAAAGTAGTCAATCATCTTGTATCTAATGAGAAAGAAAAAGAAACATCAAAATCTCAAGAAACTACACAACATATAATTGAAGATGCGGGAAATGTGGATCAAGGTGAATTTCATATTGTTTTTATTCCTACTTGGTGCCTCAATGCTTTAGATGATGATTTCCTATGAGGAGAAGGTCTTCTTATTCATCCTTCCATGATCATTCAAGGTGATGAAACTATTGACAACATCAATACTTTAGATTTTATGGCACAATTTGAAACCACTACCATTGATGGAGATAAAAGAACCAATGAAACTCTACAAATATCTACTTTCCCTCTGGAAATGGAGACCTTTACATTTGATGACATTAATGAGCTTGTGATTAAAATATTGGTTGATGAAAAAGCTAAAGATCAGCTTCAAGGAGAATAAGATGAATCATCTAGCCTTCATTTTTTAGCATGCATGCTACAAGGATATCAACCTTTCACATTTCATGAAAGATGTCTTGGAGAAGAAAAATGATTCAAAAAGACATAGATATCATTGAACATATTGAAAATGAAATCTATATGGATATGATGACTAGTTCATCTAATCCAATGGAAGTGCAATTAAAATCCTATGGATAATTCATAGGTCAAAGAAATCCTCTTTTTGAGCTTTCTCATCAAATAGGAAATCCTATGCCAAAGAGCTTCTATGAGAAGAATAACCATGATAAAAAAAAGAAATGAGTTATAGGGGATCTCATGGAGGAATCTGATGAGGGAAACTCTTATGATGTTTTTATCCCAAGTTTGTGCTGAAAAGCTTTGGATGGTAATTTCCTCTATGGAGAAAGTGTTTACTTTAATCCTTTGTTTCTAGATGAAGGAATTTCTATTGGTGCTTCTCAAGTAGGTATTCAAAGAAAACATTCAATGGCTATAGCTCTACAGGTTGCTTCATGCCATAGATTGTATGAAGGAAATCCAATATGAAGTTTGGTATCTCCTAGCCTTATCCATCAAAAAGCCCTTTAGATAGAGAATTTTGATATTAATGGGATGAAACTTGAAGGTATGGCCTACAATGTTGAAGATGATATCAATGTAACTCAGAAGTGCCTAAAGATTCAAGATGATCTTTTGAAAGATGAGGAAGAAGAAATGGATCATAGGAAGATTCAATCCAACATGGATGTGCATCTGTGTTGGAATAATTTTATAGAAGAATCATACATAATTATTCCCATGGAAAAGGGAGAGTGCCTTGTGTCAAAAACAAGTTCAGGAATTCATAATGACCAATCATTAGAAATTCAAGTAGAGGGCTTGCCAAGTAGAGGAGAAGATCAAAGATGCATTTAGAAACTTGAGAATCTAATTCTATGATCCTTTCAAGGTGAAATCATTGATGACATGCAGAAGGAAGAAGGTTGGACCCTAAAGTTAGATTTTTTAATAAGACATGGTTATTTGGATATATTCCCTTGTCCAAAGCAATGGATCTTGTTAGGAATATAAAATTTAGAATCCAAGGAGCAAGCCTACATTTGAGTTTGTTGGAACTTGAGAGTTGTCACCTATTAAGTCACCATTGAATTTATTTTCCTCATCTTGTGAATGGATTTTCATGGTTCATCTAGAGCTAAAGCTACCAGAGGTAGGGGTTCTCCTACCATGTACATAGGTTGGTTAGGATTTTTTGTTGTGCCTTTCCCTCCCTTTTTTTGGTCTATGTTCCCAATTTTGGCTTGCTCAAGCCCTATTCATGTAATTATCTCCTTTTTTGGGTGACTTTATGGCCCTTGTGATAAAGCACTACTCTTGGCTAAGTCTGGGTTCATTCAACGTCCTGCACAATCCTTGTCCTTAGTAAGAGCTAATTGTTACCCTGATAATTTACCCAAGAACTTAAAATAAATTTTAGTTCAAGAATGAGGATAAAATTAAAATTTAAAAACCTTCTCTCCTCATACTAAAACCTTCTCTCTCTCTGTACTAAATTTTTTCTCTCTCCATGTACTCAAACCATCTCTCTACATACTAAGAAATTCTCTCTCCCCATACTAAAACCTCATCACTTCCCATACTAAGACCTTCTCTCTCTATGTAGTAAAAGTTTTCTCTCACCACGTATTCAAACCATCTCTCTCTACATACTAAAAATTTCTCTCTCCATGTACTCAAACCATCTCTCTCTATGTACTAAAAATTTATCTCTCTATGTACTAAAATTTACTCTCTTTCTATCAACCTTAACTTTTTGAGAGTTAAGGTTAGAAAGTTAGAGTTGAAGAGTCATGGTTAGAAAGTTAGAGTTTGAGAGTTATAGTTAGAAAGTTAGAGTTTGAGAGTTATGGTTAGAAAGTTAGAGTTTTAGGGTTAAGGTTAGAAAGTTAGAGTTTGAGAGTTAAGGTTAGAAAGGTAGAGATTGAGAGTTATAGTTGTAAAAGTTTGAGTTGGTTATAAACCATCTTCAAGGTAGTGCAAACTCTAACTTTTTGAGTGGTTATGAACCCTAAAAGTTGGTTATGCTAGAAAAGATTATAAATTTCTAAATCTCATTGTAATATTGAACTTTTTGGACTTTGCAATAAGGGAACACTTATGATAATATTTTGATGAAAAGATTTTTTTTGGAAAGTATATATAGATTTTGTCTTTGAAATTGAAAATCTTTGTTATGTACTTGGTGCCAAAAAATAAAATAAGAAATGTGTTTGGGTTCCTTTTCTAAAATCTAGATTGTTGTAGCATAAAACTATTGATTCTTTCTATATTAAATATTTTCATGATATTCTATGAATGTTTATGAATCATGAATTAGTGTGGTGATAATGATCATTTTCAAGCATAGTTCTTGATTTTCTTTATTGTCATATTGTGTTAATTCAAGAAAGATGTCAAGTCATGTGGTGCATTCGTCATCAATAGCTTTCTATCTATCTTTCAAATTTGAAGTCATTTGCATTGAAAAATCAAATACACCTATCATACGAGGAAGATGCTGCTCTCAAACGCAAAGGAACGTTGTAATATGATAGTGATATCATTTGCAATCTCTCCAACTATTGGCACAGTTGTCACTATTCATAGGGTAAATAGGATCATGTCTTAAAGGTAATTTTATAGTAACAAATCTATTTAGAAAAAATTCCAAATGTTGTTCTTGAGAATAGAATTATATTCCTCTATCATGAAATTTGTATAGATTTTTTGTTTCATGGCTTCTCTCACATTAGAGGGTTCACAAATTGATAATTCACTCATGAGTGCAATGTAACTAGAAAATATATTTAGTCATTTTCTTTCTCTAATTGATTATGAAGGAGTTGTACCTTTTTCTTCAATTATTTTTCTATCCCATAGTGATCTCTTTGTTTCTTTAGAAATGTAATTCATATCCATAGGTTCAGAAGAGTTATCTTCTTCTACTTCATTCTCCCTCTCAATATCAAAGGTTTCTTCTTCTATATTTTCTTCATCATTGCATTCATTTCTAGATTTCGTCCTTTGTATGCAATATCTTCATTAAATATTGCATCTGTACTTAATTCAATATTACTTTTCCTAGGGATGTATATGTGATATGATTTAATAGTTTCATTGTATCCTATAAAGATTTTTCTTTTTCTTGAGGGTTCCAGTTTAGATCTTTTCTCTTTTGGAATATAAATAAAGATAGGGCATCCAAATATACTTAGGTGATTGAGATCAAGTTTCTTCCCATAAAATGCTTCTTCAGGAGTTTTATGTTCAAGATGAGAGTGAGGGAATGTGCTTTAAATAAAAATAGCAGTGTTAGAGGCTTCATCCCAAAGGAAGGTTTCTAAGTTTTGATCATGAAGGATGGCTTTAGCAGATACCAAAATGGTTTTTTTCTTTCTTTCTACTACCCCATTTTTTTGGGGATTGTAAGGTACTAACAACTCCCTCTTGATTGCAACATTTTTGCAATAATTTTGAAAAATATCTAAAGTATATTCCTTACCATTATTAGATCTTAGAGTTTTAATTTTCTTACTAGATTGCTTTTCTACAAGAGCTTTGAATTCTTTAAATTTGGTTAAAATCTCTTTAGATTCTTTACATCTTAGAAAGTATATCCATGTCTTTCTAGAGTGATCATCAACAAAGATGGTGTAGAAAGAAGAACCTCCCAGTGAATGAACATACATTGATCCACATAAGTTCGAGTGAACAAGCTCTAATACTTCTTTGGTTTTTCTTTCACTACTATGAAAGGTAGAATTAGTATTCTACCCTAAAGTAGAACCTTTACAAGTTCCTTCATGATTAGGGTGAAGTCTGGGTAACCCTGTAACAATTTTCTCTAGTGAAGGCAATATTCACAAATGAAGATGACCTAGTCTCCTATGCTAGATTTCATTTTCTTTGACGGATTCATGAAATAGAGCAATAGGGGATCATGAGTTTATCTTTTATAGACATCCATGTCTAGAGCCAATTTTGTGAATATTTTTTATATTTGAATTCTTGGGCCAAGCTAAAACTTTACCCTCCATAAATGTGACTTGGTATGCTTAATCTGCAAATGTATAAATAGACATCAAATTTCATCTTCAATTGAAGTTCCTAATTTTAGGTTTATAGTGCAAGTCCTAGTGTCTTTTACTAGATAACAGGTGTCATTTCCAATGGTTACATAATCAACATAGTCTTCTATCATTGAATCTAATTGTTCTTTGAAATAAGTGATATGATGGGAAGCTCCACTATCCATTACCCATGTATTTGATTAGTTTGATACTTCACTAGAGAGAGCTAAATAAAAGGCATTATTTTCTAAATTTTCTTTTGAATTGTTGACTTGAGAAAAAGAAGATGATTGTTTAATTCTATCAGGACATTAAGATATTGGATGACCGTACTCGTCGCATCTAAAGCATTGCATTTTGGAGAAGTTTGATTGTTTTCACCTTCTTTTAAATATTTTTTTCTTCTTTCCTTTATTTACTTGAGTTGAAAGAACTTGTATAACTTCTTTTATAGAGGAGATAAATATGCCTTGAGATATTAACATACATTCTTCTTGTATGCAATCTACTTTGATCTTGTCAAGTTTAGGAAACCTGGACCAAGAACATACTCCTTGTCTGAAAGTATCCCATGATGATGGGAGTCCTTTTAGGGCCATTATGGCTAATTATTTGCCATCGCAAACATGAGCTATTGTAGAGAGTTGGTTTCTTAACTCAGTTATCCTCATGAAATAATAGGATGTCATTTCTGCTTTATTCATTTTGGTATTGGAGAGTTTGTCCCTTAATGTGATAATTTGAATGGTATTTTTAATCTCAAACATTTCTTCAAGAGCTTTATACATTTCATATGTTGTTTTTAGCTATGATATGATTGGAAGTAAATGGGTCTTAACAACATCCACAATTAATTTCATGGCTTTAGTGTTATTGCTTTCCTATTTTGCTAATTCATCACTTCCTTTGGGTGGTAGTTTAGATTTTTCAATGAATTTCTTTAAGCCATTCTCCTTCAAGGTTAACTTCTTTCATAATTTCCATCACACAGAATATGAATCTCCTTCAAGTCCATCTTATATCATCATGTTGCTCACCATTTTTTAAAATGAATACAAGGAATACAAGAGTATACTATAGATAAGTTTGATAAGGATCGATGCTTAGGCTTTCTCTAATACAATGTTAAAATTATTGGACTTTAAATTTAATCTTGTTAACAATTTATTATATCTTTGTTTAACAAGGATTTGATATATTGTGAGAAATATAGAAATGAACTTGCTAGGTACATAATAGCCTTTACTTATTATATAATATTCAGTTTCCATTCTTTGCATAAACTTCAACATACACCGATGACATCACAAAGGAGAAGGCAATGTGTGAAAGTCAAACTTAGAAGACTGGAATGTAATTTATATTTTTTGTTGTTGACATTTAATATATAATGGATTAAGTCATGTCCCCAATGGGACATGACTCCACATTGGACTCAGGTCCCTTTTATTTTATGATGCAAGATGCTCCTACATTAGTGTGGTAGTTATGTGGAGAGAGTTGTCAGGAAAAGTAGCTACTATAGAAGAAGAAGTGAATAGAGAGTGGAAATTTGATGAAGAGAAATCTAATAGAAGAAAGAGCAGTAGAGTAAGGAGAGAACATAGACAAGTTGTTACAAGAAACCAAGGGATAGGTGAGAACAAAGAACAAGAAACTCACTAAGAAAGGAGTAAGATCAAAGCATCCTCATGGAGGTTGGACAATGATCTACATGATAGGAGAGAGCTTCATTTAAAGGTCAAAATACTTAGAATTCTATCTTATCATTTCATCTATTTGTAAACTCCAAACATGAAAAGCTTCTTTAGTAATCTTATTGTACAAATCCTTTAACAAGGTGTATCTTAGAAGGAGACTTGTAAGCCCTCTAACTAGTTAGCTTTCATAGGCTTTTGTAACTCTAACATGATGTAGGTATTCCTAACATGATGCACTTCAAGAAGGAACACTTGTAGCTCCTAACAAGGCACCCCTTTACATGCATTATAAGGGCTAGAGGGTATTTTATTCCCAATCTAGTTTTTATCCTCACATCAAGGGTTTCCATGTATATAATATATGTGTCATTTGGAAGAATTCTTTTGTGTGTGAGTTTATTTGTTTTTATATTACTATATATATCATGATACTAGCTATAAAGTGGGTAGTGATGAGGGTAGTTGGTATAGTAAGAAGGACAACCAGTTTTGTGGATGGTGATGATTCACCCCCTCACCCTTGCTCAGTACATGTTGGGACCAACAATGACATCATGGGAATCATTCCAAAATAATTACCACCAACTTGACCTTTATGTGCTTCTCCATCAGAAAATCAATCTCTAGGTTTTTCATTCTTTTCAGAGATCTACTGTTAGATTTTCAATTACAGGCTTGACTCCACACTTTAAAAAACAAACAAAACAATTCTATGTATTTTAATGTGTGTCTTCTATCTTTCATTTTCATTCATAAATTTAGCTTGAATCTATATCTTAATCAGGCTGATTGTATACCCTTGACTTCTAGATTTACATTACTTAATCAATTAGTTCAATTTTTCATACACATTATCACACACAAGCCAAATAGCGTATTTCCTTATATTGTATTCTTTTCCACAATTCAAATTCAGTTTTGGTGTCCCTTCCTTTTGGGCCTTGTTAATCTATTTTGGATTCAAATAGGAGTCATATTTGGAGATTCTCCCTTTCCCTACACATACATTTTGAATGTTTTAGGGAGTGAAGTGAAAGCCTACTTCTTATTAACGTGCTTCAATTTCATCCCTAAACAATATTAATATTATAATTTATTTACTTTTAATAGTTATTTTGATTTTGATTTAGAACTAATTTTAGAATTCAATTTAAGTCACATTAGTTACTTTTATTTTTGCATTTGAAATTACATGATGAAATATTTTATTTCTCTCATCTCGAATCTTAATTTGTTTTAAAAAATACAATAGAATGAAACAACATAACAAAAATATTATTTCATTTATATGATATTATAATATTAATTAACCATTTTAGTTACGTCGTCGAGAGACGTAACCTATAGTGGCAAAATGGGGGAAAATAAAATGGTGTGACCATGTTAATGTTAACCTTAAAAAAATTTAAAACTGATTAATATTGTATGAAATGAATCAACTTTTAAAAAATTTAAATCTGACTAATATTGTATAAAATGAATCCAGTAGATATCAATATTTAAGAAGTGAAAATAAACCTTATTTCTTACACTCATACACAATCGACTCCATTTGTTTCTCATACTCCTCCAACTTCTCTATATACCCGATCTGCTCATTTACCAACAGATTATAGATGCCCACTATAACTAGCTCAGCAAGTAATTCCAACTCTCCTTTAAATCAAGATCATCAGGTGCAAAAACTTTAACAACAGGAAAACTTTAAGTCCAACCTGATAGTAACCTTTGCTAAGTCTTTGTAAACTAACCTGGCACACAAGATTTCTCAATGCGACTCCACTACGACATCTCAAAGGCATAAGAACATTAATTAACATAGTGGTCATCAATGGAAGCTAAAAGGCTTCTTTGTGTAACATCCCAAAAACGGTTAACCTCTTCTTCAACTATTGTTAAGAAACCAATAATTTTGTATTGATTTCTTAATGTAACTTACAAACTCTCACGATTTTTGTATGCAGTGCTTTGTGATACTATTCAACGAATTTAGGTGAATGAAACCTATCTAAGAATTTCTCCCGCATATAAGTAGAGCTAAAATTAGAGAATAACACAATTGCTCAGCCTGATCGCGCATATTGGGAAATTCAAAAGAGAAATCAAGAACCATTCTCATTTCTGTATCGCCTCTTAGAAGAAATCCCTTCAGTCAGAACTCCAATACATTTAATTCTAGCGCTAACCTAAATTAATTTAGGTCTGAGGTTGTGTTATCATTTAAGAATACCGTTATATTGCAGTTGTATTATCAAGTCCATTAGTATGGGGAGTATGTGTGAAAAGTAAAATAATGGGAGGGGGATAGAGAAATGTGTAGGGAGATAGTTGTAAACTTTAAGTCCAAACTGACAGTAAGCTTTGTTGTTAAGTCTTTGTAAGTCAAAGGACCATTCACCAATATGAATTGATATTTGTATTCATTACCAATTGCTAACATTCCCTTACGATAGACATTATTAATTCTTTTCAATATAATAATGGGTCTCATATAATAGACTTGTCACAACGAAAAATAACATCTTGAAAATATTTACCACAATTAATGGATATGATAAACATCATGCTTTAAAAAGAATAATTTAGATTAAAAATTTAATAGATTTTAGTTGTACATGTTGTGTTGCAGATGCTACTAGCTTAGATATCTTTATACATCTAAAGACACCTATCTGCAATGCTACTAGCTTAGATATCTTTATACATCTAAAGACACCTATCTGTTTTCAATAAATTAGCTCGAGGCATCTATCTGTTTTCAATAATTTCTTTATTGAAAATAGATAGGCGCCTCGAGCTTGATATCTGTTAGTGTGTTTTAGATAGATGTATAAAGATATCTAAGCTAGTATATATATTATATTTATATCTATGATACACTATATATTACATTATCTATATAATAGTACATATCATATATATATTTACAATCATTTATTATAATGAAATAAAAAATTGTACTACAAGAATTATATTAATCAAGTGTATTATAATGACTTAGTATTTTCCTTTTAATTATTAGTTTAGATTTTGCATGTAAATTTAATTATAATTTAATTATATAGTTATTATAAATATTCAATATATTAATTTTAACATTATTAAATATTCACAAGGCTTGCCTAATTATAATCTTAAGTATCAATTATTATTTAAGTATTTATTTTGAATTCTAATCTTAATTTTAATTAATAATATATTTATATAAATATTATAATAATTTTTTAAAATAATTAAAATTGTAACAATGTAAAACAAATATTAATTATAAGTTATTACAAATTCAAAAATAAGAAAATTAATATTTTATTCATAATTAGTTGAAAATTTAATTTGAGATCACCACAATATAAAATTTTAATTTGAAATAGTTAGAAATCACAGAAATAATTTAAATTTTTTTATTATAAAAAAAACAAACTATTTTTATTTCAGTAACCATCAAGTCAAAATTAATTTATTCACTCAATTTTATGGGAGCATTGAAAATGTAATTTGATTATTAGATAGCAAACCAAGTGAAATATTGTGTTAGTTTAAATGTGTTGAGATGGAAAACTTTCTTCCATTAATGACATCCTATATGATGCATAACATACATCTTTTATACATATGCATCATGTTATTTTGAACATGTCTCAATGATTGTAATATGAGTTGTTGATTTGATTGTCACACTTATTGATTAAATATATGTACTTATTAATTTAACGTCTAATTTTTGTTGACAGCATTGTCTCAATAGTTGTGACGACAATATTGTTAGTACATTGATGACTACTTATTATTATTAAATGTACTTTTAATTGTAAAAAAAATCAATGATAGGCTGTGCAAATATAAGTACACTTTTTACATGATCATAAGTCTCACTTTTTATTTGAATTATTAATAATGTGACATAATAATTAATGAAATGAACTGGAATCTTTAACTTGAAAACTTAACTAGAAAAAGACACTTCCAAATAAACTACTTAAAATACCATTTTTCACTTCTTTTATTGGAACCGCTCTTTACTAGACCATACCTTTCCAACCCAACATTATCAACCGTTCCAATCACTAGTCAATCACAAGAATAATACGGGAAAAGAAAGTAAAGATGTAGGCCCCTCCGTTGATAGCTAAGCAGCGCATTAGCTGGACGTGCCTTCTTTCCTCCTTTTTTCCAACCTACTCTGACTATCTCCGGAATAAGCACGCAGCTATCATATTTTCAATTTGAAAGAGCCCACAAACTAGAGATGACGTCTACATTAAATACGCCACTATTTTATATTCAAAGAGCCTAGAAAGCCTAAAATTGACGTCTACATTTAATATGCAGGCCCACAAAAACGTGATTCACGTTGGAATGTTAAAATATCAAATACCATTGATAGTTCGATAAAGGCTATTGACAATTTTAATGGTTTACTAGAGAACTTTCGAAAGAAGCGGTTTTATATATTACTACTGTTTTTACTTAATAATTTATACATAAAATGACGAGGTATGCCATCGAAATATATACGAAAAGGTAAAGTAGACAAACAATTTTTGTAAATAAATTTAATAGTTGAAAAATAGTATGCAGATTTGTGTATTCATTTATTCTATTCTCTTTGTAATGTCAATTTATTATAAATTATAACCAATAATCAACAAGAGACTCGATGCGCAGTTCCTGCCATATGGTATAAAGGAGCTTGGAATAGATTTTAATTAGTTCGATGAGAATTTATGTAGTATTGATTGAGTGGTTGTTGAATTTATGTAGCCCAAATGCTTTAGAAGTAGTCAAATATGTTATATTTGTAAAATATACATGTTAAATTTAGAGTATTAATTAAAACTGTACATTAAAATTTGTAAAATCAAATCTCTTTCTCCTTTATTTTTAACATGTTAGTTTTTCAAAATACAAAGATCGTCGTCTTAAATCTGCACATATACACATACCTATATAAGGACTACATAACATTAATATTTAGTTTACACATTTATAAAAAGGCTTTAGAATCTTTCGAACTAATGCAATCTTTTGGTATAAAGCTAAATTCCATGACTATTAAACAGATATATTGAGCAGAAAGTTGGTTTTCATCGACATATAACAGGGCAACTACAGTATAGACTGAAGAACAGTAGGGCATTTCCTTTGTAGGGCTTATGATGAATTTAGTGGTTTTTTTGCGTTGCATGTTCTAATATTACATCATGGTAATCATGACTTGGTGCATTTGCCTTAAATTTTCCTGAGTTTTTCAAATAGTTGTCTTAATTCTCTTTACATATCTCTTTTGGATGATTTTATACTGACCTTGTATTGAAATCTGTCCAAGTTTGAAAAGCCTCCCTTCTCCTAGCCACTGGCAATGAACAACTAAGCTTCCATTTTTGCAGCCTTTGTTTATATTCTTTTGGATGATTTTATACTATCCTTATATTGAAATCTGTCCAAGTTTGAAGAGCCTCCCTTCTCCTAGCCACTGGCAATGAACAACTAAGCTTCCATTTTAAATGAGGTGTTATTCACAATTCAAAATACGCAAGAATAAATTTTATTTTGATAGTTTGAGTTAAGAAGAAAGTTTTTGATGAATTTGTGTGAGATAAAATTAAGGAGAAATATTTAAAAGATTGCAAATAAAGATTGGGAGCAATAATAAATTTTATTTTGATAATTCGAGTTAAGAAGAAAGTTTTTGATAAATTTGTGTGAGATAAAATTGAGGAGAAATATTTAGAAGATTGCAAACAAAGTTGGGAGGTCTTGCTTTTAGTGATCTTTAAAAATCATTTATTTAAATAGTCTTAAATACAGCAATAGTAAATCATTATATATTGTAATCGAGGTCTCACTGTAAGTGATCTTTGAAAATCATTTATTTAAGTAGTCTTGCATACAACAATAGTAAATCATTTATACATTGTAATTGTTTTTTAAAAATATTTTTACTAATTCATTTGTATATTACTATTGGAAATTTGTGAATCTACCAAGATTTATTAAATATAAAAAGTTAAATTAAGATTTTATTAATTAATATTTTTTTTTAAAAAAATACAGATAAGCATTGATTAGATATATAATAAATTATTGTTAATAATTTTTAAAAAAATTAATTTAGACATAATTTAAAATAAAATAAAATAAACCAAAGTCTGTGATTTCATTTGTGGCGTCCTCAGTCTGGGCTCTAGAGTCTGGACCAACACGTTAACTGAAATATATATATATATATATATATATTGTTAAAAGATGCAACCACCCTGTTGGAGGAATAAAAAGCTGATTTTAATTAATGATAATAATTATGTTCGTTGTTTTGCACAGGATGACAAATGCAGAATGGTTTGATGTTTGTCTAAATTTTAAAATAAATTTTAGAATGTTTTTAAAATTGACTCTACAAGATTTTGCATTTTGAATCTACAAGGCTGTGATCTAAAATCTCTATGAAAAACTGATTATGAATCGAAATCTTTCAAATCAATATTTTGAACTGTAAAAGAAGTTCTTTGCTGTAAATAAAAATTCCAACTAGAAAAAAAATAGTTTTGCCTAATACCTGAGATCTTGAGAGCGAACCGATTATAAATAGCTAACGAAATTGATTTTTTCGGTGGTGATCATGACACCAAACCACCATTGTTTGCATTGCTGGCCAGTCACATAATGGCCTGTGCCTGAAATTCAACTAATTAAGTTTATAACAGATTAGAAGTATGAATTATTTCTAATTTTGACTGATTCGATTTGTGGACCTGTAGATCTGCAAACAATTTTTGTTTTTTTGAACAGACAGACAATCAAAATAAAATATGTGAGTTTGCAGCAGAAGAACGGCATCTGAGGCGAAGAGAATAACCTTGGAAGAGCTAAAGAAGCACATCAAGAGGGAAGATCTGTGGTTTGCTGTGGAAGGAAGCGTCTATAATGAGGCAAAGTTTCTCTCGATGTTGCCCTCCAATTAAAACTGCGGATGAAAGAAAACCCTTAAACAACCTAGGAACTTAATGAAATGCAGAAAACCAACAACAGAATGGGTGCATGTTTACATTATCAAAGTTGTGTCAACCAGGAAGTAGAAAGAAATTACTTGGGCAAGGCAAAGGGATTAAGCATTGGTCCCAACACACGCAAATTCTGTAGAGTAAAACCTACCACGATCAGATTCGCCAGGACGGTCGCGATAAACATTGCTCAAAACCCTACTATAGTCTTCAATGGGGCAAAAGAAAAAACCGAGCAGCAAAACTACTGTTTGGGAAAGCCTTCAAAAATTATGCTCTCCACCATACTGATTGGATATTGATAATATATTAAAAACAGAACACCGAAGAAGAAGAAACTAGAGGAAAGAAACTAAAGGAGAAACCCATAAAATGGGCTCTCCTGAACACAGGCCCAGTCTATTAATTTATAGACAAATACATAATAAATGTTGTTTACACTGTAGTAGAAAGTTAGCTGAAATAATTATAAGGAGCAGTTGAGATGGATGGTGATTGACTGGTTGGTCTGTATTGGACACATGCAGAAATTTCTCCTTGATCTATGCTGAGCGGCTGGTCTGTGCCGACCATATTTGAGATAATTAATTTATTTCAACATCCCTCCATAAATTAATTATCATATTTTTTATTTTTTAGACATCCCTCCATAGTCTAGAGATGATGGGTCCTGGCCTTAAGCCTTGTTAGGTACCCATTTACAATCAATTATCAAATGCTTTCACTCATCTTGTTTCCCTCATCATAATCACTGTAGGTTTTGTACGGATTACCCATAATCGATGAAATATCAAAGTGGTTTTAAGTTCACCACAAACTTCTCAAACATCACACAAGTGGTTTTAAGATCACCACAAACTTCAAGCACTCAAGTGGTTTTGGATTACCACAAACCAAGCACTCATTGGTTCTAATGACCACGAATTATCACTATGGGGAAACTATCACCACTTTGGGCCTTTCTTTTCTGTACCTGCATCAAACTAAATATTGAGTCCATATAAAAAGAAATCCATCTACCAAGATACATGGGTACCCAGCCACTGTACTCGCCAGTTCTATAGGAATCCTTTTCACATACATGGTTCATCAATATGTCAAACCAAAAAACCTTTAGGGTGTCGGGCACAACCGATAATGCACCCCATACATTCATATGGCCCATTAACAATCATTACTAATTCAATTTTTATCACTTGGTTGGGGGATATCAATGAAATCAACTTCTATTACATGACCACTATCAAGAACATCATATCCTTCACAATTAGACAAACAAATTCTCACTTCCAATCCCAATACTTTTATCCAATCAGCACACACATAGACCTTTGCACCATGACAACAATTCTAGCATGCCATCTCTTTTCATAATGAATGCTAACTCCTACAAATGACTTATAATACTCTACACATATTTCAAATAAAAACACATAATAAAGTACTATTAATAATAACAAAATTAGCTTTCACTTTCAACTTTAGCTTCCTTTTTTTCATGGCTTCTATCTTTCTCATAGCACTCCTTTGATTTGTTCTTCTTGCATTAGAAGTGTATATGCAATCTTTGGCTCTCCCGCTTGCATAAAGTTGCTCCACATCCCACAAACATATGGGTAACAACTTGACATTCCCGCATTAATAGCAATCTAACACTCTTGAGTTGGTTCAAATGAGCAATGCTTCTTTATCTTTGATTATCCACTCCAATTTCACACATTACCAACAATATCATACTTTCAAATTTCTCTTCCTTCTAGCAATATCTTTCTTTGGCATGAGTTATCCTTTAACACAATATGCTGCCTTGTTAACTAGCTACATCAAAAATCACATTCTTTGCCCAAATACACCACCAACCATCTTCCATTCAAAGACAATGCCAATCATCTTTCACAATGGCTTGAACATTCACTCTCACACATGATAACAATCCCTTATGAGCAAATTTCTTTAGATCTCCTTTGCAACACTTTTTTCTCTTTTAGTTCACTTAAAAAATTAACATTCATAGAACTTCAATCCAGCTCCATAATGGGCAGCCTTCTCACAACAGCAGCCTTCTTCACAAGACATTAGCAATCATATCACAATCTTTTACTCCACATATTTCAATCACAATATTTCACTTATTGTTCTTTCAAGACTTTTGGATCATTTACCATAAGCTCTGATACCATGATAATATATTAAAAATAGAACACAGAAGAAGAAGAAACCAAAGGAAAGAAACCAAAGGAGAAACCCATAAAATGGGCTTTGCTGAACATAGGCCCAGCCTATTAATTTATAGACAAATACATAATAAATGTTGTTTACACTATAGTAGAAAGTTAGCTGAAATAATTATAAGGAGCAGTTGAGATGGATGGTGATTGACTAGTTGGTCTGTATTGGACACATACAAAAATTTCTTCTTGGTCTGTGCTGGGCAGCTGGTTTGTGCTGACCGTATTTGAGATAATTAATTTATTTCAACAGATATCAATGGCCTGTACCACAGATACTTGTTTTTGCCCCTGCATTTAAATGTCTTCGTGGATAATTGAGCTAAATTAATACCAACGCCAATGTCTGTTTTATCTAATGTTTGTAGAACAATAACAATTGTAGTGTATATATTTTTCTTTCACTAAATTTAACTCCACATCATTTCAATCAACAATTTAAGACCTGCAGTTTCAGCACAAAGCATAAATTCCTCAAAATCCATACAAAATACACATCGACAATTCAAAAAGAACCAAACATAAAAATACAACCACAAGACAACAGCTAATGACGCTAATATGCCACTGACATCATTTCTTGAGCTCTGAACCATTATTAACATGAAAGAAAATAGTCCAAAGCTTAATTTTAGTTCATTGAAACTAAAACTTAATTCCACAAAAATCAAATACACGACACTGGTTCCTCAATTTTTCCTCAATTTGTACAAAAATAAATAAAATGCCTCCTTTTCCGCAAACAATTATAAGCTAGATTTCCACACAAAAAACACCCATTTGAAATAGAGCAAAAATAAATAACATGGACCAGAGCAACCTAAGTAATGAAGATGTGGTGGATAGTCTAGCCATGCGCCAAAACATCTTTGCAAATACCAGTGATGGGTACAGCAAAAATCCGTAGCTTAAAAACCTCGTAGCAACCCATATTCCCACTCTGTTTTCACGATGATTGGTGAAGCTCCGCGAATATTTTGCAATTTTATCCTACTTTAGTTGCACCTCCCTTACCTTCAAACCTTTCGCACCATGCTTATGAAATTTCCATTCAAAATTCAGAATGCGAATTTGCAAATTCTTTTGCATACAAAATGAGAACTCACAAGAATCATGGCCAGTGGGACAACAAAATAATTGAGACAAGTAGAGTGAGGCGATGGACCAAACTAGATAATTCCCTAGATAAAGTTCTCCATTAATGCTTATGGCGGTTGGGAAGAAAAATGATTTAAAAAATCAGAGAATTCTCTAGATAAAGTTCTTCATTAATGCAACATTTAATGTCAAAAGTGTAAAGTAGTTGTTAGATTTTCTCTCTAATTTTCATTTAGAAAATTGATTTTTCTCCTTGCCTTTTTTGATGGTTACCAATGAAACTTCAAATAATTAGTTATTTTCTAATTTTAAAAATGTATAAAAATAATAAACTAGCTAACAAACTTTGGCAATAGATTAATTCTTAAATCTTATTGGTTAAAAGAAATTAACTTTTATACATTGAATGAATGCATAAGTGTTCCTACCATAGGCATGAACTAATAATAATAATAACTAGTATTGTATTGATAAAAGTATTTTTAATTTATATTTGTATTTAATTTGAGCTACTAATTTTTAATTATTTGTATAGTTATAAATGCAATAATTTGTGTAGTTAGGTGTGAGTATTTTATTTTATTTGTAAATTGATTATATATATAATCTTAGTTTAATTTATTTTCTTGTAATTTTTGAATATTTAATCAATTAAAATAATTTTTATTAGTCATCTAATATGCATGTGTAAATTTATAAGTTTGAGGTTGTCTTTACATTTTCAAATCGTATTGTTTTATTTATAATACCAAGTGTATGTTTGTATGTAATGAGTAGGCATGATGTGTATGAAAGGTCAATTAGAAAATATGGTACATCACAATTCTATTATTATCTTTTAAAAATAAAAATTTAATTAATTTTTTTAATTAGATTTGAATATTCTTTCTTCTAATTTTAAATTTAGATTACTTAGAGATTCATTGCTTAGACAAAAAATATGTACATGATAAAATCTAATTTAAATATTTATTAATCTTTATATCTCAAATTAAAAATTTGTTATTTAATTTTATTTGCAAAATTAGTCAAAGAAAAAACTTCACTCCATACTTTCTACTTAAAAACTAACTAAATAAATTTAAAATTCTACATATATTGTGTTTTAAACTAGCAATTATTAAATTTATAGAATATTTAAAATAAAAAATTTGAATATAATTTATTTCTATTTTTTTTAGATTAAAAGAGGGGTAAAAATTTATTAAGACCAAATGAGAAACAAAAAGGAAGAGCTCAACAAGGGGCTCTAATCTAAGCAACAAGGTCATCTAACTCAAGAGACAGGTCTAAGGGAAGCTACCCCCTATCCACAATATTCCAATCCTGAGCATGATCAGATTCCCATTCGGCCAAATAATCAAAAACTCTATTCCATTCTCGAGGAATGCAATTAAAACTAACAGGCTCTAGAGAAGTATAAAAGAGAAGAGTTTGATTAACAATTGAAGCCAATTGCCAACTAACATCCTCAAGCAACTATGAAGTAAGCAAATTCACCACCACTTGAGAGTCAAATTCACGGATAACTTTGCGCTATCCCCTCAAACAACATGTAAAATGACTAGAGCCTCCATGAAATTATTTGTATGACAACCCTTGTAAACTATAAAAAGAAATTGAACTTCTCCAAAGTTGCATCAAGCCACATCCCTAATGCTAGTAGGACCTGGATTCCCCCGAGAAGAACCATCAGTGGTGATTTTGAGAACTCAGAGTTGAGGAGGTGACCAATGACCCACACAGTTCACTTGTCTCTTCCCTTGATGTCTAGGATGGTTTAGAAATTTATGATACCAATGGTCTATAAAACTTGAGAACCCATCTTGAAAGTGAAAGTTAAGGCGTCTACAAATAAAAAGATTACTAGGATCCATACCTTCATCTAACTCACACTTTACCTGAATAGTTTCTTGAAGAGAGTTAGAGATCTTCCACCAAAGATGCATGACACCAATCTGTACATCATGAAAGATTTGTCAATTCCTCTCCAACCAAATATGCCAAAGAAGAAAAGAGGGGCCACCAATCCATGTGGCCTAAAGAGGCAGAGCCTTGGAGGGGGCACTCCCTAAGCAATCCTAAAACTTGGGCAAGGTGGAACCATGCCAATCAAAGCAACCCCAAGCACTCTACCAAAGATCCCATAATTGAGTAGAAAAGGAACAATGTAAGAAGAGATGAGAGATAGACTCCTCTCCATTACCACATAACACAGAAAAAGATGGGCCCTAGAACCCACATTTACAAATATTATCCCACATAAGACATCAATTGTGAGCCACTAGCCACATGAAAAAATTACATTTGGACCAAGAAAAATTATTCCAAACTTGTTTCCACCAAGAGACCTCAACATCCCCTAATAGTTGTCTAATAATCTCCTGACATCCAAAAAAAACAAAATATTTACCAGATAGGTTACCGCCCCAAGCCAAAACATCTAGCACCAACAGAGAACAACACTACCTAGAAACCAAAATCCTAGAAAGATCCTAGTGGTCCACCTCTAAGCCCCCAAGAGGCCAATCTGAAGAGCACTTCCATCTATATCTGACAATACCTAGTTGATAAGGATTCTTATAATGAGCCACTTTATCCCATCCAACAGCAAGAAAATAATCACACAGAGTCTAAAGATGAGTGTAAATGGATTAGATGGGAGGGTTTCCACCCCAAGCATCACACCAAAAAAAAGCCTCAGAGGTTCCCTTACATGTCTAGAAAAGGCCCCTCTTAACCAATTGAGCACAAATCTTGAGAATATTTCACACTATAGAACCACGACCTTCAAGAGGAAGTGTAGGAATAGACCAAGGATCAATGACTCTAAAATACTTATGATTAATTAGATGATCCCAGAGATGGTTTTTTCCAGAGCACCATTGCTAGTAAAGCTTAGCAACCAAATCTTTGCTACTCAAGGTAATAGATCAGAGGCCAAGACCATGCTCCTTCTTAGGCCTTCAAATAGTCTCCCAACTAATCAAACTCCATCTAGAGTTACACAAATTACCACTCCAAAGGGATTGTCATGAAAGAGCATCAAAATATTTGAGAAAGTAAATAGGAGCAGCTTGAACCATGCTTCTATAAATAGGAAGATCCTAAATAATAGATTTAAGAAAGGTAACATGAGAAGCACTAGAGATCCATCTATGGGTCCAATTATTTACCTTCTCCTAAAGCTTGTTAATCAAATTCTACTAGAAGAGTCACGACTACCTAGAAACAATAGTAGGAATGCCAAGGTAAGTCAAAGGGAGTAAACCAATCTGAAACCTTAGGATATTAGCAATCCTCCACTGAATAGGATCAAGAATGTTAAAGAAATATATAGAATATGTTCATTAACTTTCTAGCCTATCGTCACCAAATAAATATCCAAATTCTGTCAGAAGTCTTCAACTTCCTTGACTTGAGCAATTCTCATAAGAGAAGAGTCATCAACAAATTGAAGATGAGAGAGAGAGAGGGTAAACCATTCCCCCAATGCCACCCCTGGATAGAGTTCTAGGACACCTGATACTAAATGAATTTGGCTAGACCCTTAGCCATAATAATAAAAAGATAGGGGGAAAAGATAACCCTAGCAGAGACCCCTAGAAGCACCAAATAATTAGGAAGGTTGGCCATTAAGAAGAAAAAATAAAGATAAAGAAGTGACACAACTCATAGTCCAACTCACCCACTTTGAGCTAAAGCCAAAGGAAAGAAGAATATTCCCTCGAAAGCTCCATTTGACTATATCATAGGCCTTAGCCATATCCAACTTAATAAACATAGATTGCTTCCTTGAGCTAGCCATAGAGTGGATAGCTTTAGTAGCAATAACCATCCCATCTAAGATTTGTCTTCCTTCAACAAAACCTCCTTGTTATTTTAAGATCATAGTAGGAAACCAATTTTTAAATCTCTCAACAATCAATTTAGTAATAAATTTGTAAGCCACATTACATAGAGAAATAGCTCAAAAAAAATCTAATTGATTAGCCACATTTTTTTTGGAATAAGAACCACGAAAGTAGAATTCAGTTCTTGAAGCATCTTCTTGTTGGAATAAGATTCCTTAACAACTTCTAACAAATATTGATTAATGATGTCACAAAATTCTTGAAAGAATTCAATAGGAAAGCCATCGAGGCCAGGAGATTTTCCTTTAGGCATACCAAAGACCACTTCCTCCAACTCAACCAAAGAGATTGGGTGCATAAGATAATCATTCATTTCTTGAGAAATAAGGGCAGGAATACAAGAAAAAATAATATGCTCTTCATTATCAAAAGGAAGAGAATCCTCAAAGAAGAGGTTAGAAAAGTACCGAGTAGCCTCTTGAAACACAACTAGCAAGGAAGATAATTGGATACCTTTAGATTTAACCAAAGAAGAAATATAGCTCTGATTCTAACGAGATTGCACCATTTTGTGGAAAAAAGGCAATGTTCTTATCACCTACCTAGAGCTATTCAACCATGGATTTTTTCTTCCAAAATATTTCCTCTTTAAGTTCCCATTCTTCTACATCTCTAGAAACAAGCGATTCAGCCTTACCGATATTCTCTGAGAAACCAAGATCCCCAATCTGTCGAGTAATGACATCTAGATGCTCCTGAGCCTCTTCATGGAATGAAGGTTCCCAAAAAAATTGAAGTTCCTTTTGACATATTGGAGCTTTTTAGAAAGAGAAAATATAGTAGTACCAAAAGTAGGGGCACCATCCCTCCATCAACTAGAAGTAAGATCATGAAGGGAGAAGTCCCAAATCCATATGAGCTAAAACTTAAAAGGAGGATTCTTAGGAACAATCACCCTAGTGGAAGAAAATTTAATTGGTCAATGATCAGAACCTGTCTAGTTCAAAATTTTAGAAGAGAGAGTGAGGGCACCACTAACTGAAAAGACAGAAACTAGAAATCTATCAAGATGTTGTGAGATAGCATCAACTCTAGTCCTTCTATTATTCCAAGTAAAGAGACCATTAGCAAGATTAATATTAGAAAGATGCAAGAGACTTATATTTTAATGGAGAAGATCAGATGAAGGCCCTAATCGGGACAACTTGATGTAGTACAAGGGAGGAGAATCCCCAAAGGAGATGTCCAAACCCTTGACAAACAACCAAACAATGTAAATACAACAATAACAACAAGAATGCACGATTTGATAACAAATCACAATTTCTTTATTCATAAATAATTTATTACATACAATATGCCTAACTGTAAGGCCTTCCGGGTTAGGGCCAAATACAAATAACAATTACAACAATAGTTCTGCAAGATCCAATAAGATCCACTTACAAACTCGATCCTAGCTAGTCTAGATCCACAATTGGATAAGAACACTAAGAAAATCCACACTTGTACCTTAAGGTTCACCAAGAAATCCTTTGGTTCTTAAGCCACAACCCTAGCTCTTAACAATTTGCATCTACACAATCCCCTTCAGTCCTTTGAATGAATGAATTCTTTGTGCTATACTAAAGACTCCACAAAACCCTTTACTTATATCCAATTAATTCACAAGTCAGCCTACTTTTCTAAAAACTAAATTAAATCCATTACATTAAATATAAGTTGAGCCACAAGTTGGCCACAACACAAATTAAATGCCAAAATTTGGCTCACAAAAAACTCGACATAAACATAACCAAGACCAATACTGGCACTCAACACATATAGGAACACTTAGCCAACACAAGATTGCTATAGTAACTCAACATCCATTAGGAGCTACAATAACTTGGCATCCACTAGGAGCTATAGTAACTCAACATCCACTAGGAGCTACAATAACTTGTTACCCATTAGGAGCTATAGTAACTCGACACCCATTAGGAGCTACAATAACTCGACATCCACTAGGAGCTATAGTAACTCGGCTCCCACTAGGAGCTATAGTAACTTCGCACCCATTAGGAGCTACAGTAACTCATCATCCACTAGGAGCAACAATAACTTGACATCCACTAGGAGCTACAGTAACTTGGCCTCCACTAAATAACTTGGCATAAACAGAAAATTGGAAACCATTGGCACTTGGCTCCAACATGCATAATTGCAAGAAAGCCTAGGATGCTTCTGCATCAGACACCCCAAGTTCAAAAAGATGTTCTAGTAATTGGTAGAACATCTTCTTGGATTCAACACATAAATACCAAACTAGTTCTTCACATACATATCCTCCAAATCTTCAACTTGTACACTCTTTCCCTTATTCTTCTTCTACTTCTTCACATCCATCTTAGGTGTGCTATATGTTTTCTTTACAGACTGATCTCTAACCTTCTCAGAATTTGCCAACTCAACTCAGCTACCAATACTCAGCTTCCTCCTACTGAGCTCTTCATTTTGCAAAGGAATCAGAGAAAACTTTCTACCACCTTTCTCAATAGTAAATAGATTCTTGACAGAATCATGCACAACCCTACAATCATACTGCCAAGGTCTAATAAGTAACACATGACAACTATTCATGTCCACAATATCACACAACACTTGATCCTTATACTGCCCAATCTAGAAATCAACAAGGCATTGCTCCCTCACTTCCAAAGCATGTTCACCTTGCAACCAACCAATCCTATAAGGATAAGGGTGTCACACTCCCTTCAAAAAAAGCTTCTAAACCATCTCCTCAACAACAAGGTTATTAGTACTACAACTATCCACAATCACCTTGTAGACTTTACCACTAGACTTACAACAAGTCTTGAATAAACTAGTTCTCTTACGAGAATCCAATGTCTTCTCACCAACCAGTACTCGCTAAGCCAACAAACTTTCTCCTTTCTCAGGCTAACTATCTTGAACTATAACCTCACTCATTATAATAGTTGTCCTACTAAGTGAAAATTCAAAAGATCTATCCTTCTTTCCCACATCTAAAATAATTACCTCTATACCCACCTCCACATGTCCCCCTTTTCTGATCAATAGGTTCTAGTTCACCTTCAACACCCAGTTTAGCTTGTGCCCAACTATCCTGCTTCTCCTTCCCTCTAGCATTACCTTGAATTTTCCTTTACAACTTATCTTCTACCTTCAAAGCATACTAATAAGCATCCTCAATTGAAGAAATATTCAACGTACCAACCTCATCCTAAATATTGAATCTCAAACCATTAATGTATTGAGCTACCTTTTCCTTTGACAATTCTCTATGACCAGACCAAATAGTCAACTTGTAGAATTCCTCAGTATAATATTTCATAGTCATTTCTTTCTGCTTTAGATTCTACAATCTCTTAAACAACTCAAGTTCATAATCAGCAAGAATGAACTTAGCCTTCAATTTAGTCACTATCAATCTCCATCTAGAGATCTTCATTTCACCTTCCTCTTCTCTGTCTCTTTGCAATTCTTTCCACCAAAGAACAACATGTCCTTTCAACTTAGTTTTTGCAAACCTCACTCTAAATAGATCCTCAATATCCTTAAGCTCAAAGTAGTCTTCCAACTCACCAATCCATTCAATCAAGTTTTCAGGAGTCAAAGTACTTGAGAAATTAGAAACCTCCATCTTATGCTTTAGGTTCAACTGAGATCTAGGTCTAGCAAACTGATAAGCTCTAGTTCCAATAGGTCTCTCCACATGACCAGTTCTATCCTCACCACTAGATCTAGCAACTTCAAAGTCTTCAAAAAATTCCTCATAACTACCTTTAGTTCCCACATGCCTAGGTACACCACCTAAAGCACTCATAATTTCAGCAATCATATTGCTCTTCATCAATGCAATCTTAGATTTGAACTCTACTCTTATCTTCTTTGAGATCATTTTTCCACAACATCACTAAAATCATCAATTTCCCTAGGGTCTAATCTTCTTGGAGGCATCTTCCAAAATTTTAACAAACCCTAAGAAATAGTTCCACCAATCCAAAAGATCAATCAACCACAAGATCAACCTTCTCCAACCAAAGATCGTGATGCAAACTACCTCAACTTTTGTGATCTATCTACACACATAGTAATAACCTTTTCTTTGATACCATATGATGTATTACAAGGTAGGGGAATCCCCAAAGGAGATTTCCAAAACCCCAACAAAAAACCACACAATAGAAATACAACAATAATAACAATCCATGATCTGATACCGAATCAAAACTTCTTTATTCATTAATAGTTGATTACATACAATATGCCCAACTGTAAGGCCTTCTAGGTTAGTGCCAAATACAAACATCAAGTACAATAATAGTTCTATATGATCCAACAACATCAACTTACAAACTCGATCCCGATTAGTTGAGATCCACAACTGGATAAGAACACTAAGAATATCCACACTTGTACACTCAGGTTCACCAAGAAATCCTCTAGTTCTTAAGCCGTAGCCCTAACTCTTAAAAAATTGCATCTACATAATCCCCTTCAATCATTTTAATGAATGAATTATCCTTGCTATACTAAAGACTCCACAAAACCCTTTACTTATACCCAATTGAGCCAAAAGTCAGCATAGTTCATTAAAAACTAAATTAAATCCCTTACATTAAATATAAGTTGAGCCACAAGTCAGCCACAAGAAAAATTAAATACCCATACATAAATTAAATGCCAAAAGTTGGCTCATAGACAACTTGATATGAATAAAACCAAGACCAATACTAGCACTTGACACATATAGGAACACTCAGTCAACACAAGATTGCTACAATAACTCGACATTCACTAGGAGCTACAATAAATCAACAGACACTATGAGCTACAATAACTCAACACCCATTAAGAACTATAGCAACTCGACACCCATTAGGAGCTACAATAACTTGACATCCACTAGGAGCTATAGTAACTCAGAAACCACTAGGAGCTACAATATCTCAACACCCATTAGGAGCTACAATAACTGATCCACAAGGAGCTATAGTAACTTAGCCTCCACTGAATAGCTTAATAGCAACAGAAAACTAGAAATGATTGGCACTCAGCTCCAACATGTAGGATTGCAAGAAAGCTTAGGATGCTCCTACATCACAACTCATTCAACTTCTCTTCTAGACTTAAAACTAAATTGAAATCTCTCACTAGCACCCCAGGATGGTAAGGATGAAAGTCTCTAGCATGCCGAATATGCATCCAGAGTTTCATCTTTCCTAGAAAATATACAAGCCCATACACATTAGTAATCAGGATCACCTCACCAAAATCCATAGATAGAGTTGAACAAGAAGACACCCAGACAAGGGGAGAAGTTTTTTGAGGATCTTAAAAGATAGCCAAACTACCAACCATCGCCATAGCCTCAACAAATTGGCATTGCCCACGAGGCTAGATACTAGAGGCAAATAGGTCCATAAACTCTATTGAAAGCTTAGTCTCCAAGACACAAAAAAATGTTTGGAGAATGATCAATCACCAAATCATGAATAACCTTTAGTTTAGGGATTCTATTCAACAAATTTATTTCTATTTAAAATTATTATTATTATTTTTTTTTTTGAAAACTTACAATAAAAGACATTAAAATAACCAAATTGTCATACAAAATCACATAGTAGATAAGGATGATGGTCAAATTCAAGGCTTTCTTTCTAATAATTTCCTATGGTGAAGACAATTAAAATATGATAAAGTGATTAATTGAATTGTCTATCATTGCTACTATTATGTTCAAGAATTTTTTGTGACTTTGGATGGTGCTTTCGGTGGGGTCATTATACTTTTTGGGAGATTCCAAAGAAATGAATAGCTCAAAAGGAAAAGAGAAAATTTGTCACCATTATTATTACATCATATTCATGGAGTGGCACAAATCATGAGCTTGGGAAAAAACTTGAAAATATTCATTAAAAAGAATTGCTTTTCAAGATTCAAAATTGAGTGGACGTTTATTTTCTACCATTGCAGATGCTAGTTTGATCAATGGTAGACAAATCCTATCATTCTTTCATAACATAGACAAAATTTATTAGTCTCCGATATTGTAGATTTATTCATCAGGTACTTATAGCAGAGTGGTCAGTATGAAAAAATATTTCATATCGAGTAATATAGGACCTGAATTTATTTACTACATAGATAATTGCAAGTAGCTCCTTTTTAGTTATTGTGTAGTTGATGTAGGAGCATCCTAGGTGTAAGATAAATCTTTCATCACCCAAAAATATTTTTATTTTTAGCCTTTCCTATTTTAATAAGGACTAGTAGATAGGGGGGTTACTATTTCTAGGAACTTGCTATTTTTAGTAAGTTTTTCATATGAGCTTGGAATGTTTTGATTTTCTACATAAAGGTTCATTTTAGTATTATAAGCCTACCATAAATATCTCATTGCTCCACCTTAAGTATTAGAGAAGTTATTATGGATTTTTAGTGGAAAAATCTTCAAGCTCACCATTGGAGGCCTTAGATTTCCCAAATGAGGTCCAAAAACTTGACGAAAGGGTGCTACCACAATTCCAAGCCTATAAATCATGAGCTAGCATTTTTGAAAAGTGGTTATAATAGCCAATTGGGGAAATAGTTTGAGAGTTATGGCCTTCCAAATCTGGGCTGCCTAAAATTTCTAAAATATTTTGCCAAAGATGTATTTGGCCGACTCTATATGTGTTGTCAAGGTTTGTCGGCCCTAGCCATTGAGTTTGAGCATCTAGAACTTTCCCAGGCAGCATATAAGTGCTTATTTAAGAAAGGTCTGAATATTGTCTAGAATAACTCTAGATTTAGTTAGCAACATTATCTTGCAGATTACTATAATGAAGGTGCCCATGTGGGTTAGCATATTGTAATGGTGAATTTTATAATTCCACATGTGTGGCAATAATAAGAAGTCCATATTTTGTTCTTGCATTTTCTATTGATTCTTTGTTTCTATTATGAGTTTATGGTCATCAAGTGGTATCAGAGCTAGAGTTCTTGAGTGTGTGGATAGATCACTAACAGTGAGGTAGTTCACACCAAGACCATGGTTTGGGCTAAGTGTGTAGATAGATCGTTGATTGTGAGGCAATTTACAATAGGGTTTCAACAGAAGTACGAAAATTCCTCCATGAATAGAGCGTGGTAGAAGAGCTATACGTGTTACACTTGAGGGTTTTAGAGCCCTCCAAAGACAAATGCAAGCATTGGAAGAACAAATGCATAGAGGAATAAATCTTCTTGTAAGAGATAAAAGAGAGGGTGAGGACAAAATAGAAGAAAATTTTGATGCAGAGGTAGTTCTAAACCCAGAGGAAGAGAGGGTTTTTAGGCCATCTCGAAGATTGGAAAAAGACCCAAGTTTGAGGTTCCCACATTTTTGGGAAATATTAACCCAAAGGAGCTGATAGTTTGGATCAATGAACTAGAGGAGCACTTTGAGTATGAAGATATTGAGGATCCTAATAAGATCAAGTTTGTGAAGGTGAAACTGAAGGGACATGCAAAGATATGGTGGCAGGAGGTTCAGTTGGAGAAAAATGGAAAGGGAAAGGACAAAATCACCAGATGGGATCAAATGATAGCTAAACTAAAGTGATAATTCATTCTCATGGATTATGAGCTTGATCTATTGAAGAAAATGCAAAGGTTGAAGTAAGTAAGAAAATCTATTCAAGAGTTTATTAAAGAGTTCTATTGAGTTCTCATTAGAATCAACCATGCAGAAGCTGATAAGGAGAAAGTGGCCCACTATCTTAATGGGTTAAGGCGAAATATTCAGGATGAGTTGAGTTCGGTTCAAATAAACAATATTGAGTGTTCTAAGAGTCTAGGGTAAACTGAGAAAAGAGTTTGAGAACAAGAATAGTGGAAGAGGCCATAGTGGAAGATCTAGCAGACAATCTTATGGAGGCCGTAATGATGATCAAAAGAATAAACATGAGGCTAGAAGTAGTAGTAAAACTAAAGGGGAAACAATTCCAATCATTTTCATGATCAGAACAATAGAGATCAGAGAGGAAGAGACAAATGATAAGGATATGGAAGAGGAGTATTTCGTGGGAAATGTTTTCACTACAAAGAAGAAGGGCACAGAGCATTTGAATATTCCCAGTGCCAAGACATGATAGATCGAAGAATATAAGGCTGGGCTAGAGTTACACATGTTGATGAAGACGGTAGATCATCACATTCTAAAGATGCTAAAAGAGGCAAAGTCCTAGTTAATAAAAGAGTCCTACCAAGTGGTGAGAATGAACCTGATCAAAGAAGCAATTTTTTTGCACTAGGTGTAGATGTGCAGATAAGTGTTGTGATGTGATTGTTGATGGTGGAAGTACTGACAATGTGGTGTCAAAAATGATGGTCACAAAGCTGAAGCTGAAGAGGCCAAAAAACCCATGTCCATACCTTATTTCTCGGGTGCAAGATGACCACAAGGTCATGGTCAATGAGAAATGCTTAGTGAAGTTCAAGATTGGAAGCTACAAGGATAAGATACTATGTGATATCGTACCTATGGACATATGTAATATGTTTCTAGGTAGGTTGTGGTAGTTTGACAAGCATGTTGTACATGATGGTGAGAAAATACCTACACTCTGACCAAGGATAAAGTGAAGCATAAGTTGAAGCCATTGAAGAAGAAAGAAGAAAAGGTATGTTATGTTGCTAGAATATGTTTTGTTGATGGGAAAAAGTTTCTCAAAGGCATGAAGCATGTGCATATGTTTTTTAGTGTAATTCCTGAAGATAGTAAAGAAGTAGAGGACGTACCTACAAAAGTTGTTGATATGTTGGGAGATTTTTTTGATATTATGTTGGATAATGTACTTGATGGACTACCCCTAATGAGGAAGATTAGTCACCAAATGGATTTAATTCTAGGAGCTAGTTTGCCAAACAAGGTGATGCATATAATGACACTACAAAAAGTGAAGAGTTGAATAGACAAGTTCATGAGTTATTGCAGAAAGGGTTGATTCAAGAGAGTCTAAGTCCATGTATTGTACTAGCCATATTAGCACCGAAGAAGAATGGAGAATTTAGGATGTGCATAGATTCTTGTGCTATCAACAAGATTACAATCAAGTACAAATTTCCATTGCCAAGGATGGATGATATTATGGACTATTTGAGTGGGGTTCAATATTTCACAAAAATAGATCTAAAGAGTAGGTACAATTAGATTCATATCAAAGAAGGTGACGAGTGGAAGATTTCTTTCAAGACAAAAGAAGGATTGTAAGAGTGGTTGGTCATACCTTTTGGGCTAACTAGTGCAGCAAACACTTTCATGAGGCTCATGAATGAGCTACTGAAGGAGTTTCTGGGTAAGTTTTTCATTGTTTACCTAGATGATAATTTGATCTTTAGTAAGAAATTGGAGAAGCATTTGATTCATATTTGCAAGGTGTTTGATAAGTTGAGGAAAGAAAAGTTGTTGATAAACCTAAAGAAGTGCAGTTTTGTAAACAAGGAGTTGGTGTACTTGGGATTTGTAGTCTCAAAAGAAGGTCTAAAAATAGACCTAGAGAAAGTGAAGGCAATCCTTGAATGGCTTACTCCAAGGAGTGCTATAGAGGTAAGCTATTTTCATGGACTTATTAGTTTTTATAGAAAGTTCATAAGAGGTTTTAGTAGTATTTGTGGACCTTTGACTGAAACAATGAGAGGGGTTAGGAAAGAATTTAAGTGGACTGTAGTAGCAGAAAAGAGTTTTAATTTGTTGAAATAGAAAGTTATTGAGCAACCTATTTTAGCACTTTCATATTTTAACATGGTGTTTCAAGTAGATTGTGATGATAGTGGTACTGCAATAGGAGCTATTTTGAGCCAAGAAGGTAGACCTATTGTTTATTTTAATGAGAAGTTGAATGATGCAAATTTTTTTTTTTTTATGATCAGGAATTTTATGCTATAGTTAAAGCATTAAAGAAGTGAAGACACTATCTTCTTCCTAAGGATTTTGTTTTGTATAATGATCATCAAGCTTTGCAATATTTGAATAGTCAATGAAAATTAAACCAAAGACATTTGAAGTGGGTTGAGTTTTTACAAAGTTATACATTTATTTTGGAACATAGGAGTTGGAAGTTTAACAGAGTTGTAGATGCTCTTAGTAGAAGACAACTTTTGTTTACAAAAATGCAAATAGAGGTGGTTGGGTTCAAGGAACTTAGTACTTTGTATTTAAATGATCCTAATTTTGGTGAAGCGTAGAAGGCTTGTACAAAACCTATTACACTTGACAAGACAAAGTGGTTGGATTTCATGATCTAGGATAGTATGTTTTTCAAAAGAAGTCAGTTGTCCATTCCTAGAAGTTCAATGAGAAAGAATCTCATCAATGAGAAGCATAGTGGAGGATTGGATAGACATTTTGGTAGAGATAAAATCATAGCTTTGGTTGCTAAGAATTATTAATGGCCATAGTTGCATCAAGATGTGAAGAAGTTTGTATAGAGTTGTAGAGTATGTTAGATGGTGCAAGGAGTAAAGAAGAATACATGGTTGTATTAGCCATTACCTATACTAGAGAAGCTGTGGGAGGATGCCAACATAAATTTTGTTCTTGGATTACCAAGGACACAACATGGGCATGATTCTATTCTTGTGGTGGCTAAGAGGTTTTCAAAGATGGCACATTTCATTTCTTGCAAGAAGACAAGTGATGCTATTCATGTAGCAGAGTTGTTTTTTAGAGAAGTGGTGAGACTACATGGTTTACATTTCTAACATACATTGTGGAAGAAGTTGAAGATATATTTGAAGTTTCGTTCATCGCACCACCCACAAAATAATGGAAAAATATAAGTAGTGAATAGGAGTTTGGAAAATTTGCTAAGATGTTGGTTAGAGACAAACTAAAAGGATTGGATCTTATTTTACCATAGAAAGAATTTACATATAATAATTCTATCAATAGGAGTACTAGAAAATCATTATTCCAAGTTGTATATGGGAGTAGTCCTAGAAATGCTTCTGAATTGAGGCAGTCAGATAAAGGAGAGATAAGTAGTATTGAAGTAGAAGAATTTGCTAAACATTTGAAGAATATTCATGAGGAGGTGAGGAAGCACATCATAAAGATGAATATACAATACAAGGCTAAGGAAGATGTAAAAAGGAGGTATAAAGAATTTTAGATTGGAGATGAAGTCATAGTTCTTTTGAGAAAGGAGTGTTTTCTAGTGGGTACATAAAATAAGCCGAAGATGAAGAAGTTTGGACAGTGCAAGATAGTGAAAAGACATGATTCTAGAAATGCTTATGAAGTGGAGTTGCTTGTTGAATTGAATATTTCACCAGTATTTAATATTTCAAATTTGATAGAGTATTATAAAGGAGGTGATGGAGATGAAGTTGCAGAAGCACAGTGGAGTATTCTAGCAACTAGTTGTCCTCTAAACACCTGAAATGTGATAGAGTCACTTCTCAAATTACCTCAGGTGTCTAATGTAGGAGAATCCTAGATGTAATAGAAATCTTGCATCACTCAAAAATATTTTTATTTTCAGCCTTACTATTTTAATAAGGACTAGTAGATAGGGGGATTACTATTTTTGGGAACTTGCTATTTTTAGTAAGTTTGTCATACAAGCTGATGAGGCCAATTATTGCCTCTATTTCATGATAGTTTTAAAATTCTTTGTTAATACTCTATTTTATTTTCATTAAGACATTTGTGAACCTATGTTTACCTACACTAATGATTAACCTATGGGTAGATAGTATGTCATCTTTTGTCAATATCATATATATGATGCAATATTTTATATAATTATCAAAATGTGTTAGTTTAGTTAGTTAGAAGGAGAAACTTTATCATAAGAGACTGTTAACTTTTATAGTGAGTTGTGTTTTTACAGTTCTATGTATTGTTTCCATGTAATGAATTTATGAAATGTAATGAAATAGTTTTTGGCTTCTATCCTATGTTAGTAGTTTAGTTGAAGCTGACCAAGGGGGTCCACTTGGGAGGTGGATTAGATAAGGATAGTATAGATTTATTTTACAACATTTCTAGTATTGCAAGTAGAAGTTGTAAGTTCATTCCTGTAGTATCATACTACATGAATGTTACTGCAGCATCTGTGAGAATAGTTATAGTGGATGAATTGAGTTGGAATATTTGTTAGCCTTTCATTGTTTTTCCAATATATTAATAGAGTAAGCATTTTACTTTCCTGCAGCATAAGCATAGTGACTCACTAAGAGACCTAGTGCACATATTGTGCTGACCATTTCAAGTATACATCCATGGGTTGACAAGATTAAATGCACCTCATAGTGGAAAAAATAATCCTTAGATTGAAGACATTATTCCTAAGCATGGCCTAGAGCATGATTATTATATACCTATTGTGAGGTAGGTCATTTTTGGCACTGTTGCCAGGGATGGTGTCAAGCTTGGAGCATTTTTGAGTAATAGTTTTTAGATAAAGTTTTTTTAGAATTTCTAGTTTTGAGGCTTCCTTCACCAGGTGTGAAGAGTTCAATTGCATGCATCGAAAAGGAAGACAACGAGATGAATATGGAAAATTTCTTCCATGGAAGTCTATTAATTTGAATGAAGAAATTGAAGAAGAAGAAGTTGAGTTGCTTTTTGAAGATGCAAGCCCTATTTTTCCTACATAATCATCTTCAAGACTGGAACCTATAGATACAAGTGGTCTTCAACCTTTTGCTGAAATATTGGCTAGTTTCCTTGATAACACTACTTTAAATCCACCAGTTGTTAATCATCTAGTACCCGATGTTCCTTTTCAGAAGCAACCTCATAATCTAATATCTCCAGTAATGGCACAACCTACTTTTCCATTTCCTCTTCCAAGTCTTGTAACCAATGCTAATCTAAAAAAACATACCTCCAACTACTCTTCTAAAGTTCTATGGCCTTGCAACTGAAGACCTTGATACTTTCTTGTTTGAATTTGATATAATTTGTCATATTTTTTACTACAACACTAATGCCCATAAGCTCAAATTGTTTCTAGCAATACTGAAAGAGTTAGCTCTACGATGATTCATGGGCTTAAGAGCCAATGTAGCAGTAACTTGGGATGAAATGCAAGCTTTGTTTCTGGATAAATATAAGGAGTATTGCAAAGCATCTAATTCAAGAGGAGATGATGTCTTTAGGATATCACAAAAGGAGGAAGAAACATTGGAAGACTATGTTTCACATTTCTTGTATACACTACAAAAGAACCCTTAGCATGCATTGTTTGAGGATTCACAAAAGATAGTCTTTCTAAGAGGTGTAAATGATAACTATTTAGAAGCATTGGGCCTAATGGTTGGTGGTGATGTATATCAAGCTTCCTGGTATGACCTTAAGAAGATCTATTAGAACTACTCAAGGTCAAACCTAAAGAAAGGCTGAGGACCTCATTCCATAGTCACTAGAGGAATCAACCAAGGTATTTCAAAGTTTGAGATATCTAACCTATTGTCATATTTAAAATAGGACATCATCAATGATGTCGCTACACATTTTGACATAATGACTAAAAAGAAGAAGCATGCAAAAGCCGAGTTACAACTAGTTGAATACTGCCCTCATTGCTGAAAGCAAAAGAAGGATTCCCAATGTAAACTAGTAGCAAGCATGGAGAACCAACATCTTCCAATTGAGTACCTCAAAATAGATGGAGATGATGAGCAAGTATTTTTTGCTCAACACTGACCATGGGCCCAATGTCAAGGTATGCTTTAGGACCCTTTCCAAAATTCAAATTCATATGGTAATCAATGGCAAAACCATAATTCCCAAGGTCCTCCACAATCTCAACCTAATTGGAATAATGTTGGGCAAAACAATTTGCAACAACTCCAATAGCCCCAAAATTCCCAACCATCCTTGACTAACCAATAGAATAACCAATGGTAGAACTAACAAAACTACTGGCAAAACTAGCAGAACCATGACAACCACCCCAAGGGAATTGGCAATCTATGAACCAATGGAGGGGATCTCAATAGTGGCCTAACCAAAATACTAGTCCTCTAGTTCAACAACCTGCTCTAATGCCATCACCTACAAATCCTAGACCTCAAAAGTAGACACAGTTACTTGCATAACCTCAACCAAATCCAAATAACCAATAGCCATAGTAGCCTATGTATGGTGTTGATACTCAACAATATCCCGCTTACACTTTAAGTGTTGTAGATATACATCTGAGATCTAGTATAACTTTACCAGTGCCTAAAATACATCTTATAACTGAAATACCAGATTCTCCTACAACATTAGAACCTTTAGTTTCTAAAATGGTTGACCAAACCAATGTCACCATGTCAACCCAAGCTCAACTAGTAGTGGAACCTCCTTTTCTAGAAAATTTTATACAAAGAAAACCTATACAAGTAGAGGAATAACCTTTTGATATTGTTGATTAGTTGAAGAACATACATGTCCAAATACGCCTATTACAAGCCATTAAAGATGTTCAAATCTATGAAAAAACCATTAGAGATGCTCACCTAAAGAAGGTTGGAATGAAGAAAAAGGACCCCACCATAGTTTATGTTGTGGGATAGTTAGCTAACATTATGTTAGAAAAATTGATCACGCCATAATATTCTGATCTAGGTAGTCTAGTAGCGAATGCCACTACAAATGGTTAGCCTATTAAGAATGCCTTAATAGACCTTGGCACTACTATAAATGTTATGACTAAGGACACTATGAAGAAGTTGAAAATAAAAGGATTAAGGGCTACTCCAACAATTCAAAAACTTGCAGATAGTTCTACTATCACCCCTGATGAGATGATAGAAAACATAGTTGTAACCTTAGATTCTCTAGAGTATCCTACAGACTTCATGATACTATCCCCCAAAGTTAATCTATCTCATTACTTTGTCATCCTAGGTTGACCATGTTAGCTACCACAGATGTAAATATAAGTTATAGATTAGGGAACATGACCATATCCAATGGCCAAGCAACAAAGAAATTTGATTTATATCCTCTATCATAACCATTACTAGATTTAAGCACATCTATTTGGCAAGATTTAGGGGATGAAGAAGAAGAGTTAAATTTTATAGTATAGCTCATGATGTTTCATAGAAAATCATTTCTAAAGATGCAAGAGGAAAATTTAGTACTTCAAAGTACGCTTACTAATAGTTGTGTGGTAGAAAAAGATGTATCTAAAAGTTCTGTGTTGGAATTAATCACATATTAAGAATGTGGTGAGAATTGTACTCTACTCAAAAAACCTGATATTCTTCATCAACTCTTACCATGTGAATTAGAAGCAAGCCCAATCTCTGAAGCTACTATGATAGAGTCTACCACTACTGTTGAACTATCCAAAGGTCATAATCTCCATGTTAATCAAAAATTAACACTCACACAGATGGAACAATTAAAAGAATTGCTTCAAAGGCATGAAAAGACCTTTGCATGGGACTATAGGGATATGAAAGGGTTGAGTCCTACATTGTGCACCCATAGGATATACATTAATGGAGGGTGTCTACCACTCCGTCAACCCCAGATAAGGATAAATCCAAGCCTTAGAGAAATAGTTAGAACTGAATTGCAAAAATTGTTTGATGTTGGTTTTATTTATCCTATATCTGATAGTAGATGGGTATCAACCCTAGTCATAATGTCCAAAAAGGGGGAAAAATAGAGAATTTGTGTATATTACAGAGAATTGAACAAGACCACTAAAAAGGATCACTTTCCTTTACCATTTATAGATCAAGTTCTGGGCACTCTAGCTAGAAAGAAGTATTTCTCTTTTTTAGATGGGTATAGTGGTTATAACCAAATTAGTATTGCTCCTAAAGATCAAGACAAAACCACATTTACATGCCCATGGGGTACTTTTTCATACTTTATTTTACCATTTGGTTTATGTCATGCTCCTACAACATTCCAACGAACTCTTATTAGCATCTTTGCTGATATATCACATGATTGTATGGAAATATATATGGATGATTTCACAACATTTGGAGTCACTTTTGAGGAAGCAATGATGAATCTTGAAAAGGTTTTGGTAAGGTGTCAAGAACATAATTTGACACTTAATAGTGAAAAATGTTTCATGCTCATGCATGAAGGTGTAGTACTTGGTCATTTCATGTCAGCTACATGAATACAAGTGGATCCAGCTAAGATAGAGGTAATTCAAACATTACCCATACCTAAAAAATAAAAAAATGTAAGATCTATTCTAGATCATGTTGGATATGAAAAACATTTTATAAGAGATTCCAATAAAATAGCTAGTCCCTTGTATAAATTACACTCAAAAGAAGCTGAATTAAGTTGGACATCTGAATGTGATGAAGCCTTCCTACAACTTAAGAAACTTTTGACTACAACCCCAATTTTACAAGGCCCTAACTGGAATTTACCTTTTCATATATATATATATAGATGGTCTTGATTATGCCATAGCTATAGTTCTAGCACAACAATCTCAAAATCTTTAAAATGCAATATATTATATTAGCAAAAGCCTTCATGGACCAAAATTAAACTACACAGTGACAGAAAAAGAATTGCTAGTAGTAGTTTATGCCTTGAACAAATTTCAGTATTACATAATTGGCTATTCCATATTTGTTCATACTGATCATGTAGCAATTAAATATCTCATGAACAAACCTACTATAACAAGTAGGTTAGTAAGATGGTTACTGTTGTTGCAAGAATTTGACATAACCATTATTGATAAGCCTAGAAGAGCCAATGTTGTAGCTAATTATTTATTAAGAATCCATCATGATGATACTGACACTACTTTGGTAGATGATGCATTTCTAGATGAGCATTTATTTCATATTTCTATTAAAACTCTATGGTATGCAGACATTGCTAATTACCTTGCAACTAATAAAATACAAGGACATTTTTCTTACGAGGAAAATAAGTTTCTTGTAGAGAAAAATTTTCATTTCTTTTGGCTAGATAATCTCTTGTTTTACACTGGACCTGATCAAGTTATGAGAAGATGTGTGAGAGAGGATGAGACATATGAAATTTTACATGAATGCCATGATGAACCATGTGGAGGCCACTTTGTAGCAAGAAGAATAGCCTTGAAAATTTTGACAATTGATTATTATTGGCCTACACTTCACAAAGATGTAGTCAACTATACATGGAAGTGTGATAAGTGTCAAGGGATGGGCCGACCAACAAGAACAAATGAAATGACTCTTAACCCATAGATGGCATCAACACCATTTGAAAAATGGGGCATGGATTTCATTGGTCCAATTGATCCTCCATCTAATGGGAAATCTTATATTCTTGTGTGCATAGATTGCTTGACAAAATGGGTTGAAGTCAAATCCTTGAAGCAAGCTCGTGATGAAAAAGTTGCTAAATTTTTGTATGAAGAAATTTTTACCCACTATGGTGTACTAAAAGAGCTAGTCATTGACCAAGGTGTACAATTTACCACTAATCTGATCTCAAAATTGATGAAATAATATAACATCAAGTTACAAAAATTCAATCCTTATAACCCTCAAGCTAATGGGCAAGCAGAGGTCAAAAATCATAAGCTGGAACACCAAAATAGTTCATCTACACTGTAGGGATTGGACTAGAAAATTACAAGAAGCTATTTGGGCCTACAAAACAACCTAGAAGACTACTATAGGATTCACACCATTTGAGCTCCTATATGAAAAAGTGGTAATGCTCCCTATTGAATTTGAACATAAAACTTTGAGAACTACATTGGATTTATACATTGAACTTCCTGTAGCACAAAGAGAATGTCTTCTCTATCTCAACTCTTTGAATGAGATGCACAAAGCTACTTTGGAATGTAATGAAATTATATAGAAATAAAGAAAACAATGACATGACTCCCATATTATCAATAAACAATTTCAAGTTGGTGATTGGGCACTCTTCTATGATTCCAAATTTAAAGATATGCTAGGCAAGGTGTAGACAAGATAGTTGGGTCCATATGAAATTAGTCACATTTTTTATAATGGAGCTATTCAATTGACTACCATTGATCCAATGCCTTTTAAATTATTAGTCAATGGTCATAGTCTCAAGTTATATAAATGACCACAAACCAAAGAGGGCTTCCTGTAGTAGTTTCAGTGGCCAAATTCAAATACAAACAAGGTAACTCTTCCTGCAGTCGAAGGTCTCAACCTTCCACCTACTGTTCTTCAACACTAATTTCTTTTTCCATGCTCATAATAAGAACTTTATGCCCACATAAAGCTCCAAATTTTTCTGTTCACTTTCTCATTCCATCTCATTTCTTTACCTTCCATCCACCTACTTTCCACATCATCATCATTTTCTAATGCTTTCAATAAAATCCATGAGATGCTAATGGACACTATAACTGCTGATATCACTTCTACCACCTTTTGGTATGTGCAAAAATTAATTAATAGGTATAAGGTTTTCAAATTATAATTCATTTATAGTCCACATATTTTGTTAATTATATTTAACACTGCATTCTTTATATTATGGCGATGTTATGCATGTTTCCATACCCTGTACTAAGTCTAACAAGTGTGGACACTTGTCCTCATTATTGGTCTTAGAATGGTTTTGACATTTGAGTGTCAACACACTTAACCACTTTCTATATTGAAGTTGAGTACACTATGTATGCCGAGCTACAATATGTGTCGAGCTAAAATTCTAATAGGTGCCGAGCATTATATAGGTGCTGAGTGATATATAGTTGCCGAGTCATAGTTGATGCCAAGAAAGTTAGAATGCTTCATGTGTTGAGTGATTCATAACTATACATGTGCCAAGAAATATAGAATTTAATAGGTGCTGAGAAAACTAGGATCAAACATGTGTTGACCACCAGTAATCTAGTATGAGCTGAGTAACATAGAATCAACATATGAGTTTGTGCCTTCAAAAACTTAGATTTAAACTATTTTTTGAGCCGATATAGAAGGATTTCAAAGGATAATAACAATAAGAATGAATCTTTTATATTTTCTATGCAATCAACATGCAGCAAATAAGAAAAATGGACAAGGCATGCAACCAATGAGAAAAGTGCAAGGAATGAACAAGAATTAAAGATTCAACATGGATCAGAGATCCATACCTAACCCTAAGTCTACAAAGTCTTTATAAGAAGGCTTAGACCCCACAATTTTGAGTTGCTAAATAGAAGTTAAGGAAGTTGCTAAGTAGATAGAAAAATTGTAGAATAGGGCAAAGCAGTAGGGGTATCAAAGACTTAGTGAATTGAACATCAATTACACATCTTGTTGATTAGAAAAGTACAAGGACTATGAGAAAATATTAGATCAAAGTAAGGATCACATCAGAATGAGAAAATCAAGTTCCTAAAATCAGCAATTGAAGATCGTAAGCAATTAGGTCAAGGATTTTTTATACTCTCTAGCAATTGTATTAGATAGTGAAAATCCTATGTTGATAGGTTAGCTTAACAACTATTTTGTAGATCCTTTGAAGAGGTGACTAAATCCTTTAACATGGTGACACTTCATGTAAAATGTTTGTAAATCCTCTGACTAGGTCACTATTGACATAGTGTAAAGCCTTTAACAGTGCAGGATTGACATAGTGTAAAGCCTTTGACAGTGCAGGCCTTTCACAGGGTAGACCATCAGAAGTGGTCAAACAATTATTGCTGTAGTGATTTTGTGGGTATTATCCCCACCCTAGTTTTAGCTTCTTATTTCTGGTGGGTTTTTGGGTTACCAAATTCTAGTGTCATATGTCTACTTGCATGTGTTTACTTCATGTTTATTTGATATGTTTACATGCATGTAGTTTACTTTCAGTCATTTGTTTTAAAGGCTTTGAAAAGGATAAAATGTGTTACTTCTGATTCACCCCCTCTCTTAGAAGTACTCTTCCCATTTGAATATTCTAACAATTGGTATCAGCGCCTAGTTACTCACAAGAAAAATCCTAACAACTTAGAGAAAAGATCTGAAAATGGAAGTCTTCAAACTTGGGAAGATCATACACAATTAGGTAATTGATGTGCTTCTCGCTCTACACAAATTGGAGGAAGCCAGAGAGGAATTGAGAAAGTCCTTGAAAAGAAGGAAGGATATAGCCATAGCTAAAAATGACATACACTACAAGGAGATTGATACCACACAAGTGTTTTCCAATGGAGATTCAAAGGAATTTGATGTAGCAATAGCTAAATTGATGGAGAAGAACATAGCTCAATTAGAAGAAATAAAAATACTCAAGCTTGAACAAGAATCACAAGCCATAATGCTTTGTGAAGTGACTGATCAAAAGAATATAGCCATTGAAGACAAGGCCATGATAGAAGATGACAAGAGAAATCTTATGAATAGGCTAGAGGAGAAGACAATTTAGTTTGAAAGAATCTCAAACATGCCGCTTGACACCTTAAGCCAGATGATGAATGCACATCATGAGGTAAACATGAAGGACATTAGGATCTCCACCTTGATAATGCAAAATGAACAATTGTAGAATGAATTGAGGAGAGAGAAGTAGATAGAAAAAAGTTTCAACAAACCCAATGAGGCTATCAAGTACTTTGAGAAATTGTTGAAATCACCAAGGGCCAGTAATGATACTTCAAGACTTGGTTATGCCAGCATTGAACAAGGAGAATCATCCAAGACTACAAAAGAAAGGAGTAACAAAGGTAAGAACACTAAACCCACTTGTCATTTCTGTGGTAAAGAGGGACATACTACTAATGTTTGTAGGAGTAAGAAGAATAATCAACATGACAAGCCTAAGAATGCAAGCTACTGTCATAAGTGCAAGAAGACATCAAGCGCAAGAATGCAAGACTAGGACTATTAGAACACAAAGATTTGAGGGTCACTACTACAATTGTAAGAAGTATGGACATAGAGAATTTGAGTGTAAATCAAAGCCTATGTAGACACCTAATCAACCTACAAAGGGAAATAACCATTGTCATCACTATAGTTGGGACTATAACACTAGGTATAGCTATCATTACTGTCAGGAATATGGACACATTCCTAAAAGTTGCATAAGGACACACTTCAGAGGGAACTACAGTAGATATTTAAGTCAAACCACATGTTTTAATTACTTGAAGACTAGTCATATCAGCAAGAATTTACCAAAAAAGGAAAAGAGAAGGTATATGTTGAAAAAATTAGAGGGCAAATGAACAAGACTTGGAAGAAGAAAGATGAGTGGAACATATCAAATGGAGGGATCACTTCACCCAAGAGATCGAGTGATCACACCTCATCCAACTAAGCATGAATAGGTGTATGAGACTAATATACAAAGTTATATCATACATCAGTCCCAAGAAAAATAAGTATTGTAAAGAAGAAATCAACATGAGCAAAGATGCCAAGTCAAAATTTGAAGATGCCGAGTAAAGATCCAATGGATATCGAGTTGCTAATAGTGATTGAGTTGGTGGTTGATGTTGAGTTGGAAAATGTCAATGGAAGCTGAGTGAAGTGAACAAAATCTAGTGGAAGCTGAGTCATGTTGAATCCTTTAAGTGCTGAGTTTATAGCTATATGCGCTAAGCATTTAATGCTAGGTTTTGAAAGGTATAAGGTCAAATTTTGATCATTTTTATGCCATTTGAACATAGAGCAAAGATGAGAAGAGTGCAAGAGTGATTAAATAGCAACCTTGAAGCCATTTGCATTGATTTCAATAGTGATTCAACATAAATTGCATTGATCTAAGGTATTTATCAAGTGTTAAGCTACAAAGTATTGAGGTTTTTAATATATTAAAACCCTAGTTTAGTATAATGGCTTCTAGTTCTAAGAACCCCAAGGGAAGGGAAAGGAAAGTTATTAGCTCTAGCTAGTTAGTAATGAGGTCAAACAACTTGAGTTTAGGCCAATCCCTAAAGTTTCCTATAAAAATAATCCTTCTGGCACATTGTCCATTATTCCACCAAAAGTTTTCCTAGTACAGGATGTGAGAAAGTGTTACAACTGCAAAATAGGAGTAGTAGGTGGTCTTGAGATATTCCAAACCTATGAAAAACTATGTGATAATAAAATTTAGAAGGATCTGTTCTAGATTGTAGAGAAGAAGGGTTTAACAAATGTCCTAGTTTACCCTACAGGTTTCAAAATAGAATGGATACAGATTGTTCTGAGCAGAATTCACAATGGATGTTTGTGTTTGGAAACATGACTAGTTAAGATTACCAAGAAGATAGTACATAGAGTTACGGGTTTCCCAACCTTAGATCGGCCCAAGAACCTATGCAGTGATTCTAAAAGGTCATTGAAAAGAACACAAGGGCTAAGTGGAATAAGATGGGTATGACCATTGATACTGTAACAAATCCTCTTCTAGACTTTGCGATGAGAGTGATCTCTCACAAATTTTATGAATCGAGTAGATTAAATAGTGTATCATGTATTGCTATTGATTTTATGCAACATATAATCTTATAAAGAAAGCTCATACATATGATCTAGCAGAATTGATGTTGTAGCAAATAAATAGAACTTAGGAGTAATAAGAAGGTCAAAAGGTGCTTAATGCAAGTTTGGTTTAGTTCTTGTGTGCATATTTTTCTATGTCATGGAAGAGTTTCCTTCAATTGGAAAGGTGAACTAGAATCCAAACAAAAATGCAATCACTCAAATCAATGAGTA